>SMDT01001217.1:0-105602 GCA_005392925.1 Aquilaria sinensis
TTTTTGTTGTTCCCATCTTTCCCGAGCGTGATGGCTCAAGGTACTTCGGAAAGTCATATCTGTGTTCGTTGCGAGCATCTTCGCGGAATTTTGTACAATTCTGCAATTAAGAAATTTTCTCAAGATACTTCTGTACTTAGAATATTTTTCGTACAATATGATTCCTTTGCTCAAGCTTAGGCGTAGAATTTTTTCAAGGCGTCTGAATGCAAGTGTTTTTCAATTCTACACCTTCGGCATTGCCAAGTTTGTACACGCCTTTTCGTACTTCAGCGAGGACCAGATAAGGTCATTCCCAGTTTGCGCGAAGTACTCCGTGGGATGGCCTTCGGGGCGCAAAGTCAGCCTTTCGGAGAACGAGGTCTCCTTTCTTGGTTTCTTTTGGCCTGGCCCGTAAGTTTATAGCCGCGGCCACTCTTTGCTGAAAAGCTTTTCTTCTCAGCTCGGCTATTTCTCTTTATTCGCCGACGAGGTCGAGCTTGGTTCTGAGGCCGAGGTCATTTCGACCTTCATCAAATACTTGCACTCGTACTGAAGGTTGGACTATCTCTATTGGGATAATAGCCACTGTACCGAAGACGAGTGAGAAGGGAGTCTCCCCTGTGGCTCTTCGGGGCGTCGTTCGGTAACTCCATAATACGCTTTGGAGTTCTCCTGGCCATTTCCCTTTTGCTTCCCCCAGTCTCTTTTTCAGGCCATCTTTTATGGTCCTATTAGATACTTCCACCTGCCCGTTGCTTTGGGGGTGAGCTACTGGGGCGAAGTGCATTTTTATTCCGAGGTCGCTGATAAATTCCTGGAATCCTTTGTCTATGAATTGGGATCCATTATCAACCACTAGTACCCTCGGTATGCCGAATCTGCATACTATGTTCTTCCACACAAACGTTTGCACTTCTTTTGCCGAGATAGTTGCTAGGGGTTCTGCCTCGACCCATTTGGAGAAATAGTCTACTGCTACCACGCAGAATTTCACGCCTCCGGGGGCTGAGGGGAGTGGCCCAATAAGGTCTATACCCCAGACAGCGAAGGGCCAAGGATAGTCTGCCGAGGTTACCATTTCCGAGGGTGCCCTCTGGATGTTCGCATGTCTCTGGCAACTTCCGCATTTTCGGATGAACTGCCTTGCATCCTTTCTCAGGGTAAGCCAGAAGTATCCTTGGTGAAGTATCACCGCCGCAAGGGCATCAGTTCCAATATGTGAACCACACATGCCTTCGTGGACCTCTTCAAGGACCATTTCAGTATCCTCTTCATCCACGCATCTTTGCAGCGGGTTTGCATATCCCTGTCGGTTTAACTCTTCGCCAATTAGGAAGAATCGGCCAGAGCGTCTTCGCAATCTTGAAGCGTCGCCGAGGTCTTCGGGTAGCACATTTTCTGCGAGGTATCTCTTTATGGGATCTTTCCATCCTTTTCCCGAGGTCACTATGCTCAGCACTGAGATGCTCGAGTGATCTAGCACCTCGGTGTATGTTTTAGACTTCGCCAAGCAATCTGCCTCAGTGTTATTCCGCCGTGGTACATTTTCGATCCGTACGGCGTCAAACTCTTGGATGAGCTTTGCTACCAGCTCGTGGTATTTTGCCAAGGTTGGGTCCTTCGCCCCATAATCTCCTGCCGTCTGCCGAACTACCAGCTGGGAATCGCTGTGAGCCTTTAAGTTTCTCACGCCAATCTTTCTGGACAAGTGTAATCCCGCTATAATGGCTTCATACTCAGCTATATTGTTGGTGATGTTGAAGCTGAACTTGATAGCCTTCATTACCTCCAGGCCTTCAGGGCCCCTGATAACTATTCCAGCTCCCTGGTGTTCGGGCTCCCATGCAAGGAGGCTCCGTCATTTGGATGCAAGGTCCATTCTGGCTCACCAGCTCTTTTCGGGATCTGAGGCTCACCCTCCTTTTGGATCTGAATGGCTCTCCTCAGTGGTGGGTATTTCGGCGATAAAATCTGCCAGTGCTTGGGCTTTTATGGCCTTCCGAGGCTCATACGTGATTTCGTGTTCGCCCAGCTCTATGCACCACTTGGAGAGCCTTCCCGAATGATCAACTCTCTTCATAACATCCCGTAGTGGTAGACTACTTCGGACGATGATGGGGTGAGCCTGGAAATATGGTCGCAGTCTTCTTCCTGCAAGCACCAAGGCGTATATAGCTTTTTGAAGCAAAGGGTACCTGACTTCGGCGCCATGCAGAGACTTGCTGACGTAGTAGACGGGCCATTGTTTCGGCCCTTCTTCTTTCACGAGGACCGAGCTCACAGCCTTTTCTGTGACGGCGAGGTACAGTACGAGGGGCTCTCCCTCCCGAGGTTGTCGCAGAGTCGGCAGGCTGGCCAAGTAGACTTTGAGTTCTTCCCAGGCCTTTTGGCAATCTTCGTCCCAAGGATGATCATTTCTTCCGAGGTCGCCTTCCATTTTTGCTGCCTTTGTGAGGACTTTGAAGAAAGGTCGACACCTATCTCCGTACCTGGAAATAAACCTGCTCAGAGAGGTTATTCTTCCGGTGAGTCTCTGCACGTCTTTGACTGTGGCAGGAGTTCGGAACTCAAGCAGAGCCTTAATCTTCTCGGGATTAGCGTCGATGCCTCTTTCGGATACCATGTACCCAAGGAATTTTCCCGAGGTCACCCCGAAGATGCACTTCTCAGGATTAAGGCGAATCCCGAAGGCTCTGAGCTTTTGGAAGGTTTCCTCTAAATCTGCAACGTGGTAGCCAGGCAGCTTGCTCTTGACTATCATATCATCAACATACACCTCCATGTTTCTCCCCATTTGGTCTTTGAAGACCTTGTTCATCAGTCTCTGGTAGGTGGCTCCTGCATTTTTGAGCCCGAAGGGCATCCTGACATAGCAGTATGTTCCTCCCTCGGTGATGAAGGCAGTTTTCTCTTCATCTTCGGGGTCCATCCTTATCTGATGGTAGCCACTGAAGGCGTCTAGGAAACTAAGGAGCCCATATTCAGCAGTTGAATCTACCAGTTGATCTATTGGCGGCAGAGGGTATGAGTCTTTCGGGCAAGCATCGTTCAAGTTTCTGAAGTCGATGCACATCCGGAGTTTGCTGCTACCTTCTTTTGTGGCAATGACCACGTTGCTTAACCATTCGGGGTACTTGACCTCCCTGATAACTTCAGCATCTAGGAGACGCTGGACTTCGGTTTTGACAAAGTTGCTTTTGTGGGCTGAGATGCTTCGTTTCTTTTGCCGGACAGGTTTTGCTTCCGGGCTTACTTTGAGGCTATGCTTTATTATGCCAGGGTTTACCCCTGGCATATCTTTCGGCGAGTAGGCAAACAGATCTTTATTTTTCAGCAGAAAGGATACAAGATTTTCCTTGTCACCTTCGGCCAAGCTCTTCCCTATTCGGGTAGATTGACCTGGGACAAGCTCTACTGCTTCCGTTTCTGCTTTGGCGAGATCTTCTTCTTTGCCTTTTTCTAGCGCCTTTGCCTCCATCGTTTGCGCGAGGTTGCTCGCCGGAGCTTTTCGTTTTTTTACAAACACCTTTCTTACCTCGGCTTGGTCTAGGAAGACCTCTGCATCTCCATCCTTGGTGGCGAATGTGACAGTCAAGTACTTCACATCAGGGCGAATGTGCAGGTTCCCCTGTGTCTGCCTTCCAAGGATGGCGTTGTACGAGGACGGGACGTCCATGACGATGAACCTCGCCATTGTGGAGGCGTACAACTCAGCTGCTCCGTCTACCGAAGTCCCTCTCATCATCAGTGGGAGGTCGATCCATCCGAGAATGGGTAGTTCGGATGGTCCGACCCCGAAGGTGGGCGAGGTGACAGGCTTAAGTTCGCTGCTGGAGATGCCCAAGCTCGGCAGTAAGTGCGAGAATAGGACGTCAGCATTTGAGCCATCATCAAGCAACACCCTTTTGACGTCCCAGTTCCCTATCCTCGCCATGATCAGCAGCGGATCGTCGTGGGGGAAGACGACGGTGGAGCCATCTTTGCGAGCCAGTTTCTTTGATGGACTTTGATACTCCATGACTGCAATTTCTCTGGCTTTCCGCTTTCTTTCCGAGGATGGGAGCCCCGTGGTGATGGTTTGGATAACCCCTGCCGGAGGTGGAGGGCGCCTTTTTGGACTTCGGTTTCTCCGCCTGTCGGAGTCATAGTCCTAAATCTTCGGCCCTTTCTTCCTCCACTTTTCTGCCTTTCGGGGATGGCATCCGCAGGTATTTCCGAAGTTGGCCCTGTTTTATCAGCGACTCTATGTACTTCTTCAGCTGGAAGCAGTCTTCGGTGTCATGACCGTGGTCGCGATGAAACTGGCAGAACTTCTTGGCATTCTTCTTATTATCGGCGGCCATGGCCCTTGGCCGCCGAATCTGCGTCCCTTGCCTTTCCAGCGCCATGAGAATGTTGGTCCGTGTAGTGCTCAATGGCGTGAAACTTTGAGGTTTCCTTCCCCGCATCCTCCGAGGTCGTCCTGCTTGTTCGGTCGGATGCCGAGCTTGTTGATTGGACCCTTCGGCGCGGTGGTGATCGGACTTCGGCCCTGCCATTCTTAGTTCCTCGGCGGTCATGTGCTGTTCTGCCCTTCGGTAAAATTCTCCGAGGGTCTCCGGGGGGTCCTTTGAGAACTCGTAGAATAGCTGTGAGTCTCGTCGAAGGCCCCATGTCATGGCAAGAATGCGGATTTCGGGCCGGAAGTCTGGGACGCTCAGAGCTTCCCTATTGAATCTTTCGACATAGTCTCGGATGGTTTCTCCGTTCCTCTACTCTATGTCGAACATCTGCACAGGCATCTTCGCCGTTGGCTGGCTCCCAATGAATTGCTGCGTGAAGGCCGTGGACAATTCCTGGAACTCAGTAATGGTCCCTAAAGGCAATGAATTGTACCACACAGTTGCTGGCCCTGTGAGGGTGACTTCAAAGCATTTGCACATGGTAGCGTCATCAGCACCGTGCATGTAATGCCCGGACAATCCAAAGTGATTAGGTCCCGGGTTAAATGGATTTGGAGCATAAGAATTTTTCCTTAATCGGGAATTTAGCTCAATTAAATTGATAAGACAATATGGCATGTGCATAATTGAGTGTTGAACATCTTAAAAATAAGCTTGGCTTAGGCCAAGAGAAATAGCAATGAAAATGGTGGTTTTTAAAGATGAGGGACTAAATTGAACAAAGGGATTTTTAGTGGTTGGGCTCAATTGCCCAAATTTAGAAAGTTGGAGGACTAAAGGGGGAATTATGCCATTTTAATGGCTTTGGATGCCTTGGCCAGCCATGCCCCTCCAATTCCCAATATTTTATGTCACCTCCCTCCAAATCCCATTATTTTAATCCACCTCCCACCCTTAGTCATCACCTTGGATTCTTTCTTCACCTACTTTTGACTTTTTCTACCAAACTTACCCAAAAGTCTTCCAATTAGTCTTCATTTCTTTTAATCTTGTCTCCCACTCATTTCAAACACATTATTCATCCCCTATTATTTTAATCCACCTCCCATCCTTAGTCAAGACTTTGGATTCTTTCTTCACCTACCTGTCTCCTACTTTTGACTTTTTCTACCAACATACACAAAAGTCTTCCAATTAGTCTTCCTTCCATAAAATCTTGTCTCCCATTCTTCCAAGCACATTATACACTCATTTTCTCTCCCATATGGCTGACCATCACCCTCCCACACATTAAAACATAATCAATTCACTCATTCAAAGCCATTTGCTCTCAAACTCTCTCTTTCTCTCTCCATTTTCTTCCATACCAAGTCTCACCATTCCAAACACATTTCCAACTCTTTTCCTCCTTCAAATATTTGGCCATAGCTAGAAATCATCCTTCCTTAAATTAAAACCAAGTATTCTTGGTAGAATTCAAGCTCTAAGACCATAAAGAGCCAGAATCAAGTGAAGAATTCAAAGAAAACCAAGGAGGAAAATTTGGCAATTTTCATTTCTTGGGGGTTTTAAGCTTTACCCAAGGAGCTCTTTATGTGATTGAGTTTCTAAGTTCTTTATAAGCAAGAAATCAAGAAGAAGCTTGAAGAACATCAAGCACAAGAAATTGGCCTTACCTCTTCTGTGAGGTTCTGTAAGTGTGCGCCAAGTGTTCTTGGTATTTTGTGTTATTTGAGTTAATCACCAAGTGTTCTTGGTACCTTATGGTTACTAATAAAATTTGGACCATCTTGGTTCTTATGCTAGAAAACAATTTCTAGAGTCAACAAGCAAGGAAAATGAAGGAAAATAAGCTTATAAAGCTTTCGATGTTGTGGGTAAGGATTCCTACACTCACTTTATTGCATGGAATAGTTCCATGGCTTTTTTGTGTGAGTATTCAGGCCCCTAGGTGATGGTCAAAGAACCATGTGATCCTAGGAGTGCTAAGAGGGCTTAAGTTATGTTATTGTTTCGGTAATTCTATTTTGCTCATGAGCTAAGTTAAGTAAGCAAGCATTATCGGCTAAGAGTTAAGGCGGCCACCTTAATTCCTATGCTGAGTGAGCTCTCTAAAAACATTAAGTATATGAAATTAATGAATTAAAACTGGAGGGATGCTTGCTGCCTTTCGATGAACAAAATGTTAAGTGGCGTGTGTTTTTGTGCTTTTTTGAATTGTTGTGCATGCTAAACCCGATTATGATATTATTGTTATATGCATGTATCTTTGTGTTTCTTTATCTTTATGTTTTCTTTGCAGGAGTAAGGATTATTTTTCCATTACATTCTTGGCATATGTTAAGCCTTGGAGGCCATAAGTTAGCCATTGGATGCCACGGAATCCTTATTGACTTTATAACTCACCCGCCCTACTCTATTTTTGTAGGTAAAGGTTTGCTTGAAAGATCAAGCTAAGAGTCTTGAGTACTCTTTCTGTGTGGTAAGGTTGGATTTGTGTATGGTATTACTCAAAATATTCTAAGTATTCTAAGTATATAAGCTGCTTGTAAACAGGCTAAAAAAAAGATGTGGACTTTCTGTGCAGGACCTGAAGGCTTAGAATTGTGGGAACAAGGTCTATTAAGGTTGAAATTTGTGTTCCATGGCTTTGTGGATTTATGGCTTGCTTTTAAGCATGTTTTTGTTGGTCTAACTTTAGTGACCAAATTATGGACTTAGCTAAAATTCGGCCAAACTTGGCTTTGGGCTTGTATTATGGACTTGGACATTTTTGGGTGTTTTTATTGCTTGGTGGACTTACCAAGGCCCATGCATGAATTTATGGGTTATGTTTTCATGAAACTTGAAGCATGTTGAAATTGGGCTTAAATGTACATTTTGGGCTTAAATAAGAACTTGGAAAATTTGAATATATTCTTGGTTAATTTTGGGCCATATGCATGTTAAGTACTAAAAGGCCCATAAGCCCATGTCTATGTTGAAAGCATGCAATGTTTGGCTATGTATGCGCACTTAGTAAAGAACATGCAAGTAAACTTAGAAAAAGCATGAAATTGGATGCTTGTGTAAAGTTTGGCTAATAAGGAATTTAAGTGCATGTATGTGAATTAATGCATGCCTAAGCATTAGTTGCATCTAAAGGCATTAAGTGATTATGTGCACTAGTGAACACCAAAACACATAAGCATGCAAAGCATATGCATGAAAATAAGTTTTCAAACTTAAGTTGGTGTTTTGGTTGCCATGCATATTCTTGGCTAAGCTTGGTAAAGACCATGAAAATGAACAAATGAAATCCACATAGGTGCTAGCTTGTTTCTAAGAGCACTTCAACTTAACCTTAATTAAAGAACTTAACGAGCTAGTACCGGTAAGTATCCTGGGGTTCGTGCCCATAAGTCTTAATGAGTTTTAAAAGCCCCTTCTGTGTAATGAAAACTTCCGCTGCATGTTTTAAGTAATCGGGCCCAAATGGGCCAGGGGTAGTTTAGGGCACGACAGCTTGGTATCAGAGCACAGTTGCTCTTAAGGACCAATGTTTTGGTTTATGATTCTTAGTATAGACTTGTTCCCACATAGGTTAAGTCCACTAATGAATATTTATGAATATTGAGCAATTGTGTGCCTTGTTTGTTGTTAATTACAGGATGAGAATCAGAAATACGAACCGAGGCTGAAATGGAAACGAAACTTCCCATCAAGGGAATGAAAATGCTGGCTTTGTGCCAGAGGCCCAAGTCAGGCCTTCTGAGCTCATAAGGGCTAATGTTACTGGGCATAGCATTGATGCCCAGGAAAGAAGAGAAGCAATAATGGAAGCAATGATGGAAGCTATGCAGGCCACTATGGCCCAATTAGCAACTAGCATGCAAATCTTGGCAAGGGGTCCATCCCAAGTCCCAGAACCTGCTGGGCAACAAAGAGAGCCACCAATGAGAAGGAGGCCAGGAAAAGAACCTATACTCGATGATCAAGCTAGTGAAAATGGCGATGATGAGGACGAGGAAAGGAGAAACCCAAGAGCTAGAAGGATAAGATCTGAGATTAGACAAGAACTGAGGGAAGAAGAAGAAGAAAGTCCAGATGCAGAAGAGCTGGACATAGAAGATATTGATGGGCCTACCCAACTCACTGTCACCACTGGAACAGTGAGGGCCCAAAGAGGGAGGCCCAAAATGGATAATAGTGGAGGCCTAAGAGAAGGCCAACTAGAGGGGTTCCTTGCCCTAAGACCCCCAATATTTAAAGGAAGCTGTAACCCAGATGAAGCAGAATTCTGGATAAACCAGATTGAAAAGATCTTTGAGAGAATGGAGGTTTCCTCTTCTCAGAAGGTCTTACTGGCAACATTCAGGCTGGAAGGAAATGCTGAATTGTGGTGGAGAGCAGTCCACCGGACTTATGCTAGCAAAAATGCTAGGCGGCCCGCTCAAAGTAGAAGAGCAATGAGATGGGCCAAATTCCAACAAGTGTTTCATCAGCAATACTTCAGTGAAGCACTAAAAGACCAGAAGCAGGTTGAGTTTGACCTGCTTGAACAGAAAGAGCTCTCCGTACTGGAATATGAACAGAGGTTCAGTAATCTCATACGGTATGCACCACAGTACGATGATCGAGAGGACTTTAAGGCCAAGAGGTTCCTTCGGGGCTTAGGCCAGAGCTGAGGCAAATACTCAGAGCAATAGGAGCCCACAAATACTACGACATTGTACAGAGGGCTATGGCCCTGGAGCAAGAATTCAGGGGGCAAGCCATGAATGGCCCTGGAATTACTAGTGGGATGCAATACTAGCGGGATGCAAAAATCCTCTAAGAAGAGAGGCGGAGAAAGCTTGGCATATGAGCGGAGAAAGGGTAATAAGAGAGAGAAGACCACATTCCCCTATGGACCACAATGTGAGACATGTGGAAAATTCCATGGCCAGAAGCCATGTTATAGGCTCACTTCCGGATGCCTTAATTGTGGTGCCCAGGATCACTGGGTAAAAGATTGTCCTATAAGGGGAGAAGATCAGAGGACCCCAGGAGGGTTCAATAACAGATGGGCACAGAGGCAATTGCCCATAAGGAGGCCCAATATGCCTCCACCCCCACAGAGAAGGGACCAAGATAAGGCCAGGAAGGGACAACCTCAGGCTACTAGAAGAATATTCCAGATTGAGACATTGATGAAAGCACGAGAAGACCCAGAGGTCAACAAAGCTGGGGAGGATGAGAAAGAAATAGACCAGGCTAAGCTGGTCAGGAAGACTCTGAAAGGTACCATTTTCATAAATGGTTATGAAGTATCAGTTTTGTTCGATACTGGAGCATCTTTATCTATAGTATCCTCTAAACTAGTCAAAGATATGAACATAGAAGTATGCAATACGGATAAAATGTACCTGGTTAAAACTGCCAGGAATGAGGTTATGATAACGTACCATACGGTAAAAGATTGCATGCTTAAGCTAGGTGAACTAGAGCTTAGAGCCGACCTGATGGTCTTGGATACTAATGAATATGACATCATCCTAGGAATGAACTGGCTTAGTGCCAATCGGGTGGTTATAGACTGCCATGCCAGGCAACTTTATCTGCCTGGGCATGAACCTCAATCTTTGGAAAAATCATCTGGGTTAGTCCCAGAATTTCATTTAAAGGTGGTGGAACACAAACCCTTATTAATAAAAGGTGAATACCTAGGGTTAAATGGAACAGAAGTAGAAATAGAGCTGGGTAAAATACCCATAGTAAGAGAATTCCCTGAAGTGTTCCCCACTGATCTCCCAGGACTCCCTCCTGCAAGGGAGGTTGAGTTTGAGATCAAATTAGTGCCAGGAGCTGCACAAGCATCTATTGCTCCGTACAGGATGGCTATTCCTGAAACGATGGAACTAAAGAAGCAACTGGATGAGTTGCTTGAGAAGGGTTTCATAAGGCCAAGTACATCTCCTTGGGGAGCACCTGTACTTTTTGTGAAGAAGAAAGATGGAACCCTTAGGTTATGCATTGATTACAGGAAACTCAATGCACTTACCATTAAGAATAAGTACCCCCTCCCAAGGATCGAGGATATATTTGATCAGTTAAAGGGAGCTAAGGTCTTTTCCAAAATAGACCTCAGATCTGGATACTTCCAGCTGAAAGTCAGGGAAGAAGATGTCCCAAAGACAGCTTTCAGGACCAGATATGGTCACTTTGAGTACACAGTGATGCCATTTGGGCTCACAAATGCACCAGCCTTTTTTATGGACCTCATGCAAAGAGTGTTTAAAGCTTATTTAGACCACTTTGTTGTGGTATTTATTGATGACATATTGGTGTACTCAAAGGATGAAGAAGCCCATAAGGAGCACCTAAAAGTGGTGCTAAGCCTGTTAAAGGAACATGAATTATATGACAAACTAAGTAAGTGCCAATTCTGGGCTAAAGAAATTGGATTTCTCAGACATATGATCAATGAGCATGGTTTAGCTGTTGATCCCGAGAAAATTAAAGCTATCTTGGAATGGAAGCAACCTCATACTGTGAGGGACATAAGAAGCTTCCTAGGACTTGCTGGCTACTACAGGAGATTTGTGCCCAAATTTTCTATACTAGCAGCTCTGCTACTCAATTGACAAGAAAGGACCAAAAGTTTGAGTGGAATGAGCAATGTGAGGCTAGCTTCCGAGAACTTAAGGAAAGATTGACTACAGCCCCAATACTGGTTCTACCAGACCCTACTAAGGAGTATATAGTTTACACAGATGCTTCTCGAGTTGGGCTGGGCTGTGTCTTAATGCAAGGAAAGCAAGCAATAGCCTATAGGTCAAGACAATTAAGGCCTCATGAGAAGAATTATCCAGTTCATGATCTGGAGTTAGCAGCAGTGATCTTTGCTCTGAAGCAGTGGAGGCACTACCTACTTGGAGGCAGATTCCAAATCTTCACGGACCATAAGAGTCTAAGGTACCTGTTTACACAAAAGGACCTGAACATGAGGCAAAGAAGATGGCTTGAGTACCTGAAAGATTTTGAGTGCGTCATCGAGTATACGGCCGGAAAAGCTAATGTGGTAGCTGATGCTCTCAGTAGGAAGTACACGGGAATACTCAAAGCCACTGGAGAGCCTACTGAGGTAGAGGTACTCAGTTTATCTGAGTTGGCCCAAGATTGGGATAAGTGGGAAATGGACCAAGTAAAGGTCCTAACTATTAGGTCTAAGTGGAAATACCTAATTCAAGAAGCTCAGCTTCAAGATGAGGAGATCCCCAGAATCTCTGGGAAGAAACAAGGAAAATTGTATCAAGCATTTTCCTTTAAGGCTAGAATATTATACTTCTAGAATAGGATTTATGTGCCAAATAAGGATGGAATCAAGCAACAAATCCTAGAAGAAGCCCACTCTAGCTTGATGAGTATGTATCCTGGAGCTCAGAAAATGTACAAGCATTTGAGATCCCATTTCTGGTGGCCATATATGAAGCAAGAGATTGGTGCTTATGTGGCTAAGTGTATGACTTGTCAACAAGTCAAAGTGGAGCACCAGAGACCTGGTGGAAAATTATAGAGCTTGCCTATACCAAAAAGAAAATGAGGGTCCATATCCATGGATTTTGTAATGGGTTTGCCACTGACCTAAAGAAAGTGTAATGCAATCTGGGTCATAGTAGATAGATTGACTAAGGTAGCCCACTTCTTGCCCATAAACCTTATAGACTCCCTGGAGAAGTTAGCCCAACTATATGCTAAGGAGATAGTAAGGCTACATGGTGTACCAGATGATATTGTCTCAGATCGAGACCCAAGATTTGTTTCTAGATTTTGGAAGTCCTTGCACCATGCCTTGGGTACTAAGTTAAAATTTAGTTCTGCATACCACCCTCAAACAGATGGACAGACTAAGAGGACCATCCAAACCTTGGAAGATTTGTTAAGGTGTTGTATTATCGACTTCCAAGGAGAATGGGATAAGGATTTGCCTTTGGTGGAGTTTTCATACAACAATAGCCATCATTCAGTAATTGCCATGGCACCTTATGAGGCATTCTATGGGAAAAGGTGCATAACTCCACACTACTGGCATGAGCCAGGTGATAAGTTGAAAATTGGCCCAGAACTCATAAGAGAGACTACTGGGAAGATTAAGCCAATCTAGGAAAGGATAAAGGCTGCCAACAATAGGCAAGAATCATATGCCAACCTCAAGAAAAGAAGAGACCTGGAGTTCCAGGTAGGAGATTAAGTAGGGTTAAAAGTATCTCCCATGAAAGGAGTAATGAGGTTTAGTAAGCGGGGAAAATTAGCCCCGAAGTATGTAGGACCATACCTAATACTCACAAGAGTAGGAAATGTAGCCTACAAGTTAGAGCTACCGCCTGAGCTGGGACATGTACATGACACCTTTCATGTAAGTTTGTTGAAGAAGTGTGTCTCTGATCCTAAACAAGTAGTACATGTTACTAGCATTCCCATTACCCAAAATCTCACCTATGAAGAAGAACCAATTCAGGTATTGGCAAAGGACACTAGGAAGCTCAGAAGTAAGTGGATATCGATGGTAAAAGTCCAATGGACTAATCATTCTGAGGAGGAGGCCACATGGGAGGTTGAAGCTAAAATGCTTAAGAATTATCCTGATATTTTCCCTAAACTTCTAGGAAAATTTGGAGGACCAAATTTCTTAAGGAGGGGAGTGTTGTAATGCCCGGACAATCCAAAGTGATTAGGTCCCGGGTTAAATGGATTTGGAGCATAAGAATTTTTCCTTAATCGGGAATTTAGCTCAATTAAATTGAGGAGACAATATGGCATGTGCATAATTGAGTGTTGAACATCTTAAAAATAAGCTTGGCTTAGGCCAAGAGAAATAGTAATGAAAATGGTGGTTTTTAAAGATGAGGGACTCAATTGAACAAAGGGATTTTTAGTGGTTGGGCTCAATTGCCCAAAAATTAGAAAGTTGGAGGACTAAAGGGGGAATTAGGCCATTTTAATGGCCTAGGATGCCTTGGCCAGCCATGCCCCTCCAATTCCCAATATTTTATGTCACCTTCCTCCAAATCCTATTATTTTAATCCACCTCCCACCCTTAGTCATCACCTTGGATTCTTTCTTCACCTACTTTTGACTTTTTCTACCAAACTTACCCAAAAGTCTTCCAATTAGTCTTCATTTCTTTTAATCTTGTCTCCCACTCATTTCAAACACATTATTAATTTCCTACTATTTTAATCCACCTCCCATCCTTAGTCAAGACTTTGGATTCTTTCTTCACCTACATGTCTCCTACTTTTGACTTTTTCTACCAACTTACACAAAAGTCTTCCAATTAGTCTTCCTTCCATTAAACCTTGTCTCCCACTCTTCCAAGCACATTATACACTCATTTTCCTTCCCATATGGCTGGCCATCACCTTCCCACACATTAAAACATAATCACTCCACTCATTCAAAGCCATTTGCTCTCAAACTCTCTCATTCTCTCTCCATTTTCTTCCATACCAAGTCTCATCATTCCAAACACATTTCCAACTCTTTTCTTCATCTAAATATTCATCCATAGCTAGAAATAATCCTTCCTCAAATTAAAACCAAGTATTCTTGGTTGAATTCAAGCTCTAAGACCATAAAGAGCAAGAATCAGGTGAAGAATTCAAAGAAAACCAAGGAGGAAAATTCGGCCATTTCCATTTCTTGGAGGTTTTAAGCTCTACTCAAGGAGCTCTTTGTGTGATTGAGTTCCTAAGTTCATTAGAAGCAAGGAATCAAGAAGAAGCTTGAAGAACATCAAGCACAAGAAATTGGCCTTACCTCTTCTGTGAGGTTCTGTAAGTGTACACCAAGTGTTCTTGGTATTTTGTGTTATTTGGGTTAATCACCAAGAGTTCTTGGTATCTTATGGTTACTAATAAAATTCGGCCCATCTTGGTTCTTATGCTAGAAAACAATTTCTAGAGTCAACAAGCAAGGAAAACGAAGGAAAATAAGCTTATAAAGCTTTCGGTGTTGTGGGTAAGGATTCCTATACTCACTTTATTGCATGGTATAATTCCATGGCCTTTCTATGTGAGTATTCGGGCCCCTAGGTGATGGTCAAAGAACCATGTGATCCTAGGAGTGCTAAGAGGGCTTAAGTTATGTTATTGCTTCGGCAATTCTGTTTTGCTCATGAGCTAAGTTAAGTAAGCAAGCATTATGGGCTAGGAGTTAAGGCGGCCACCTTAATTCCTATGCTAAGTGAGCTCTCCGAAAACATTAAGTATATGAAATTAATGAATTAAAACTTGAGGGATGCTTGCTGCCCTTCTGTGAACAAAGTGTTAAGTGTTTGTGTGTGTTTGTGTGCTTCTTTGATTTGTTGTGCATGCTAACCCCTGATTATGATATTATTGTTATATGCATGTATCTTTGTGTTTTCTTTGTCTTTATGTTTTCTTTGCAGGAGTAAGGATTATTTTGCCATTACATTCTTGGCATATGTTAGGCCTTGGAGGCCATAAGTTAGGCATTAGATGCCACGGAATCCTTATTGAGTTTTATAACTCACCCGCCCTACTCTACTTTTGTAGGTAAAGGTTTGCTTGAAAGATCAAGCTAAGAGTCTTGAGTACTCTTTCTGTATGCTAAGGTTGGATTTGTGTATGGTATTGCTCAAAATATTCTAAGTATTCTAAGTATATAAGTTGCTTGTAAACAAGCTAAAAAAAATGTGGACTTTCTGTGCAGGACTTGAAGTCTTAGAATTGTGGGAACAAGGTCTATTAAGGTGGAAATTTGTGTTCCATGGCTTTGTGGATTTATGGCTTGCTTTTAAGCATGTTTTTGTTGGTCTAACTTTAGTGACCAAATTATGGACTTAGCTAAAATTTGGCCAAACTTGGCTTTGGGCTTGTATTATGGACTTGGACATTTTTGGGTATTTTTATTGCTTGGTGGACTTACCAAGGCCCATGCATGAATTTATGGGTTATGTTTTCATGAAACTTGAAGCATGTTGAAATTGGGCTTAAATGTACGTTTTGGGCTTAAATAAGAACTTGGAAAATTTGATTTTATTCTTGGTTAATTTTGGGCCATATGCATGTTAAGTACTAAAAGGCCCATAAGCCCATGTCTATGTTGAAAGCATGCAATGTTTGGCTATGTATGCTCACTTAGTAAAGAACATGCAAGTAAACTTAGAAAAAGCATGAAATTGGATGCTTGTGTAAAGTTTGGCTAATAAGAAATTTAAGTGCACGTATGTGAATTAATACATGCCTAAGCATTAGTTGCATTTAAAGGCATTAAGTGATTATGTGCACTAGTGAACTCCAAAACGCATAAGCATGCAAAGCATATGCATGAAAATAAGTTTTTAAACTTAAGTTGGTGTTTTAGTTGCCATGCATATTCTTGGCTAAGCTCGGTAAAGACCATGAAAATGAACACATGAAATCCACATAGGCACTAGCTTGTTTCTGAGAGCACATCAACTTAACCTTAATTAAAGAACTTAACGAGCTAGTACCGATAAGTATCCTGGGGTTCATGCCCATAAGTCTTAGTGAGTTTTAAAAGCCCCTTCTGTGTAATGAAAACTTCCGCTGCATGTTTAAAAAAAAAAAAAAAAAAAAAAAAAAAATTCAGGCCCAAATGGGCCAGGGGCAGTTTAGGGCACGACAGTGCATTATCATGCTGCGTCTGTTCTTCGTCAGGTGGGCCTGTGGATCTGTACGGCCATCATAAATTTCCAGGCGAGGTACTCTGAAGTTACCTGGCATAGCTGCCTCAACGACGGCCTGAATGAATGGGGAGTCATCTTCGCAGCATGTTCCAGAGAGTCTGGCCCAAACGGGTTTTCTGGCCACTTGTTTCTCCACTCTGTCCAGCCGTGCTAGTATCCTCTCCATAAGCACTGTGGCGCTAGGGCCTTCTTCAGGGAATGGAGATCGCCGGCGCCTCTTCGGGGAGCGAGTTCGGCGCTGAGGGGACAAGGACCTCGCCTCAGGCGACGAACTGCTTCGCTGTGAGACTCTCGGTCGCTTGGACCCGGTTTGTCCCACAGGCCGTTTCCCGAGGGCTATATCTTCTGTGGATGATTCTTCGCGAGGGTCTCCACTCCCCGAACTGCGATGTGTAGACTTGGGGCTTCTCTCCCGAGGGCGTGTCGGTGAGGGGGGTCTCTGGGCCCGTGCTTGCTGTGGCCACCTTCGGTCGATCTGCTGGGTCACTTCAGCAACGACCGAACGCTGAAAGTCCCTCAAGAAGCTCATGGTGACTACCAGAGGGCGGTCTTCCTCAGGCGCAGAAGTCCCTGGGAGTGTTTGCTCAGCAGCCGGTTGTATCTCAGGCACGGACGGGGACCTTGGGAGTCCCTTGTCCTTAGAACGCCGAGTCTCAACGACGGCGATCTCAGAGCGGGTTCCCACAGACGGCGCCAAATGATGGCCAGGGGCCTCATCGTTCAGAGTCATGATGACTGGAGGAGACACTTCTGGGAGGAAGAACGCCTGGTGGATTGGATCGCCCAAAGGAGAGTGCCTGAAAGCTCAGAAACAAAGGGTTAGGAGGCCCCCGGAGTGTTTTTCCGGGGGGGAGCCTCCGACGCCCAAGTCAGTGGTTGGCTGAGAGAAAGGCAGAGAAAATAGCACAAAGGGCTGAGGAGTCTCGCCTGGTAATTTTCTCAGAGTGTGGGAGCAGTGTTTTACCAACCAGCCTCCTGCCAAGTATTAATTCCTGGTATTTATAGGAGTGCCTAGCCCGTTCAGATCGCGACACGTGTTCGGTCGGATGTTCCTGAATTTCTGGGCGTAGGAGACAGATAGCTGGTAGCAGGTTGCCTTGAGCCGTGTGCTGAGATGGGCCATGATGTGATTCTGATGGCGTCAGCGTGGCAGTGCGCCTTTTGAGGCGGATTGTGGCGTCTGTGAATGGATGTGTCAGAGGCTTCCTTAAATGCTTCCATAAATGCTCCTGCCGTACTCCCGAGGTCCCTGGGTGAGGTCGTCCTTTGGTACGGACAGAGCCTCTTCGGGAAACAAGCCCTCAATTCGGGGGTTCCCAGTTTCAGGGAGTTCCGCCTTCGGGGATATCATGTTCGGCTCGCTATGTCTGGTGCCGCTTTTCTGAAGGCGATCTGTTCACAACCTTGGGGAGGCTAGTAGTGTCCTCAGGTTTTCCTGGCATGCCAGGCTCGGAGCTCTTCGGCTATCTCCCGAGGTGCATGATCACACCTTTTCTCGGGTAGCGCCAGTTCTTCTGGCCATTCTTGTGGCAGGGAGTTCGGCCAGATCGAGGCGATAGCGTTTGGCTATCAGTACTGAAGGTAGGAAATTCCTTTTTATGTTGGTATGAAAGATAGAAAAACTAGCAAAAGAAATATTTCTTTATAACAATTCTAGAGTTATGGGGTATTAAGGCAAAGTGGTCATCAGGCATTCTGAACACCAATGTCAAGTAATCATTCAAGTTTTCAGAGTTGGAAGCTTTACAACTTTATAAGGACTTTGAGAAATAACTTTAGGAAGTAGCTAATTAGGAAGAGCCCAAAAAGACAAAGACTTATACCCCTTCCCCATAAAGTGGGATCAGATGATAAAAAGTGTTTTTCAGGAGTTGAAGGTGGTGTCCGAGCATCTAAATGACCCAAATATGACCAAACCATAACTCTACTCCAAGATACCTTTTCTTGTAAAGCTTCTTTGGAAGGAGCTTACTTTTGCCGATGCAAAAAAGTGTAAGCATTGCATGTCTTGCTTTTTATTTCTCTTGAAGTACTTACCATTTCCCTTTTCCTATAGTTGAGATGGATCCGGAGTTCTGGAAAAATAAGTTCAAGGAGAATAAAAGAAATGACAAAGAAAAAGGAAACAAAAACCTATAAAAAAAAAAAAAAGTTGAAGAAATCGTCTAAAGGCTTTGAGCTGAAGAAAGCCAGAGGGGAAGTTATCCTTGATCTCTCGGCCAGTACCCAACCTGAGGCTCTTTCATATGAGATTCCTCTTGCTAGTAGAGTTCACTCTCTTCCAAGCCCTAATAGTGCATTAACGATGTTGGGAATGTCCTTCAACTGCCTGAGGATCCTACTGCCTCTTCCGGAGTATGTTGTTCCTGGGAGATTCACAAAATCTAAGGTGAAAGAGTAGATGCCCGTTAAAGGTGCGAAGGATATTTTTAGCACCGAGGCATCTTTTTTGCCAATTACCGAGGCCCCCCATCTAGATTAAGTTCCTAACTTTTCATCTAGTAGTCTAGGATTCTTTGAATTGTATAGGTTAATTAATAAGTGGTTGAGAATATACCCTTTTATCAAACTTTTTCATGACCATGCTGTTACCCACTGTGGGGTACTCCAGTTATGGTGCCAAAACTGTGTATTTAAACTCCCAAGATTGGTAATGTTCTGTACGCCATCAAAACACTACCCTTAGTGTGCATACCCAAGTGGCCCTCTTGGGCACTATGTAAACACATGCATATTGGTCCAACCATCACACACATATTCACATTTCATGCACACCATGGCAGCTAAGAAGGAAAACACTAGCACAAGTCTTAGTTTTGGCTTCCACACATTAGGCAATCTTGTTAAGTTCTAGTGGCCAGCTACTATGCCTGTAACTTCCACTAATAAACTGTATCATTCTAGCCTCATACCCCCCTGTTTTATTTGCTCCATTATCAATTAGAGACTTAGATAAAACCAAGGAATTTTGTTTTACATCAATAGCCCACCTATGCACCAAGTTATGGATTTTTTTAGTTGGTTACAAAATTCTGACCAAATGAACAGTAACTCAGCCAATTTTGCAACATCATATCTTTGGCTACAAGGATCCAAATCCAGAAATTCCAAATTCCAGTTCAACACCTAGAGGTTCTCTAGGTGTGGTCAAAATTTCATACCAAGATTCATTCTACACATGGAGATATTAAACTTTAAGTACATGGTCAAAATTCTGGCAACTTTTGGACCATTTTGCCCATACAATTTTTCCAAACCATGCAAACACTTCATTCACAAGGGGAAAGCCCTCCAAGGCTATCCCATACATTTCCAATACACATATTAATTACATTCTCTTGCATCTAGCAAATTTATGTGGCCAAAACAGAATTTACAAGTAAGCAGCCTATCATTCACACTTTGGCAGCTTTGCACCACATCACTTACATAGCCAAAACAATACTCAAATGTTCACATACTTGTCTAATCTTACATACACTACATGTACATGCATACATGCACTACAATATGGTCTTAACTCAACTAAATACACACCCTGGTTTACAGGAGTGCCTGAGATACAATGGACTCCAGAAACAGGATGCTGGACAGCTGCTGCACAACACAGTAAGTACCACCATTAAAAATACCAAATGTGCTCCTAAAATCACCAAACTTTCCAGATCACAACTAGACATATGGAAGTTCATGTACCTAAAATTTCAGATCAAAAATCAAACCACAAAGGTTAGTTTGAAGGTGATCTTTCAGCCGGATCTGAAATGACAGAATTGAGGGGAGTAAGTTTCATTGAGAAACTCAGTAAGGGTAACACTTGGTTTCTTAAGGTAATATGATCCTCATTAAAACCTGCATCCAAAGACACTAAAACACAAAAACCACAATGCATATATACAAGATATAGCAACCAAATGCAGCAGCCAAACACAAACAACAAACACATGAAATGTGGCAGCAACATATACCATAGGTTAGTCCATAAAACACATAATAAACATAACCAAATCACTATGGCAGCCCTCCTCAAGCTAATGCTTGGTCTTAGGAGGATTTTAACAGTAGTTAGTACTAACTTTGGGCTCTAGAAACCCTCATTTTACTGCCATCTTTGTGCACTTCACACTAGGTCACAAAACCTTCAATAAGTGCACTCCCCTCAATAAGCTTGGTTCATCAAGCTCATGGCTCTCTTCCAAGCTTAGCCATAGCTCCATGGATGTTTGAAAACACAGAAAACAACCCATGAGAGCAAGAGAACCCTTACCAAAGTGGGTAGGCCAAAAATCAAGCTTGATCCTTGAAGTATGCAAGAAATAGCTCTAGTTTGTTTCCAATTGCTTCCTTTTGCCTTCAATTTCAATCAATTGCAAGTTTGAAGGTGTGGTGGCTATGGAGGAAGTGTGGCTGTGTTCTTGGGCTGGGGGAGGACGAAAATGAGAGAGGGATAAGTGATTTGGCCACTTAAATGGCCCTAAATGAGCTTAAGGGCACCAAAACACACTTAAACAAGTTTAACCTTGCTTTATGTCATTTTCCTTTTCACTAATTATGGTTTCTTTGTCTTAAACTCATTGGTACACATGTGCCCAACATTTTTTACTAATTATCAAGTCTTAGCTGCCTCCCCATAGTGGGATAACCCCACAATTCCACCGTTAGACTTAAGTCAAAAGCTTGAACACCTTAAGATTTACACTAGGACATTTAGGTCCTCATTGCCTTTAGTGTTTCCTTTGTCCAAACTTGTCTTCCATGAGCAATTTGGTCCTCCAATAGCACTTTCATACCATTCATATCCTTCCCATAACTCTCCAAGTCTCTTTCTTGAGAGTTTTGCAATTGAGTACCCGAATTTCCAAAACCTTACAAAAAAGTCCATAGGTTGCTTGAAAAACAAATCCTGAAGGCTTTTCTTGGGGACCAAGTTACCAACTTGGGACACTTTTAAAGAGGTGTTGATCATGCCTTTTACCCCCCACACTTTAATCACTATGGTGAGAATTACATAATATAATGGTTTTTAGCCATTATGACACACTTGTAATTCTCCCATTTTGTGAGTTGGTAACAAATGCAAAGGATACTTCAGTGCCAGACTTGGGTAGCCAAGCATAAGGAGTAGTGTTGAAAGAAGAATGTCAAACTACCAAAGGAACTATGCCATGGTCTCCCATCTAGCGCATTACCAAAGATATGGATCCCTTTGATGGAGATGTCTCCAGGATCATGATCCCTCAGTTGGCCTAAGGTATAATCACTAGGGCCACCTTTTAGACCTTGTTTACGTAGGTCCCAAACAAAGAGATGGCAACCTCTCTCTTTACTAACTATTTTTCCATGGTAATTCCGTACCTAAGTCCTTATTATCTTATTTCCTTATTCGAGGATTCTTAACTAAGCTTGTTTCCACTGTAGTTGTTGGCCATTGTCGGATACTACCATGGCTTTCTGGCCAAGCAAGGGGAGGTTTGGTCAAGGACGAAAAAACACCTAGAGAAGGCCAAGAAAGCTTTAAATGTGGTTTCTCTAAAGGCTACAAAAATGAAAATGATCTGTGAACCTGAGCTTGATTAGCTAAAGGCCCTAATTACTAATCAAGTTATGGGCTTAATAGATAACTACTTGGAAAAAATTAGAGAAGGAAAAGGCAGATGTCAAGGGCTTAGTGGTGGTTGGATTTTGATGAGTTTTGTCTTTCCCACCATTAGATCATGGAGAAGCATCCTAACCTCGAAATCTCCTACTTGATGCCTTTATTTTGCTTAAAGGCCCTCACACTGCCTAGTCAAAAAGAACTATATGAATATAGCAATGTTCTCAAAGCCCAAGGAAGATAAGGCTGACGATGACTCCAAGCAAGAAGAGGTTCATGATTCCCAGATTTAGGAATTTTTTAGTTTATCATTATATTCCTATTTTCTATACTTCGAATGTACTAGTTTCTTATTAACGAAGTTTACTTTTTCTGAAGGTAAAATTTGCTTTGACTTGAAGCCTCTCTAAGTTTATTACTTATTTACCATTTTTTTAATGAACTTCATTTGTGCTTCTTTATGATTACTTCGGCTATTTTGGTTCATCAATTTTCTCATTCGCATAATTTTGGATCTCAGCTTTTCACGTGATCACTTAGAATCTTTTAAGTCATGTTTTTTAGATCATCTTATTAAGCACCAAATTTAAAACTCTTTTCTAAAGACAACCATCAAACTTCCTTCTGACGTTCATTTCTTATGAACTCGTCATTATTTTAGGAAAGGGGTGGTCTTTCCTCTTTCTTCCACTAGATTTTCAAGCCTTAAACTAAAACTCATGCTTTTCAAAATTCTTAACTATTTAAAGAATAACATCTTTTCATTTATATAGGATACAACACATCGGCCATATGACAGTGGCATTTTTTGTACATATATTGTTATACAGAGGCATCGAAGATATGGGTGAAAAAGGGCCAGATTTTTTTCGGGTAGCTTGACCCCGACCTCAAGTTAGGGCTTTTCAAGCCAAGCCTTTAGCTTGAGCTCAAGCCTTAAAATGAGCTCAAACACATTTAGGGCTAACCTCGAGCTTGATGAAACTCGGCCCCATTAGCTCGAGGGCCTAACAGGCCTTGCCTTTTGTCCATCTGGGCCATTTCCCTTCAGGCCCTATTGTCTAACCCTTGTCTTTCTCCCTTCCCATGCCAATGTTGCTCAAGTCTCAACAACCTCAAACCAACTCCAACGATCATGCAGTCAGCCACCGCCAAACCACGATGACAATCGACGGCAATGATGATCGACTCCTGAATCGACAACGATGGCCAAACTATGCTTGAGGATGATCAATAATGAGAACATTCTCGATGCTCAAATTAATGATGAGAACGATTGATGCCCGAATTGATGAACAAAACGATGCACAAAGCAAACGGCGGCCAACCTACCCTTGATGCCGGGACCTAGGTCGGCAACTCAAGCCTCTAACAGCAGCACATAAGTTTTACCTGGTATTGAAGAATCTGGTTGTTCATGATCTGGTTGTTTGTGATTTATCTGATTATGTGCTCGATTTGTAGTGTATTGGGATGAATCCCCCATTTGTTTGACTACAATGGCCTAGAAATCATTGAGACAGCCTGCAGCAGACGAATTACGATGGTCCATAGTCAAAGTGGGGAGGATGATGGCTCATTTGTGAAGTTCACAAATTCAGGGTATAATAGCGATGGATTAGAAGTTTGGGATATGTTCTCTAATTTTTCCCTTTGTTGGTTATCTATGTAAAAAAATGATAAATTTAGTCTTCATTTTTTCATCTAAGTTGCAATTAGGGTACTAAAGATTTAAGTGTGATTCGAGCTTGGAAGGCTTTTGAGCCGAGCTTAAGCCTAAAAAATTACGCTCAAGTAATTTGAGCTCAAGCCTGGGTTGTACCAAGCAGTGAAGGGGCCGAGCTCGAGCCTAATGGGCTCAGGCTCAGCCCGGCCCATTTTCACCCCTGATTGAAGGTACCCAGTGAATCACTTTGGTTCTCTAGGCATAGTATTTCTGTCTTTCCCAGTTCGGCCAAACTACAACATGAATGAATCTTCCACCTTCTAACTCAGCTTTCTAAAGGACAAAGTCCCCAACCTTTGTAAATTTAAGATCAATGTTTTGGTTGGCTGATAAAGCAACTCTTTGCTAGAAGGCCCTTCTTCTAAGTTTGACTGTTTCCCAATGTTCCTCAATCAAGTCAAGTATGGCTCTTAAACCAACCTTATTCTTTTCCAAATCTAATACCTACATTCTAATTGAATGATGAGATACATCGATTGGTAGAAATGCTTTTGTCCTATAGGCAAGGAAGAAAGGAGTTTTCTTTGTCGACTTTATCAGCATTGTGCAATAACTCCCAATACGCTTTGTAGTTTCCCAGGCCATTTTCCTTTGGCTTCACCCAACCTCTTTTTTATCACCTCCTTCATAGTTTGGTTAGATACTTTGACTTGTCTGTTACTCTAAAGGTATGCTACATGGGTGAAGTGGACTTTTATTCCAAGGTCTTTCATAAATTATTGGAATTCTTTGTCGATGAATTGCATCCCTTAATCTAGCATAAGTATCCTTAAGCACCTGAATCTACACACTATGTTTTTCCAAATAAATTTTTTGACTTATTTAGCTGATATGTTGGCAAGTGGTTTAGCCTTGATCTACTTTGTGAAGTAGTTAATGGCTACTACACTATACTTCGCCCCTCCTGGGGCCACAGGAAAGGGTTTGATGAGGTCAATTCAGAATACAGTAAACAGGCAGGTGTATTCCACCATACTTACTACTTTGGATGGTATCCTTTGTATTGGGGAGTGCTCTTGGCACTTGTCATAAAATTTGACAAATTTTCGGGCATTTTATCTGAGAGTGGGCCATTTGAGTAAACGTCCTTAGTGATCAACTCTTTTCATGATATTTATTAAAGGAAGGTTGCTTCAAACAATTAAGGTATGTCCCTTGAAGTATGACTGAAGTCTCTATCCAGCTGACACTAGGTCATAGATTGCCTTTTGTAAGTATGTGTAATTGACCTCAGCGCATGCAAGGACTTGCCGAGGTAATAAATAAGCCACTGTTAACCTTTCCCTTCTTCATTAACAAAGACTAAACTTACCACCTTTTTGCTAATGTAAAGGTATAGCACAAGTTGTTCCCCTTCTTTTGGCTGTCAAATGGTAGGCAATTCAGCTAGGTATGCCTTCATATTTTCCCAAGCCTGCTAATATTTTTCATTCTAGCAAAGCTAGTCACTTTTCATTTCTTTGGTCAAGATCTTCAAGAATGATCGACATCGATAACCATATTAGGAGATGAAATGATTGAGTGTCATTATCCTCCTAATGAGCCTTTGAAAGTCCTTGATAGACTTCAGCATACAACAGTCTAGAAGTGCCTTGACCTTTTTTGGACTAGCATCAATTCTTCTTTTAGAAACCATAAAGCTAAAGAACTTGTTAGCCTTAACATTGAACATGTATTTCTTGGGGTTTAAGTGTATGCCAAACTTTCGCAACCATTGAAAGGTTTCTCATAGGTTTTTAATATGATCTCCAGGATTTTGGCTTTTGATAACCATGTCATCAACGTAAACTTCTATGCTTTTCTTGATTTGGTTAGCGAACACCTTGTCCATGAGCCCCTGATATTTTGCTCAAGTATTCTTCAAGCCAAAGGGCATTTGCAAGTAACAGAATGTGCTTTCATCGTCATGAAGGATGTCTTCTCCTCATCGGTAGGATTCATCCAAATTTGGTAGTACCTACTAAAAGAATTGAAGAAACTAGAGTTTAGTATTCAACATTTTAGTTGACTTACTGGTCAATTGAAAGTAAAGGGTATGAGTTCTTCAGGCAAGCATCATTGACTTTAGTGAATCTATGTACATCCAATGTTTTTAACTACCCCCTTTCATAGCTACCATTACATTACTTACTAGTTTTGGTATTTTACTTCCTTTATCACACGCTTCCAAGAGATGTTGGACTTCTTGCTTAAAGAAGGATTTTTTATGGGGGCAATATTAAGTTTCTTTTGTTGAATTGGTCATGCTACGGGATCAATCTTAAGGCTATGCTGGATTATGTATAGAATTATGCCAAACATGTCCTTTGATGAGAAAGCAAATTGATATTTATTAGAAAAAAACCAAAAGTTTGGTTTTTCCCTCCTCGAACATACGCTTCTAGATTCTAATAGTTCAACCAGGAACCAACTCCAAGTTATCAATCTCTATATCCCTACCTTCATCATCAACAACTTCAATGGGTGACCTCTTGAGTGCATCCAAAGACTAAGCTCCATACGTATACACGTAGACCTCGCTCGGTGCCTACCTAGCCTTGGTGAACACCTTCCTTACATTGGCTTGGTCAATATAGATGCAGGCATCCCCTTGGTTGGCTTCAAAGGTAACAATCAGGTACTTGACATCGGTTTTCGAGTGCAACTTAACCTGAGTTTACCTTTCGAGGATGATGTTGTAAAGCGATGGCACATTTATAAAGATGAACCTTGTGATGGTCAAAGTGAAGAGTCCGATGTCATCCTTGATTATCTTCCATCACAACATGAAAAAAAGATTGATCCATCCCAAGACCTATAGTTCATCTAGCCCAAAGCTGATGGTAGGAGATGACATTGACTTCAACTTTGTTAAACAGACTCCTAAGCTTGTTATAAGGTGGACATCAACATTCATGCCATTATCAACTTCTAAGGTCTCCCATTTACCTCAAACTGTTGTAGAGGTTGATACATCGGGTGGTCTGGCCCTCTTTCATCATACTTTCCATCAACCTATAGAGAATCACGGCCACCATATGTTGCTCAGCTCTCCAATAGAATTCCCCCAATATATCCTACAGATCCTTGGAGAACTCAAAATAGCTGCAAATATGTTGAAATCCCTATATCATTGCAAGGATGTGAATTTTGAGATAAAAATCCAGCACACTCAATGCCTCCTGGTTGAAATGTTGATGGACTCCTTATAACCCAATATTGAATGAACTCTAATGAAACTTGTTGAATTGCATGCAATGAGTTTATCACCAACAGTTCCTTTTGAGTTCCCTTGCTTGTTGCAAACACTTGACATAATCCTAGAGTGTTTCACCATGTGCTTGGGTTATGTCAAACATTTCGATGGCCATTTTCATAATTTGGTAGCTTCTAATGAATTGTTGGGTGAAAGCTATATAAATCTCTTGGAAACTAAATATAGAACTAGGGGAAAAGGACTTATACCATGCTTTAGTAGGTCCAAAAAAAGCTACCTTGAAGTTTTTGCACAAAGTAGCATCATCTGCTTTGTATAGCACCATGCTCTTTGGTACTTAAGGCATGGAATTTTGAAGTCGCTTAGCATGATTCACTTGACTATTGCCCAAGTAAAAGGGGACTTTTCATAGATTGGAGCTTCCATCAATCGATACTAGACGGGTTTTCTAGAGACTTGCTTCTCCACTTGATCAAGTTTCTCTAAAAGCTTCTCCATCAAAGCCATTGTAATTGGGTCTTCTTCTCCTCATCAGTTACCTAGCTTGGTGAATGGCTTCTCCTACATGAGAATCAACACTCCCTCAAGCAAAAATGCCTCTCTTTCTAGCCCTCCTTCTACCCGCGAGGAACTAGTTCCTTAGAAAAGGACTCCTCGCATTTGCTTCTTCCCAAATCACTCTTCTTGAGGGATTTATCACACTAGTCTATGAACATTCCTGGTGAAGGATTCCTTTCAGCTAAATTTGGTTGAGCCAAACATTGGTCAAGTTGCTAGGTCATTGCAGCGACAAAAGTATGTTGGGAATCACATAAAAACCCTATTATCATGGTGATCGCCCATCTTCAACGATAGATATGTCCTATGGGGGAGTAGATTTGCCTCCATCTGATGATGATATGTGGCTAGGTTCTCACAAATGACACCACTTGATGTCCTTCATTGCCTCCGGTGAATAAGGTTGACATGTTGAAAGTAGTTATGCAGCACATCTAATAGAATGGTCTAAAGTAAGAAAAAAGATGAGCTAAAGGGTCCTAGGAGTTTTTCTGGGGAGGAAACCACCTATGCTTTGGGTTAGGTGAATTTTAGGGAGAATTAGGAAAAGTAAAGCACTAGAATAGACCAGAGGATCAAGTTACCTTAAAGTTGAGAACTACCTCATATTTATAAGGAAAGGGGGAATAAGGCCGTAACTAAGTGAGACATGTGTCCAATTAGATCCAGATCTGTACCCAGACAAACCCCCTTACTAGTCATTATCTTGACATTTCATACTATCACCTTAGCAGTAACACCTGGCATGCGATTGTCATGGCCTATTTGTAATCCTACAAAGGACCTCGGTAGCTGAGATTTAATGTTCCTATACCGAGGTTGGGGCATAACCAGTGTCACTTGAAAGGGTTCTGCCCCCGATGTTCCCCCTGTGCTGCCAAATCCATCCTCTGTGCTCGTAAGCAATGAACTTGGCCTTAGCCATATGCTGAGGTCTAGCCTAGTCTGAGGAAGCAAAGGGGGAGACATCGGCCTCAAGCAAGTGCCATGGTCTCAATATGGTTCAGAGAGGCGGCATAGACACTGTGGCCTTTGTGAGCATCTGAGGTTCCTTCCATGCTCCAAGGTGGTACTTGACCTTAGGGTACGTTAGACATTCTGAGGTCCTACTTTGGGCGAGAGGGCTGCTCATGGTTGTCCTAGGCACGTTAGAGCCATGGCCATCTCAAGTTAATGCCAAAGATGGTCCAGTATTGTTGACTGATCTTAATAAGTGAAAATGCCCACTCGAAGGGATCATTATACTTAATGTTAATGTGACTATTTTTTGGTTTATGCTTTGACGGGGTGAGTATTGTTGCAAACGCTCATTTGGGAAGTGATTTTGGCTTTCTTCAAGAAGATATCTTATTATGTAAGTGTTTTGCAAATGGAAGCTCTGTTAATCTATTTTGATTTACAAGAAGCTAGTAGACATGATTGGCCCTGTATAATTATAAAGCCTAATTCTTAGACTTTGATCCAAGCTCTTAATTCAAAGTTTAATTTTTTTAATTTTCATTTTGGTGTTATTTTAGAAGACATAATTTTATTATGTTCGAGTTTTACTTTTGTTGAATTTTTTCACATATAGGTCTCGAGGTGTTAAGGTTGTTGCTCATAAGCTTGCAAGAACTTCTTGTTTGCTTGGTAGGCATAGGTATTTTGTTGACTCATTTCTAAGTTGGCTTTTTTATGTACTAAATTCAAATTTTTCTTAACGCACTAGACGTTTTTTATTTCTTTATTTTAAAAAAAAAATCCACCTTCAATTTCCTCCAAAATTGGCATGCAATTTTTAGTACATCAGTTCAACAACTCCATTCCATGTATGCCAAATTCTAGATGTGTATTACACCTGCATACCATGTGTTTTGCAAAAAAAATTGTTTGCAGTAACGTAAATTCCTACAGGGTGGCATAACTTCTCCAGGAGTTGATTTCAGTGCTTAATATAAGAAAACATGGGCTAAAATCTCTCCTCTCTTTTTTTTCCTATAGAATGTTATGCTTTTCATGAGTGCTTGAAGCGCTAGCTTGTGAGTTGAATCTTCAAATTACGCGTTAAACTTGAATATGATTAAAGGCTAGCTTATGAGTTAGATGACCAAACTTTATGAAACCCATATATAACCGAAATAAAATATTTTGATTCAGTTTCAGTTCGGACTAAAGTAGCCAACAAATGTTGATGACTGACATTGTGAGCACAACGTGGTCAATCGCATCTATTGCTTGTCACCCAGCTTTGGCAACAAGGATGGATCTACATTAATTGTAATGGGATCCAGTAAATGTTTAAGTTCTTTAAACATATTTAGTTTTTGGATGGATCCTACTAAAATTTATTAAGTGACTTAGTAATTTAAGAAAATAAGTAAAATGTTGTAAACAATTAAATTTTTTCCATAAATATGTTGAAATTAAATTAAGATTTCATGTATCTGTGGGCTTGACAGAGGATGCGGGCGTGAGACAGAGGCTAATACCACGTGTTGGAAATTGATCCTGAAAACTTGAATTTATTTAGTTTCCGAATCAACCGACTTTTTTTCCGAAAATGGGTAAATGACACCCTTTGTCCCTAGACATATCCGTATTGTTTATTCATCCTTAAACCATCAACTATTACACCATTCATTATTCAACTATTATTACTATTGCACTGTTCATTCTCCATCAGTTCTACCATTCAAATGAGCCAAATTTAGCAAATAAACTAAATTGGGAGTCTAAAAAGCTATTTGGCAACGAACGTGACAAATTTTTGGATTTTTAAAATGTTTCTAAGATTCAATTCCTCTTGCTCTCTTCTATAACTTTTGCTTGAGTATCAAATTTAAAATCTTAGTCTATCACCTCAAAATCCTCACAACTTTGGAACTCAAAAGTTTTCACATTCATAGTCAAATTCTTGTTTTAGACCCCTAATTTAGTTCATTTGCTCAATTTCATCTATTTTAATTGTAGGACTAAGAAAGGACTAATAGTGCAACATTAATGATAGTTTCAGAACGATTGATGCAGCAATTTACTAATATATATGAAAGCATGTAATCTAGCAGAACTATCTTTTCACAATTATAAAAGATTTGCAGTAATCCATCCATTTAACACATGTACTTTTGAATTTAGCACAAGTTAACACGTGGTGAGTTTAAATTTTAACTCTGCTAGTGTACACGTATCGTGCAACAAGTTGATTAACATTTGACTTCAACTAATTTAAGGAGTATTAACAATTTTGCCACCTGCATTATGAGTTCGACTCATGTCCAACAGTTTCCTAAAATCTAATAAATTTTTTTAACTAATCCTTGTAGACCAACATTCTCCATCTTTGATTCTTTATAAAATGGCAAACATTATCCCAAAAGGCAGTTTTAAAATTTTAAATATACAATTTCAAATTCCCTCTAAAATCAGAACATGTTTTTTCAAAAACTTTGATTTTAAACAATATAATTTTTTTTAAAACCCCACCTTTTTAAACCCTATGTCATCTAACCATTGCCCACGTTTCCCTTACTCTATTCACATGGATAGTCCACTACTCTTTCACCAGTTACTGATACAGTTATTTTTTACATATATAAATACTGTTCAACATTCACAACATTAGTTTTCTATTGTTTCAAGCCTCTCATCATCAATCGGCATTCTCACCAAGAACATATACTTCATAGCATGAGCTCCTCATTCCTGCTCCCCTACATGTTTGTTCACTGAACCTATAGAGAGTAACAAAATTCAATATCAACTACTTCAGTAATTGAAAAAAATCATCTCCATACAAATTTTATTCTAATTCCTTTTTCCATTTTATTATCTATACTAATCTTTGAGAGAACATTATTGTTTGCACACTATCATCATCATCAATCAATAATGTCTGTTGTCAATTTCAAACACATAAGAAGGTATGGTCATCAGCTCATACAGTCTAGGTTTTTATCCCTATTAACCTATTAACCCATAACATTCACTGATCCCATAGTCTTATCTTCAACATTCACATTTGACTTCATGTGAGGAAGTAACAAAATCAAATACTTCAATCCAGTTACCAAGTTCCTTCTTACCTATCACCATCTTTACAGTTTTATATTTGACATATACAATGGACTGTGCGTGTTGCTAAAATAAATTTTCATGCAATTTTTTAAATAAAACATTAATCAACAAAAAAACACCAATGCAATATGTTTGGTTGTTTTCTTTATTTCTCTTCCTTTCTCTGTGTCTTGCAAAGTATGTTTTAATGACAGAATTGTGACTATGGTATACATTTCTATGATAATATACTCATCTAAATACGATTGCCTATGGGAAGGTGTAACGTGGTTCAAGTTTTTTAAACTACAGTTTCTGAAAATTATTTCCCACCAATAATTTTTTTCTATTATAACTTTCCAATTATTTTATTTTGATTTTCCAAATCTATCCAAAGTTTTTTCACTCCAACCATTCATTTTACAATTTTAATGGAACTGGCTGAGGTTGTTTCAATTCCCTTTGTGAAAACCCCAGACCACATTTGCAAGAAACTTAGGAAATGCAAGCTGATTTACACTAATGCCTTAAAGGGAGGTAAGTTTAGGTTTAGTATAAAGATTGAGCTAGGGAAGTCAAAAGAAGGGGTGAAATTGTTTGAGGAGGTCAAAAGTTAGCAGTGGAGGCTGCAATCCATAGGTTGAAGATTTTTCACAAGTTCCATGTCCACAGTATCAACTATGATGATAATATGATTTTGAGGGAGGAGGTGAAGTTGAATGAGAAGGAAATAAAAATTTGAAGGAAGAAATGACTGTTTGGGCTAACTGTGCAAACATGAACAATGTGTTCTTGAAGTGGCTCTATCAGTTGGAGGCTCAGGTTTCAGACTTCAAAAATCAATTGGATGCATATCAAGGGGAAAATTGAAAAGCTATGGAAATTGATCCTTCTAGGGTATGGAAATTGATCCTTCTAAGACCAGTTCTTCCTAGGATGACCTTCATGACTAATGGTATTTAGCAAAATTTATTCTATTCTAGACTGTTATTTTACTTCGTATTTGTTTTCATTTTAAATTCTATGAGGGCGTGGCTATATTACTTAATGTTTTCCTATGAATTATTATCATTATTTCCCTACCTATGATCTATACAAAGCTATTTCATTTACAATTTAATAACCACATTGCCTTTCCATTAGATTAGTTAAGGTTCTTACATAATTAAAGCACTTGAGCAATGATAGGTTCACCATAGTAAGGAAAAATTTCTAGGAAATATATTCTTCATTTTATATCCTTAGCACCCACAGGATTAACTGCTTTTATTAGTTATTTAATGGGAAAAAGATATTTCAGGGGTTTACCTTCAACCTCTAATTTCACACGTTCTTCAGCCTCTATTTTTGAATTCTACCACCTCACTTATTTCGTGCAAGTGCCTTATTAAAAACACATAAGGCAAAAAAATAGTCATCTGGATTATATGTTACTCATATACTAAGGTAGAGAAGAGAAGGTGAATTTCCAATTTTAATCTTACCTTATGTAGAAAATCCCTAACAAGAAAAAAGGAGGGTGGTGCTAACACCCGCTTCCATTGGCTGGTCATTAGCAATAAAAGGGCTATTCATCTTTGAAATGTGCTCTACCTTTAGAATGAGGCACTTGACGAACACATGCCATCCAACCAGTGAAGAATGTGATGGCTCGGTGACCTAACGCTCCTCTTCTGTAGATCGAACAAGTTTTAAGCCGAACAGACCTGGTAAAGTAAGAAGGAAGTAAGGAAGAAAAGAAAAATGCAAGGGTTTCATATCTTTAGACAACAGATCTATTAAATCCTTTCATTTTTGAAAAAAAAATCATTATGCTAAAGGTTAAAGAAGATAGTGATAGGAGCCAAAGCATGTGAATATCTAGGGTTCCTTAAAAAAAACCATGACCAACACTTTGATGCCCTCTAGCGCAAAACTGTGACTCTTATACAAAAAATTTGTTTACACAAAGTTAAAGTATAGCTAAAAAAATTTTGATTCATGTAATTTTTTAAAAAAAGAGAAAAATTTTATGCTGCATAAAAGGCACCACCACCAGAAAATGCATAGCAACAATGATTGATGGTCGGCAATTTGAATCACATGGCAGTTGTTCTCCATTTAGCTAATTAACTAGCATCGCCACTGCTTCAATATACAACGATACGGCGATGCAACCCACAAAAAAACAAAAAGCAACCATTCTTTTAAAGAGAAGGCAAAGAGTGACAGAGTAGAAAGAAAGTATGAGAAGACTGCTGAAATGGGTAGCTAACCCTAATTCTTGGTTTAATATACATCAAAATTACACGAAAGTCCATCCTCTTTGTTTTGTGTTCTATTTCTACGCAACATCTCCTTAGAGCCTGCCATGTAGTCCTTAACATTAATAGGTTAACATTTTAGGCACTGCTCCAAATTTTTTTGAAATTTTACTGAATTAATTATAAACATATAGTTTATTATCAAATATTAGGTTAACTAATTTTAATTCTTTATTAAGGTTTGATAGAACAAATTAAAATACATTTGTTGTATAAGGTTTAAAAAATTAAATAACTAATTTGTAAAATCAATTATTTTACAATCATTTTTTCTAGCTATTATTATTTATTTAATACATATCTTATTTTTAAAATCATTTATTTTCTTTTATTATTATTTCATTAGTACATAACTTCTTTTCACAATAATTTCTTTTCACCTATTATTATTTCATTAATAGATACCTTAAAAGATAAAATTAAAAAAAGAAAAAAACTTTACAGATATTTGTCATAACTACTCATTCACCTTTTATGCCCTTACATTTTTTTTTCTCCTTAATTTTTTCCCCCTTTTTCCCTACCTTCATTCTTATTACCCCTAAAATAATTAAATACGTCACTATTTAATTGGGATAATATATTCAACAATACTTAGCATACTATTTGAAAAAAATTACCTTTTAATTACTTGAATTCACCACATACTGTATTTTTTCCTTTGTAGATATATTCATTTACCATGTTGTGATTACCTTTTGAAATCATTGTCATCATTTTGTGCAAAGTTTTAAGTGATCAAAATACCTCAACAATTGGGCCTTAGGCACCATTCTTTTGCATTAGCCTTCACTATCCCTGCTATATTCACTTTGTTCATTGTTTCAAATGTCATATAGGATTGGTATCTTAATTGAGCTTTCCTAGGTTTAATAGTTTGAAGGATCCTACTCATCCCATAGATATCTTAATTCATGGCCTTCTCTGTTATTTCTATAAAGCTTTTAATGAGGGACTCTCCTTTGTCTATTTAGCCTCATTCCATGGGATCCCTATGGCAAGATACTTCTCCGCTATTCTTAGTAGTGTTCGCGGTCCTTTCTATATGAAACAAGTCATTGCCTACATCCGTGAAATTCAAGAACAGGTTAGCACATCTTGGGGCAAGCACATCATGGATCTTTAGTATAAAGAAAGATGGCCTTACCAAAAAATTAATATCTTCATCAAGCCTGTATATCCATAGGTCCACCGTCTTCGCTATGGTATGTGCATGTATTGCATCCTTCTCACTCCGCATGTCAATAGATGGATTAACACCTATTATGAAACTAATGATCTAAGGTTGTGCAAAAAATGTGTTATAGATGACAAGTATAAGTCCCTACTTGTAACGCTTAGTACGTTTTTCTAAAGTTTTGTATTTACTTCTTAGGATTTAGTGGTTAGGGTTTACATACTGTTGACACCCAATTTCGTCCGACCTCTTTTTTTTAAAAAAAAATTAATTAAAATAAATAAATAAATAAAAATAAGTAATAATCAATAATTATAAAAATTATTATTAATTATTATACAAAGAGAGAATTAAGAAGTTTTGGGGGAGAGGCATTTTGTTAATATCTATGTGTGTATATCCAAAAAAAATTAAAGTCCAAAAAAAATAATAAAAAAAATAATAATAATTAAAAAAATTTTTTATTATTATTATTAATTAATTAATTATTATTACTGAAAAAAAATTAATTAACTAAGTTAATTAGTTTAAAATATATTTTTGTTTTATAAGAGTTTAATTAAAATGATATATGTGTGTATATGTGTATGTTTGAAATAAAAAAGAAAACTTCACAAAAAAAATGACAAAATTAAAAAGTTTATGGTAAAAATGGCAAAATTGAGAAGTTTTGGGAAAAATTTACAAAATATGAAAGTTCCAGGAGCATTTGGTAATTTTTCCCGTCAATTTTGGGCCAGATTAACGGTTCTGGCCCAAATTAACAGAAAACGACAAAATTGTCAAAATCAGAAGCTTCAGGAACTTCTCCAGAGTCAAAGAGACGTAAAGGACTGAAACTGCTATTTTACCAAATTAAGAGATAAGTTTGAATTTAATTAATTTTTAATTATGAACAGTCCAGCACCACTTCCCCTATAAATACGGATCCAAATCTGTGCGTTAAGGACAGAGAGAAAAAAAAAATCAAGATTAGAGCTCCGTTTTAAGAAAAGAAAAAAAATTACAATCTAGGTGTCTGGCCCCCTTCCTTCTTCTTCCCAGAATACCAAAACTTTTTCCCCTCTCTCTGTTCTCCCGTTTCCCACTTCCGTTAACGATTTTGTTTTCTCCTTCCCGCCGACCTCCGTCACGCTGCCGCCTCATCACCGTTACCGTCGCCGTCGTCATCAATTCCGGTCGTTCCCAACCGCGCCGTCACGCTGATCGCGCCGTTACGCCGTCCCTCCGCCAGTTGCTCTTCCTCTCGGCCGCGTCTCCACCGTCGTTTCCCCCTCGCCGTCGCGCCATCGCCTCGCCGGTCGCCACGCCCCTGTCGCGCCATCGCCTCACCGTCGTCGTCATCAGCCCAGCTCCCCTTACCGTCGCCGAAAAACGGTGGATTGAAAGGGCGACCCGCGCGTCAGCCCACGAACCCGTTTCGCGACCCGTTCCGACTCGGAGATTCAAAAATTCACTTTTTTTGGTATAATCCTCATTTTAGTCCTTGATATTTTTATTTCATCCATTGTAGTTACTAATTTTTTTATTCTTGTAGAAAGGCTATTAACAACTAACCTTACTTCACTAACTTTTATTATTACTATCATTATTATTATTAACTACTAACTTTACTAACCTTTATTATTATTGTTATTATTGTTAACTTACTAACTACTAACTTTACTAACCTTTTATTATTATTGTTATTATTGTTAACTTACTAACTCACTAACTTTACTAACCTTTATTATTATTATTATTATTATTAACTTACTAACTTACTAACTTTACTAACCTTTATTATTATTGTTATTATTGTTAACTCACTAACTCACTAACTTTACTAACCTTTATTATATTATTATTATTAATTCACTAACTACTCACTAACTATTGACAGTTCCTGTTCTAACCTCATTATCTTTATTATTATTATTATTATTATTATTATTAAATGGAAGGTTATACCTCCTATTTATTATTTTAAAAAGTGGATGGCCAAAAAAGTCCCACTTTATTTATTTATTCTTTAATATTTCTTTATTTACTTTATATGTTTCACTTTATTTATTGTCATCAAATTTTCCTTTATTTTACTTTATGCAAAATTTTATTTTATGGTTAAATTCATTTCACTTAAAGAAAGAAATTACCCATAAAAAAAATAAATAATATAAATAAGTAAATAAGTAATAAAAATTAAAAGAAAATTTTTTATGTGAATAATTATTTTTAAAGGCTAATAAAAATCATTTTAAAAAGCCAACTATCTTTTATTATTTTTGAACACATGTTTTTATTATTTCTTTAAAGACAACAAAAAGTTAACTTTTTATTCCTTTTGTTAAAAAATTAATAAACAAACATAATTAAATAATTCTCAAAAAAACACAACAAAACAATTCTTTTTAAATAAATTAAGGATATTTAAAAGATATTCAAAAAAAAATAATAATAAAATAATAAAAATTATGATTAAAATTAATAATTAATTAAATAAACAATTAATAAAAAATTTAAACTCCATGTTCAAATGATCCGCCAGGATCCAATGGTTTGGAGAATAAAAAAATATTTTTAAAATAAAATATAAAAACAAAAAATTAATTTTAATAGTTACTTTATTATTTTTATCCAGTAAAAAAAAATAAATAATGAAAAACAAAAAAATTTTAATAAAAGAAGTGTATGAAAATTAAGACTTTGTATTTTGTTTATTTCTTTTAAAATAAAATATAAATTTATGATTCCTTTAACAAAATAAAAATCTTAGCCAAATGATTTTTAATAAAAAGAAAAAGTAAAACAAAAAATAAAAAAACTAAATTCTCTTTAATATTTTAGACTTATTAATTATTTTTTTTAGATTTATAAATAAGATAATTACTTTAAAAATCTTACATCAAAATAAAAATAAAATATCAAGACTTTTCTTTTATTTTTATACACATAAATCCTTGGTTTCTTTATTACATAAATAAAATCATGATTAAATAATTACTTTCTGGTTCACCTTTTATCAAATAAAATATTAAGACTTTTCTTTTATTAAAAAAAATATACATATAAATCTTTAGTTTTCTTTATTAAATAAATAAAATCTTGATTAAATAATTTTTTTTTTGGTTCATCTTTTGTTAAATAAAAAGAATAAACATAAAATATATAAATCTTTCTTCTATTTTTAATATACATATAAATCCTTAGTTTTTTTTAAATATAACCTTGATTAAATAATTTCTTTTGGTTATTCTTTTATCAAATAAATAGAATAAACATAAAAATAAATGTTAAGATTTTTTTTAACTCTTTAATTTCTTTATTAAATAAAGAATCTTGATATTAAATAATTAAATAAAAAAATTAAATTTTTGGTTCCTTTATAAATTGAGTTGAGTAATTACTTAAAAATAAATAATAAAAATCTTTCATTAAACAAGAAAAGTAAAGAAAAGAAAAAGAAAAAGAAAGAAAAGAAAGAAAAGAAAGAAAAGAAAGAAAAGAAAGAAAAGAAAAGTAAAAGAAAATAAGTAAGAAAGAATAAAAAGAAAGAAAGAAAAAAGTAATAAAATATAAAAAGAAATAAGAATTTTTTTTTCATTAACAAATCTAAAATTTCATAAACAAAAAGACTTACAAATTAGTAATTAAACTAATAATTAATTTCATAAAAAATTAAATAATAAACAATAAGTTAAAATATTAAATTAATTTACATATCCGAATGATCCGGCAAGATCCACAGTTTGAAAAGTATCAACTTTTTAATTGAATAAAAATTAAATAAATACAAAGATAAAAATCCATATTTACGATATGGATTAAATTATTTAAAATTTTGTCAAATTCCGTGTCCGGGTGACTCGGCAGAGTCCATGGTTCAGAAATAAAGCTTCCGTGTCCGGGTGACTCGGCATAGTCCATGGTTCGGAAATATCAAATTTTATACAAATTAATTACCAAAAATCCGCATCCGACTAAATAATTCAGTTAAAATTCCTGGTTTCGAAAATTAACTGAAAATTATTTAAAAGCAAAGCAAAACAAAATTAAAATCAACTAAGATGCCAATATTTTTTTTTTTGCGCTATAACAATATTGTTTTAGCGTAACCGTACTCCCGATCCCCGAACTCTCGCAGACCAATTTTAAGGTATCCAATCGACCTGAGCGAAAACCGATTGGTGGCGACTCCCGAAAATAACCCGCACGTTGCCACACATGCTTAGGGTTTAGGATTTAGGATTTCCCTATATGAATACTTTTCTGTTTACTATATTATGGCATTGTAGACTTTTTCTTCATTTTAAGCACTCTTAATTATCATTTACATTAATGATGCATTACAAGACTTACAATATTATTAAAAAATTTGTATAACATTGTATATCCATAATAAATTAATGGATTTAGTCCCTCTACTACACTGTTTATTTGCTATGTGGTCCATAATTGATCTTCAAATAATCAATAATATAAGCCATTAACTTATTTAATTATGTTACTTAATAATCTCTTTTCATAAACACATTGCTTTAGTTTTTGCTTTTTCTGCTATTTTGATGTACTGTTGTATGTTCTTGAATTTTCTATTATGTTATTTCTTTTTATTTATGCATCTGCTACACATCTGACCACACTTTTCATTTCACCAAGATCGAATTTCTAGAAGAATGTTATATTGCTACTGTATTCCTAGAAATAAATCATCATCATATATGAGTTTTCTGCCCTTTCACACAGTCTATGATATCAACATGATACATTTTCTTCCTCAAATTAAATTTATATTTTCTTTAATATACATTAAGTTGAATACGCATTGTAATATGAAGTATTGTCCTGTCCATTAGACAGCTTATGAAACTAGTTGATAGTTTAAGGAAGAATAAGCAACATATGTTATAGTTTAGGGAGGACTCACCTAAAGCCAAAGAAAACAGGTCCTGAAAAAATGGTAGGGAGGACTCACAACTAGAGCCCGTTTTTCCACACTTGAAAGAAACAAGGTCAAACATCCTCTACGCCCTTGAAAAGAAGAACCAAATCCCCAAATGGCCATCAGTTATGCCCCATTGGGGTAAAAAAGACCTCAAGAAATACTGTAGGTACTGCAACGACAAGGGGCATGATACTGATGAGTGCTAGTAGCTAAAGAAGTTGTTAGAGGAAATGATCCAGGAAGGCAAGTTAAAGGAATATCTGTTTAGGCGAACATCTCCTTGTTGGAGACATGAGGATAGGCTGTTGGGTTTCGGGAGCCAAACAGGGCAGCGGAATTTAACCGAAACCCTCCAGGATCCAAGTGAAACGGGGTAAACCGGGTGTTCGAAAATTTTCATACCTAATTTTCGGTTGAGATCTCTCATTCAACTGTAGAGTCGAATCACAAAACCTGAACAGTTGACGTGTTCAAGCTCTCTATGGCATCCACACGAGCCTCTCGGGATCACCACGCTTCCACCACGTCCCGGCAGATGCGTTTCTCTTGCGCTCACAGTGCTAGCTTGCGTCCTCCAAGGAATTGCAAGAGAAGAGTGCGACTGTCCTTTTGAGAGGCTAGGACAAGGAGACCTGCGAATTTCTCACTTAAAAGTTGTATTTATAGTGAGACTCAACTTCCAGGCCTAATGGGTTTCAAAGCCCTAATCCAATTAGGATTTAATTTCGGGCTTAATAATGGCTCAACTCTTGGGCCCATTATTAATACGAAATTAAAGTGAAACCATAACCCAAATAATTAGCCCATGCACTCTAATGATCCAAATAGCTCTATGTGTGCGACCCAATAGGCTCTTGCCACGTTGGCAATGATCATAAATCACATTTATGATCATAAGCAATGAGCGGTGTCTAGCAACACATCATTGCTACCCAAGTGACAAGATTGTCGATGATTCGACTAAACCTTTATGATCATCACCGATATATGCCATTGTCCCTTTGTCCAAGATATCAAGACTAAGCACGAGACATGGAATGTGTCACTCTCGTATAGCCCAATCTTTGGTTTCTTGATTACCGAGTAGACCAACTTAAACTGATGACATTGATATCGTATATCAACTCATCCGAGCATGGCCATGCATTTTCTAAGTCTCACTCTATCAAGGGGCCCGAAGATATCACTCCCGTTACATAGGAGGGACAAATCCCATCTTGATCATACAAATCCCTCCGCATGATATGTGACATACCCAATGACCTCCTTCAAGTTCACTCAGTTACGAGCAACAAAGGAAAGTATCAAAGTATGTGACTCACATGTAGGGAACCTTGATGATCTTAGGTCGAAGGACTACATATACCATGATCACTATGAGAATCACTTATGACACTCATATAACGATCCATGTAGTGTTCTCATGGTGGGTCGGTCCAGTACACAAGTTCTCCAACTTGTACCCATATGTAGACTACATATCTCATATTAGTCTCCACATATGCTAGTCGTTATGTATTATTGCAACCCGCTCCACAATAATACTAGACCAGGGACGTTTAAGAATATCATTATTCTAGGGTTACAATTATGTTTGTTAAGTTACGCAGAAACAAAACAACAAACATAATTGCTGGATTAATGCCTTAATAAAATATCATGACTCAATGTGCAAAAAATACAATCATCTCATGATTGGCCTTTTGGGCACAACACTAACAATCTCCCACTTGCACTAAAAGCCAATCATCCATGTATCTAATACCGATGGACCTAGAATGGCTATCATGCTTTTGCTGCGTAAGGGGCTTTGTCAGTGGATCAGCAATGTTGCTGTCTGTCGAAGTCCTGCATATCCTTACATCACCCCTCTCGATGATCTCCCTGATGAGATGATAGCGTCGGAGTATGTGTTTGGATTGCTGGTGAGATCGAGGTTCCTTAGCCTGTGCGATTGCTCCATTGTTGTCACAATAGAGCTCTATCGGGTCGGCAATGCTTGGAACCACTCCAAGTTCAGTGATGAACTTCTTGATCCAAACTGCCTCCTTCGCAGCATCAGAGGCGGCAATGTACTCAGATTCTGTTGTAGAGTCAGCTACTGTCTCTTGCTTTGAACTCTTCCAGCTCACAGCACCACCACCAATACAAAACACATAACCAGATTGCGATCTAAAATCATCCTTATCGGATTGGAAGCTTGCATCGGTGTAACCCCTTACAACGAGCTCATCTTCACCTCCAAAGACCAAGAATGCATCCTTAGTCCTTCGTAAGTACTTAAGGATGTTCTTAACAGCTGTCCAGTGACTCTCACCGGGGTTCGATTGGTACCTACTTGTCATGCTCAAAGCATATGAGACATCGGGACGAGTACATATCATGGCATACATGATAGATCTAATTGCTGAGGCATATGGAATCTTACTCATGCGCTCTCTCTCCTCAGTTGTACTCGGACACTGAGATCTAGAAAGAGTGATACCATGTGACATGGGCAAGAATCCTTTCTTGGAATCTTGCATGCTAAACCTCTTTAGCACCTTGTCAATATATGTACTTTGACTTAGGCCAAGAAGCTTTCTAGATCTATCTCTATAGATCCTGATGCCTAACACATAGGCTGCTTCACCCAAGTCCTTCATAGAGAAACATTTCCCTAGCCAAGTCTTCACAGACTGTAGCTCAGGAATGTCATTCCCGATGAGTAGTATGTCATCTACATACAACACCAAGAAGACAATAGCGCTCCCACTAACCTTCTTGTAGACACAAGGTTCATCTTCATTTTTGATAAAACCAAACTCTTTGATTGCTTCATCAAAATGAAGATTCCAACTTCGAGAAGCTTGCTTCAGTCCATAAATGGACCTTTGCAACTTGCACACTTTATTGGCATTCTCAGGAGTGACAAAACCCTCAGGTTGTGTCATGTACACATCCTCAAGTAGCTTTCCATTTAGGAATGCAGTTTTGACATCCATTTGCCATATCTCATAATCATAGTGTGCAGCAATAGCAAACAAAATTCGGATGGATTTAAGCATAGCAACTGGTGAAAAAGTTTCATCATAGTCAATACCATGAATTTGCTTGAAACCTTTTGCAACCAATCGTCCCTTAAAGGTAATCACATTACCATCCATGTCAGTTTTCTTCTTGAAAACCCATTTGCACCCTATGGGTTTTACCCCTTCAGGTGGGTCAACCAAAGTCCATACTTGGTTTTCATACATGGATTCCATCTCGGATTTCATGGCCACTAGCCACTTCTCAGAGTCAGGCCCTGACATAGCTTGTTGGTAGGTTGTGGGCTCATCCTGATCCATGAGCATCACATCACCAGTGTGAGTCATGAGAAATCCATATCTCTTGGGCTCACGCCGAATCCTACTAGACCTACGTGGGCTCTGTGCTACAGGAATAGACTCTTGAACCACAACATCTTGCGGTGTCTGTTCAGGTTCCATTTCAGGTTCGATGTCTCCTTGTTGTTCTTGAATTTCTTCAAGTTCTACTTTCCTCCCACTAGTTTCTTTAGAGATAAACTCTTTCTCTAAAAAGACACCAGTTCGAGCAACAAACACTTTTTGCTCAGAAGGATTGTAGAAATAGTAACCCTTTGTTTCTTTGGGATACCCAACAAAAAGGCATTTTTGAGATTTGGGCCCTAGTTTGTCAGAGGATTGACGTTTCACATAAGCATCACAGCCCCAAATCTTCATAAAAGACAAATTGGGACGCCTCCCACTCCATATCTCATATGGTGTCTTTTGAACCGATTTAGATGGAACTCGGTTTAGTGTAAAAGCGGCTGTCTCTAGAGCATGTCCCCAAAAGGAGTTTGGAAGGTCAGCTTGACTCATCATAGAGCGAACCATGTCTAACAGAGTTCGATTTCTCCTTTCAGATACACCATTCCATTGAGGTGTACCTGGTGGAGTGAGTTGTGATACTATACCACACTCCTTCAGATAGTCAAGGAATTCTCGATCCAAGTACTCTCCACCTCGATCTGATCGAAGCACTTTGATACTTTTCCCGAGTTGATTCTCTACTTCATTCTTGAATTCTTTGAACTTTTCAAAGGATTCTGACTTGTGTCTCATGAGATACACATAGCCATATCTGCTGAAGTCATCAGTGAAAGTAATGAAGTATTGGAAACCTCCTCTAGCTTGTGTAGACATAGGGCCACATACATCACTATGTATGAGTCCTAGTAAGTCATTAGCCCTTTCACTTTGCCCTGTGAATGGGGCTTTGGTCATCTTGCCCAACAAACATGACTCACATGTCTCATATGATTCAAAATCAAATGAGTCCAAGAGTCCATCCTTATGGAGCTTGGATATGCGGGTCTCATTTATATGGCCCAAGCGACAGTGCCAGAGATAGGTCGGGTTTGAATCATTTAATCTGACCTTCTTGGTATTCACATTATAGATTGGATCTTCGAGGTCTAGAACATACAACCCATTGCTAAGTTGAGCACTACCATAAAAGATTTCATTCAAATAAATAGAACAACATTTGTCCTTTATTATAAATGAAAAACCTTTCTTGTCCAAACAAGAAACAGAAATCAAATTTCTACTAATAGTAGGCACAAAGTAGCAGTTGTCTAATTCTAAAACTAATCCACTAGGTAAAGTGAGAACATAAGTCCCTACGGCTAAGGCAGCAACCCTTGCTCCATTTCCAACACGTAGGTCCACTTCACCTCGGGCCAATCTTCTACTTCTACTTAGATCCTGCACATTTGCACAAATGTGAGATCCACATCCAGTATCCAATACCCAAGATGAGGAAGTAGAAAAGTTAGCCTCTATAACAAAAATACCTGAAGTGGAAGTCTTACTTCCCTTTTCCTTAGCAAGTTCTTCAAGATAGAGCTTGCAGTTGCGCTTCCAGTGTCCAGGTTGCTTACAATGGAAGCACTCCCCTTCCTTTGCCACACCACCCTTTGGTTTCAGTGCAGCTGAAGAAGAATTAGCATTGGACTTTCCATTAGCTTTATCCTTCTTCTTGTTGGCTTTTCCCTTTCCCTTGCCCTTTTGAACCATCAAAATGGGCTTAGCCTTCTTAAGGTTTTGCTCAGCAGTTCTCAACATGTTGAGCAATTCAGGGAGGGACTTGTCAAGGTCGTTCATGTTATAGTTCATGACGAACTGACTGTAGCTTTCAGGCAACGATTGCAAGACTACATCAATAGCCAACTCTTTCTGAAGAGCAAATCCCAAATTCTCAAGATTCTCAATGTACCCAATCATCTTGAGCACATGAGGACCCACGGGACTTCCCTCAGACATCTTGCACTGAAACAATGCCTTAGAGGTCTCAAACCTCTCATGCCTAGCTTGCTCTTGGAAAAGCATTTTGAGATGTTCGATCATATCGAACGCCCCCATGTTCTCATGTTGCTTCTGAAGCTCAGATTCCATGGTAATAAGCATGAGGCATGCAACATCCAAAGCATCATCAGAATGCCTCTTGTGAGCATCCCTTTCAGCTCTTGGAGCAGTGGCAGCAGGCTCATTCGGAATGGGCTGCTCTAGGACATAAGCCTTTCTCTCTTGTTTGAGGACTATCCTCAAGTTTCGGTACCATTTGAGAAAGTTGGTCCCATTCAGTTTTTCCTTCTCAAGGATCGATCGCAACGAAAGTGTCGATGTGTTTTGTGCCATGGTTATCTACAACAGTAAATATGCAGTGTAAGAGTCATGTATTTTAATTCATTTAATAAGGACTTTTATTAAACGATACTCCCACTATTTTCCTCAAAATAATAACCCTCGATATTATTTTGGAACACCTCGGCGCTAAGGTATTCTAGTGGGCCAAGATCCATATTTGACCACAACCTGAGTCAGCTTTGGCTTTTCTCTCAAGTTACAGCTATTTAGGTAGGCAACTCCTTGCCAATTGCATCTTATGCAACTCTTGGATAGTTGCAACTCTTGGTAGTTGGGTGAACAACACTTGTCCAAGCTCATCTCATGAGCTTAAGCCCAACTCTATGCCTCTAAGTCCCTAATCCTATTAGGATGACTTAGTTAAGTCGAACCCAAAGTTAGCAGTTTGGATATCACTATTATCCCATCGCGCCTTACCAAGATGAACATAGGTGCTTTGCTTTGGCAAACCCACCTAATGTTGATCAAAGTCTTGACGAGTGCCAACATTTGGAAGGCATCACATTTAATGACTTAATATTTGTTTGAGGGATTTTTTTCTTTTGATCTCACCAATTTGTTATCTCCGGTTGTCTTATACATGCATCACATACAAATATAAAACATGCATCTCATGCTTACAAGAAAGTAAACGTGACATGGTTATAGCCCAAACTATGCGATATTCTCAAGCCAATGAGAATATCATAAAAGCCTAAGAAAAGAAAAGAGTCTTCACAAGCTCCTTCTCTTCCTTTCTTGGTTGCCCTTTTGTTGTCACCTCCTTGGACATACCACCTTGGATGATCCTTGGACATACCACCTTGGATGATCCCATAATGTACCATTACATCAATAATAGAAACCTCGAGTTACATTCGAGGGGAGTAAGGTGAGAAGAGAATGTACAATGAGAGTGATAAGAAAAGGCACGACTCGCAGGCCGTATTTACAAGTACAACCAATCAAGGGCTATAACCATGCACCATGCTTCAAACACCAATCAGCATATCATGTCAAATCTCATTCAACAAAGATGCATGCCAATTTTTGCGCGTTGATTAACCAGTTTTTATTTATGTGGCACTTTGCATACGGCGGTCCCGCTGGCCGGTCAGCGGGCGGTTCGTGGTTTGCGTGGGGCGCTTCCGCTGGCCGGTCAACGGCGGTCTTCCGCTGGCCGGTCAGCGGGTAGGTGGTTCCACTGATCGGTCAGTGGACGGGGTCAAGGGGAGCCGCCCTTGCGGGGGGCGTGGGGGGCAGCGCCCCCCGGCGCAAAAAATTGTCTTACAATTGCTTTGCTATTTGAGCAAGTAGGCAAGTAGGCACCCGAGACTCCTCCATTCGAGCCACCAAAAATACCTTTATCTTCTATTTCGAGCAAGTAGGCACCCGAGACTCCTCCATTCGAGCCACCAAAAATACCTTACTTTCGGTGCCCGAATAGGCCGAATCCGAACCAAGCTAGGGTTTTTGCAACTATTGCAAGAATCCTAATCCATATAGGTATCTCATACCTATCAATTTCAATTAGGTTAATCTCATTAACCAATTAGTGTCGTTTCTTCATATATCTCATATGTTCATTACGAATTCCAGTTTCATGCATCTTGAATCAATCTAATTAATCATGGCCGAAAAGCAACCGAACACATAGCATCATGCGATTCAACACTCAATCCCGATTTAGGGTTTCACCAGTAGCTCTGATACCACTGTTGGGTTTCGGGAGCCAAACAGCGCAGCGGAATTTAACCGAAACCCTCCAGGATCCAAGTGAAACGGGGTAAACCGGGTGTTCAAAAATTTTCATACCTAATTTTCGGTTGAGATCTCTCACTCAACTGTAGAGTCGAATCACAAAACCTGAACAGTTGACGTGTTCAAGCTCTCTATGGTATCCACACGAGCCTCTCGGGATCACCACGCTTCCACCACGTCCCGGACAGATGCGTTTCTCTTGCGCTCGCAGTGCTAGCTTGCGTCCTCCAAGGAATTGCAAGAGAAGAGTGTGGCTGTCCTTTTTGGAGGCTAGGGCAAGGAGACCTGCGAATTTCTCACTTAAAAGTTGTATTTATAGTGAGACTCAACTTCCAGGCCTAATGGGTTTCAAAGCCCTAATCCAATTAGGATTTAATTTCAGGCTTAATAATGGCTCAACTCTTGGGCCCATTATTAATACGAAATTAAAGTGAAACCATAACCCAAATAATTAGCCCATGCACTCTAATGATCCAAATAGCTCTATGTGTGCGACCCAATAGGCTCTTACCACGTTGGCAATGATCATAAATCACATTTATGATCATAAGCAATGAGCGGTGTCTAGCAACACATCATTGCTACCCAAGTGACAAGATTGTCGGTGAATCGACTAAACCTTTATGATCATCACCGATATATGCCATTGTCCCTTTGTCCAAGATATCAAGACTAAGCACGAGACATGGAATGTGTCACTCTCGTATAGCCCAATCTTTGGTTTCTTGATTACCGAGTAGACCAACTTAAACTGATGACATTGATATCGTATATCAACTCATCCAAGCATGGCCATGCATTTTCTAAGTCTCACTCTATCAAGGGGCCCGAAGATATCACTCCCGTTACATAGGAGGGACAAATCCCATCTTGATCATACAAATCCCTCCGCATGATATGTGACATACCCAATGACCTCCTTCAAGTTCACTCAGTTACGAGCAACAAAGGAAAGTATCAAAGTATGTGACTCACATGTAGGGAACCTTGATGATCTTAGGTCGAAGGACTACATATACCATGATCACTATGAGAATCACTTATGACACTCATATAACGATCCATGTAGTGTTCTCATGGTGGGTCGGTCCAGTACACAAGTTCTCCAACTTGTACCCATATGTAGACTACATATCTCATATTAGTCTCCACATATGCTAGTCGTTATGTATTATTGCAACCCGCTCCACAATAATACTAGACCAGGGACTTTTAAGAATATCATTATTCTAGGGTTACAATTATATTTGTTAAGTTACGCAGGAACAAAACAACAAACATAATTGCTGGATTAATGCCTTAATAAAATATCATGACTCAATGTGCAAAAATACAATCATCTCATGATTGGCTTTTGGGCACAACACTAACATAGGCCTCATAGGAAAGATAATGAGGGCAGTGGCAACAAGGGGTGAAGGCGGCCCAAGAAGCCTCGCTCATTAAAGGATTGCCGACATCCTAGAACCCCAGCAAGGTTGCTCCATATGATTATCAAGAGAAAAGCACTACTAAAAAAACCTTTTTTACCAACGGGCAATTTTCCAACGGCTTGGCCGTTGGAAACTGCAGAAAAAATTTAATCCTTGTAAAAAAAAGTTCTCCAACTGCTTGGCTGTTGGAAGTGTTGAAAAATTTCCAACGGTCACATTTTCTAACGGCCTAAACCGTTGGAAAATATGTAAGGTATCTGTACATCTCAATATTTATTGTTTCCAACGGCTTAGGCCATTGGAAACTATTTTTATTTTTCCAACTGTCTAGGCAGTTGGAAATTTTTTTTATTTTTCCAACTGCCTAGGCAGTTGGAAAATACACACACATTTATATATTTTACTCTAGGCAGTTGGAAAAATTTTTTTATTTTTCCAACTGGAAAATACACACATTTATATATTTTATTTTTCCAACTGCCTACACACACATTTATATATTTTAGTTGGAAATTTTTTTTAATTTTTCAAAATACACACACATTTATATCTATGAATTTTTATATTGCATTGATATTGATATTTATATATATTTACCATAATACATATATATTAATACATATATATATCTTACACATTATTATTATATTTATACTTAGTATATTTTTGTACATACTATAATACATATCATATTTTAAACATATCATAATAACATATACATAGTATATGATATATGATGTATATGCCATACATATATTATTATTATTATTATTATTATTATTATTATTATTATTATTATTATTATTATTATTATTATATGATATATGTATGTATCACATATGTTAATGTATCATATATATGATATATATTAATATATATATTACATATATTAATCTATCATATATATTATAGTACAGTGTTTTATATATTATAATATATGTAACATATATATTAATGTATACAAACATATTATAATATTTAATATATATAATGTATGTAACATATATTTTCTACTATAATATAACTTAACCCATATATATTATATCCCAGCCCAAATATTAAAGCCCAGCCCATATAGCCCCTATATATACATCTTAACTTAACCTAGCCCTAATCCATCACAAAATTTCCACTCCTCTGCCGTTCTCTCTGTCTCTCCCTCATCTGTCTCATCCATTTCCTCTGCTCCTCGCCGAACCGTTTCCTCTGCTCCTCCCTCTCGCTCTCTCTCTCTGCTCGCTCTCCCTCTCCCTCTCCATCGCCGACCAACCGCCTAGGCTATCTCTGCTCCGTCACGGTCTCTGCTTCGTCGCTCACTTTCTCTGCTCCGTTGCTCGCTCTTTTTGCTTACTGTCACTCTCCGTCGCTCTCCATCGTCGGCCGAACTCCTTGGCTCACCTTGCGCCAGATCCACTGATAATCCATCGCGCTCACACACACCAAATTCACCGCGCTCCATCGCTCGCTCTCTGGTTTCTCTAGCTCTCACTCGCTCTCTCTCTCTGCTCACTCTCGCTCTCCGTCACGCCAGATCGCGGGTGCTACGCCTTGGGTTCGATCCGCCGGTGCTCCGCCAGATTCAGATCTGATTACTATTCTTTGCTTTTCTTGTATTTTTTTTATGTGATATTTGTGAATGATTTTTCTGATTTTTCATTACTTGCTTCTGCACTTAATTTTTCTATGTCCCGAACTGGTTGGCTGGCTGGCTGGCTTGATCTTCTTCGAGAATAGCTTCTGGGTTAATTTCGTTTAGTTTTCCCCTAAAGTTGCTAATTAGATTCTACGGCTACCTAATAATTTCTGATCTACAGTAATTAATTTACCTGTATTGGTACTGTGCCAAAAATTGCCCCTCGTAATATTATTCTACTATATATATATATATATTTGTAATTTTCATATTTTTTAGATTTGCCGTTTCTTTATCTCCTGCCTTTGAATATTTTGTTATTTTGTTACATTAGTATAAGATATAATTATTTTAAATTTTTTAGTCATATTATAAAATATAAAATATAATTAAGTAATTTATAAATTATATTCTTTTTATTTTCTTCTATAAAGTTTCCAACGGCTTAGGAAGTTGGAAAGCAGTTGGAAATATCTCCAATTGCCTAAGCCGTTGGAAATTTCCAACTGCCTAAGCCGTTGGAACACTAAAAAAATAAAATTATTACTACAGCCGTTGGAAATTCTCCAACTTCTTATTTTCCAACGGCTGACAGTTGGAAATTCCAACTACTAAAATATGGGCCGTTGGAAGTAAAACTTCCAACGAATGGATTTCCAACTGCCAAATTTCCAACGGTCGGCAGTTGGAAATAGGCGTATTTTTAGTAGTGAAGCCTTAACGGCTCGAAGAAGGTAACAGTGCAAGATTGTGTAACTGGTGGCCGCTGACCCTAGCTGTGTCATAACAAGGGCCAACGGGTCCCAAGTAGTGATCTTGCACATGGACCCACTAGTATTGAGGGCACACATCAACAACTTTGACGTGTAAATGACCTACCTAGATATGGGGGCTAACATCAATGTCATTTTTGTTGACCTATTAGAAAAAATAAAGATCAGGAGGTCCTTCCTATTGCCAATAACTGGGCCTATGGGATCAATAAAGATAGGAACCCAATAGTTGATACCATTAAGGTTCCACAAATGCTGATAGGAAAAGATCATAGTGGGGAGCCTATCTGCAACTTCCACGATGCCAAGTTCCTCTTCCTAGACGTTCAATCACCCTATACTGCCGTCTTTGGGCAGCTAGCCCAAGTACAATTCCACATTTGGGCCGATGTACGGAAGTTAACATTGCTTTTCATGACACCTATTGGAGACGTAACGATGTTTGTCAACCACGTAGTAAAACACAGAGGCTACGTGGTGACCTTGTAAAGGCTCGAAAAGAATGCCCCCATAGCAATAGAATCTAAAAGGCATAGTGAGGATGGGACAGCTCTGCCTAAAGACATCAAACTGGTGGAGGTGGCCCCGAAAAAAGCAATCAAGATCGACAAGGATCTTTCGCCTGAGATAAGATAGATGTTCATTCAATTTATTAGGGCAAATATAGATGCATTTACTTACTACCGTGGCAAGATAACTGGGATTGACTTGGAAGTCATCACTCACAGCTTATAAGCAAACCCATTCGCCCAACCAGTGTAGCAGAAAAAGTGTAATATGGCACCCAAAAAGTGTGAGTTCATCGGGGACAAGATAGAATGGTTGATGCAGGCATGATTCATTCGGGAAGTATGATCAAATAGGAAGGAACATGGAAGTATATGTAGACAAAAAGAAAGCCATAAGCCAGCATCTTAACAACCTGTGAGAAACCTTCCAAAAGATGCGTCAGTACAACATGAAATTGAATCCCAAGAAATGCACCTTCAGTGTAGGCGCTAGCAGATTCCTTGGTTACATGGCCTCTGAAAGATGCAACCCTGACAAAATCGAGGCCATCCTCATGATGCCTAGCCTCTAGAGTAAAAAAGATGTCCAAAAACTTGCCGGAATGCTAATAGCACTTGGACGGTTTGTCTCGTGATTTAGCAATAGATGTAAGTGATTCTTCCAAATATTGAAAAAAGAAGCTACCTTCGAGTGGATGAAAAAAATGCCAAAAGGCCTTCCAGTAGATACAAAATTATCTATGACACCTCCCCATGCTAAGGCAACCGAAACCTAACGAGCCCCTGGTACTCTATTTAGCCATCACAGGAGGCTCTGTTAGCGCCGTCTTCTTCAAAGAAAAAGGCACGGAATAGTGACATATATATTATGTCAGCAGGACCCGTCAAGGGGCAGAATCTAGATACCCTATACTCCACAAGTGGTCCTGGCCCTTATCATGGCCTCTCAAAAATTATGACCATACTTCCAGACTCAAAAAATCACAATAAGAACAGAGTTACCCTTACGGGACAATTTATAGAAACCAAATAAATCTGATAGACTTGCCAAATGGTGTATCGAACTAGGAGAATATGACATTCACTACAAACCCTAGAAGGCTACCAAGGCATAAGCCATAGTAGACTTTGTAGCAGAAATGACAATAGGCACTGAGACAAAGCAAGGGTTTGATAAATCACACACCTGGGAAATGTATGTCGACGGGGCCTCGGGACTTAAATGTCAGTTAATGGGCATCGTATTCAAAGGACAGCTCAATCTAGAGGCTACTCTCAAAATCATATTCCGATTCCCTATAACTAACAACATCATGGAATACGATGCCCTCCTTATAAGGTTGTGAATGGCTGGTCGGGTGGGGGTACAAAGCATACAAATATACAATGACTCCCAACTAATAGTGAACCAAGTCACAGGAACAGAAGGTACAAGGGAGCCTACTCTCTGTAAATACCTTAGCACAATGAGAGAGCTAATAAAGATCTTTGACCATATGCATGTCCAGAAGATCCCTAGGAGCCAGAATACTAAAGCAGACACCCTTGTAAAAGGATGGGAAGATGCCATAACAAAGACGCTCAAAAGCCTTTAATCCACTTAATACACTCTTTGACACCTGGAGATTATTGGAGGGAGCCAATCAAAATTTACCTCAAGAAAGGTACACTAAGTGGAAACCTTGAGGAAAAGAGGAAAATCAAGATTCAGGTAGGGCATTTTCTCATATATAGAAGAGGGTTTGCTTCCCCTTTGTAACAATGCCTAACCCAGCTTAAAGGACATCACGTTTTCAAGGAAATCCATTAGGGAGACTGTGAAGCACACATTGGAGCCAACGCATTGGCTCACAAAGCCTTAAGACAAGGCTACTTTTGGCCTACGATCAGGCAGGATGCTAGGGAGTTCATCTGAATGCGTCATAACAGCCAGAGTAACTCAAGGATATAGAGGCTACCCTCTTTCGGTGCCTCTTTAACAATGGACCCTTAGTCGTTCACACTCCCTATGGCTCTAGAGCAAGTTAAGTACTACATTGTGGTAGTAGATTACTTTACAAAATGGGTAGAAGCAAAGCCCCTGGCTCTATCATGGCACCACAAGTTACTAAGTTTCTGTGGAAAGGCATCATATGCCATTTTGGATGGCCCCAAGCCATCGTTATTGAAAATGAAAAGCAGTTTGATAATTAGCAAATTTGACAATTTGCTGAGGAAAATACCATCCGCTTGTACTTTGCCCCTATCTCCTCTCTTCAGTCAAATGGGTAAGTAAAAGTCACCAACAGAACGATAAAGGAAGGCTTGAAAAAGAAACTGGGTGAGGCTAAAGGCAGGTGGGTGGAAGAGCTACCAAATGTCCCTTAGGACTATAGCACAACTTTTCAATAGCCTATAGGAGAATCACCTTTCACAATGGCTTATGGAACCAACGCCCTCATGCCCGTGGAAATATCATGCCCCACCTTACAAACCTAAGTCTACAATCCATCTCAAAAATAAAAAGCCCTTGAAGGGAATCTAGACCTAATAAAGGAATTGAGGGAGGAGGCAAAGGTTTGCATAAGGGCATTCAAGCAGTGACTTGCCCTAACTCATAACCAAAAGATGAAAGTCAATATCATCCAAGCAGGAAGCTTGGTCCTTATCAAAAGCTGAACTGACTGGTAGAAACTTAGGGTATGAGGCGTTGAAGCGAAATTGGGACAGACCTTAGTTAGTCATAAAGAAGCTTAGTCAAGGAGTCTTTGAGCTAGCAACCTCAGAAGGAAGACAATTGCCCAGAGACTATCATTTAGACAACTTATCTCCCTATTTTGCTTAGATCATTACAAACTAACTACTTCACATTATGTACCTTGCTCACTTGTGAATAAAGTGGCACTTTCTTAACATTTCATGATTATATTGCACAAAAACAAGGCTTCACGAGACCTACAAATGCCAAGAAAACACTTTACTATGCCCCTACGGGAGCCCTTCACTTGAATAAAACATCACAATAAAGTCACTACACGTCAAAAGTACAGACCATGAAGGCATTTTAAAAATAAACTTTTCATTAAAAGTTTCTTTAGAAAGGAATTTGTTACAAAAGGGCAAGGAGAACCCTAGGGGAACAAAAGCAAAAAGGGGATAAGAGCTAAAAATGAGGGCTCCTAAAACTCATCTGGAGAAAGGTCTTTATCAAGGCCTGTCACCAACATATCATCATCGAAGGTAAGAATCCTAGCCTTCCTATCCTTTGGCCAAGCCTTGTAATCCAAACCCAGCTCATCATAAGCTGACAAAAATGAGGGATCAAGGTTCGGATCAGTTGCTCGACCTGAGAACAGTAGGAAAGAAAGCCTTCCTTAAACTCCAAGAAAACAATCCTTCCAAGCCTTTTTCCACCTTTAGGAAAAACAAGTCAAGCTTCTTCACACGAGCATTCACCTCGATCCAAGGGCACTAGTACTCTAGATGGCTATCACGCCCAACGAAGCCAATTTGCTCGATGTGCTCTATAAGAGGCATCTTGGAGGCAACTAAACTCGAGCTAGCCTTGCCCGCAACGGTCCTCAGCCCTAAGGGAGCGTATTTGTCCATCGGTAAAGTAACCATAATAGCATCTATATTGGACTCTGCCGCCCTCAGCAAGGTCGCCAAACGATTAGTCTCCTTTTTGGCCTTAGCCTCATTCCCTAAAGATTGCTTCAGAGCCTTCTACAACTCCACCACATTCAACTTCAGCTTTTGAAGCAAAGCTCTCCTTCACTTCCTTATCCTCTCTCTCCAGCTTAAGGTCCTTCGTAAGTGCCTCCTTAGCACTTCGCTTGCCAACCAGTTTTGACTAAAGGGACGCAGTATTTTTGTGAAGGATCTTTAAGCTCGGAATGAATGGTCTTCTCTTAGGCTAACCACCATTCCCTAAACTATGGGCAATGATGGCTTCCTGCCAAAATTCAAATTTTTCAGTAAAGGGAATGATGTACTAAAGTGGTAAAAATAAACAAATGAGCATACCTACAGAAAGCTGCAGTCCATTCTCATAAGCTGACCCCTTTCTGAATTAGAACGATGGCCTAAAAGTTGCCGACCCCTAGGGGTCCTTAGCCCCTATAGGATGTGATGAAAAATGTGTTAGTGTTGTGCCCAAAAGCCAATCATGAGATGATTGTATTTTTGCACATTGAGTCATGATATTTTATTAAGGCATTAATCCAGCAATTATGTTTGTTGTTTTGTTTCTGTGTCACTTAACAAACATAATCGTAACCCTAGAATAATGATATTCTTAAACGTCCCTGGTCTAGTATTATTGTGGAGCGGGTTGCAATAATACATAACGACTAGCATATGTGGAGACTAATATGAGATATGTAGTCTACATATGGGTACAAGTTGAAGAACTTGTGTACTGGACCGACCCACCATGAGAACACTACATGGATCGTTATATGAGTGTCATAAGTGATTCTCATGGTGATCATGGTATATGTAGTCCTTCGACCTAAGATCATCAAGGTTCCCTGCATGTGATTCACATACTTTGATACTTTCCTTTGTTGCTCGTAACTGAGTGAACTTAAAGGAGGTCATTGGGTATGTCACATATCATGCGGAGGGATTTGTATGATCAAGATGGGATTTGTCCCTCCTATTTAACAGGAGTCATATCTTCGGTCCCCTTGATAGAGTGAGACTTAGAAAATGCATGGCCATGCTCAGATGAGTTGATATATGATATCAATGTCATCAGTTAAAGTTGGTCTACTCGGTAATCAAGAAACCAAAGATTGGGCTATACGAGAGTGACACATTCCATGTCTCGTGCTTAGTCTTGATATCTTGGACAAAGGGACAATTGCATATATCAATGATGATCATAAAGGTTTAGTTGAATCATCAACAATCTTGTCACTTGGGTAGCAATGATGTGTTGCTAGACACCGCTCATTGCTTATGATCATAAATGTGATTTATGATCATTGCCAACGTGGCAAGAGCCTATTGGGTCGCACACATAGAGCTATTTGGATCATTAGAGTGCATGGGCTAATTATTTGGGTTATGGTTTCACTTTAATTTCGTATTAATAATGGACCAAAGAGTTGAGCCATTATTAAGCCCGAAATTAAATCCTAATTGGATTAAGGCTTTGAAACCCATTAGGCCTGGAAGTTGAGTCTCACTATAAACACAACTTCTAGTGAGAAATTCGCAGGTCTCCTTGCCCTAGCCTCCCACAAGGACAGCCACACTCTTTTTTTGCAATTCCTTGGAGGACGCAAGCTAGCACTGCGAGCGCAAGAGAAACGCATCTACCGGGATGCAGTGGAAGCGTGGTGATCCCGAGAGGCTCGTGTGGATACCATAGACAGCCTGAACACGTCAACTATTCAGGTTTTGTAATTTGACTTTACAGTTGAGTGAGAGATCTCAACCGAAAATTAGGTATGAAAATTTTCGAACGCCCGGTTTACCCCGTTTCACTTGGATCCTGGAGGGTTTTGGTTAAATTCCGCTGCGCTGTTTGGCTCCCGAAACCCATCAAAATGTCAGTCTAATCTTTAAGGATCGAGTTGCCAATCCCCACTGCCCATAAAAGGTCAAAGACTTAGTCAGGCACAATCCCCTTTAGCGCCAAGTTTTTGTTCTACACCTGACACCGTGTAGTGATCAAATTGCGCAGCTGAAAATGGTCATCTAACTACTTCAGCTCAGAAGGCCCCCCACGAATGACTAGGGCCTTCTCAAGAATGACCCCTACTGGAACCCTAACGAGGGGAGAAGGCAATGTAGAAGGTGCATCTTTCAAAGGCCTTAAGGCCACCTTATGCTTTTAGGACAATACTAAGGCTTCGGCAGGAGAGTCCCCAAGTAACCTTGCATACTTCTCCGAAGCCGTTAGATAGAAACACCCATAATCAGCCTAAAATGACCTTAGGTCTATAAAGTTAGCATGGGAAAAATGCTCGAATGATGCCCTACCACTGCCTCTGTTACGGGGAGCACCGTTTTTAGCAGGGCCAGAGGGTCTCGTCCTCTTGTATACCAATTGCTCTTCTAGAGAAGATTCAAGAAACACCACCATTTTGGTCAAGGGCTTGGACAATAGGGCCCCTGCAGCTAAAAAAAAATAGCTTGCCTTACGGGCATCCACCAAGGCTTCAGCAATGCCCTTACACCTCTTCAAAAACTCCTTGGCGCTACTGCTTATTTCTGTAGAAAGAACGATAACCATGCACAAAGACAAGGAAAAAATGATGCTTGAATACAACTCCTTGCTAGGGGGCCCCACTAGGCCCGAGCAGCAATCCTAAAGGCTTCAACCGGTATTCCCTCATAGCCCTCCTCCCAATTATAAGGATCCCTCATGCCCAAATACGACCAATGGGCCCTACTAATCCTTGCCCACCTGAGGGTAGTCTCATCTATTTCAGTATAATGGATAGGGAGCAACTCCAAAAAATGTTGTTCCTCATCCATTGTACTGAAATAGATAAGCCACATCTTCAAACTAGCGGACTAACTCGAGCAGCGAGCAATGACCATCGAAGCCCTCATATATAGATAGTGCCCCGACCAAGGCGTGTTGTTGGGTGTCCACGAACTCACATGGAAAACCTCATTCTTGCTCCTTCATTGTGAAGAAGAAGTACTCTTTCCACCCTGATCATGAGTCCTTGCAGGATATGAAGGCAAGGGACTTGTTCCCCCCCTATTAGTGAGGGCGATGTGGAAAAAGATGATGCCTTTCTTTAGGTCCAACAAATAAAACTAGAGGAAAACCTCCAGTAGGGGAGACACCCCTGCCAGCTTATAGAAAATGATGAAACCGTTGATATGAACAAATGAGTTTGGTATTAACTACGATGGCAGAACCTGATATTGCTCACAGATCTGCTCTACCAATGGATGAAGGGGAAACGAAGCCTTGCCTAAAGTTGGTCCATGAAAATGGAAAACACATATTCCCTTTTTCTTCCTCTTACTATGCCCCTATCCTCAAGGGCTTGTGCACAGGGAGAGGTTGGCAATAACACCATTTGACCAAAAATATCGAGTGAGATTCATTGCCAATGTTTCTTCATTGTGTTGAGTCATAACTCCTTTCATTACGCCAACATTAGGGAAGAAGGGCATCTTGGAGGTTTCACAGAAGTTGGTGACAGCCATGGACAACGGTTTCGTATAAGCCATCTGGAAAAACTAGCGACAATGCCTCAGGGCTGCCATCAATGCAACAAGGTGGTGGAAGGATAGAAACCAAGAAAAACCCAGTACCCAATGAAAATAAAAATAATAAAATGTAAGACAAGAAGGAAGGGGAAAAAACCTACATCCTAAACAAACTGAGGCAGAATGAACACTACAAGAAAGAGAAAAATTTCAGAAAAGAAATCCTAGAGAACTTTGGCGCCAATAAATCAAGAAACAAGAAAAGAGTAGAACAAGCCACACAATGGAAGAAAGCAGAAACCGTCATGACATATATAGGAAAACCAGTAACTCTTGTGTTTCTCCTCGGAAATTGCCAATACAAATTATGGGCTAATCACTAGAGGACATATGCCCACTGGCAGCTGCCAAGATAACCACGCGTATTCACTTCCCTGAAAAGCATTTAATAGACATCTCCTCACCTTCCTATCAGCCAACACACATAACACACGTCACAACTGCATAAAAGGGGTGGATAGGGCAACGAGGAATAGTGACGTCCACCCAACCTCCCTAGGAAACTAATAGAGAGGGCATCGCACCCTAACCCTCCAAATGGTGTCGCCTAGGCACACCAATGAATGTAGGACCCTCAACCCACATTCCCTCCTAAAGAGGGACCCATTGGTAGGAAACGGGCCCAAGGGCCCAGATACTGACGACTAGAGGATGGATCATACCTGGAGGCTCCAAAAGAAAACCTTTCCTAGAAGAAAACTGCATCCCCGCAAATACGAATAAGCTATACGATTCTTATCTCCAAAATAAACTACCCGAAGCTCGCCTCAACTATCTAAACTTCATCAATTCTGAGGTGAAGGATCTGGTTCTCCTCTCCTTCTCTCTAGTACTCTCTACTAAAAAACTAACTTAAGCATTGAAGAGTTTCCCCGGGAGCACATCCCGGGGATCTAACGCTATATTTGGATGCAGGATTCCGATTCACTGTTTACCAAGCTCTTGGGTGTAGCTTGTTCGACCACATTCCCTGTTAGCCTCATATAAAAAAAAAATCCAAGGGTAGTAGGAACAAAATAAAAAACCCAATAGTTTAAAGTGAAATACTCAAGAAAATAGGCTTTTTGCTTAGTGATTTACTTTTTCTACGGTTAACATATGTTCACCATAAACTAGATGTCTTGTTCTATTATTACTCTTCATTATTTCTTTTAATTACAAGCATGTGCCAAGAAATTAAAATATTTTAGGGGCAAAAGGAAAGGTGAGCCTATCTTAAGAGTAGGGAAACGAGGATGATTTGCGGTAATATAATCATGGGGGCTTTTAAACAAAAACTAGAAGAACTGCTTATCAACGATGTCGATATCGAAGTGGATAAAGTCAGAGGTGGGATCCTCGATGTGAATACCCCTGATGAGAAACCAGAGGAAGGGCTCTTACTAGGGCATGCAAGATAATTGGTTGATCTTGCTTAAGGTCAAAACCCTGGAGATGTTGAACTCATAGTGGAGTTCAAACTTGAAGTGCACATTGCATGGGTAGGAGAGAAGTCATAGAAGCCCTTAGGGAGGAGGCTGATAGGGAGGCCACTCAGCTGAAGTAGGTCATAGGTGGACGAGCAGGAGTAGTGTGTGGCAGCAAGAAAGATGCCATATCCATGAAACACGAAGAGCATTTATGCTTATGTTTGTACAAAAAAATTCTAAATGTAGTCCTCTTTCTTTTTTCATTAGTCACATATACACATAGTGTTTTTGCTATTTTTTCTCAATCATTAAACTAATGTGAAAATTAAGCGATGTGTAAAGCAAAAAAAATTTAGAATCAATCAAAGAAAATAACAACATGAAACTCAATAATCCCTTATATCATTAAGTATTTACTACATTAATGTAAAGACTGTGAGGTGTATCAAGAAAAGAATCACAATATGTCAATGAAAACACATGAAACTCAATAAGTTTTTCTATTATTCAGAGCTTTACCAAACTAATGTAATATGTCAATGAGAATTATCGCTACATGAAACTCAACAACTTATTTTATCATTACAGCTATTTACTAGACTAATGTGAAAATTATTAAATGTGTCAAAGAAAAAATTTACAATATGTTAATGAAAATAATAGCTATATGAAACTTAATAACTTGTCCTATCATTCAAATTTATTTAGCATATATGTATGAAAGTTGTGACATGTGTCAAAGAAAAGCTTACAATCTGTCAATGAAAACAACAGTTATATGAAACTTAGTAGTCTATTTTATCATCCAAAACTATTTGCCAGAGTAATATGAAAAGCATAAAATATGTCAATGTAAAATTAACAATCTGTCAACAAAAATATCTCTTCGTGCGCATCATCTCATTGCCACTTGATGCCGGCCCATGGCCCTTCTATGATCTTTGTCAGCAGTCATTTTCATCCCTGTCCGAACTATTCCATCAACAGTCAGTGGTGACCTATAGTGCTTCAGTCATGGCCCAATCTCAACCACCAATTTATATCCGCTCTACAACACCCAAGCACACACGCATCTAATCGCCGTCCTGGGATGAACAATATCTCATCTAAATTAGGCAATACTGCAACGGTTGGGGTGACTGATCAACTTTGATTGGAGGTATGAAGGATGCATAAAGGCTCGTGGCATAGGACAAGATGAGTGATTAGGGAGGTTTTGGTCAAACTAATGGTCACTGGGAACTACTGGCAGTGACAAAGCAGGGAGAAAAATAATAGAAATCGGGAAGCCTAAATCCTTCGATCCTTAGATTTTTTTAGAAGGATAAAAAAATGAAAGCAGATGAGAAAGGATTGTGATACCTTGGTGAGCCGAAAGCTCCGTAATTAACAAAATTGCCAACAGGAGAAAAAGTAAGAGTCATTTAATTGAAACTCATTGGCGATCACTAGCTACAGAAATGACCTGTGAAAAGAGAGAGAGAGAGAGTGTGTTTGTGTGTGTGTGGTTGAAGTAGGACATAGCCTGGATGTAAATTTTTCTAAACTTTGAGAGCAAATGTTATCGGATCTCATAACGCAACTATCCTTGTAAGTAAAAACACATTAACTTGTTTGTGTTACCACGAAACAAGTACTCCAAAAAAATGAAAACAAAAAAAAATTCTGATCAGTAGTTGTGGAATCAAATTCCTAATGAGAAGGCTATTAATTGGTGGGGTGAGCTAGCACTGGCAGCAGCACAAATCTCGCACAAGGTTTTACCAAATTAAACAAACCAATTATAACGTTGGTTGAATTCAACTTTCTTAGATACTCCCCACAACCTGCCCTTTTCTTCAGTAATTGATTTGTCTTTTAAGAAAAGCAAAAAAGGATCAAGTCCGGCCCCACATGGGATTATTCCGCTCCCGTTCCTGGTTGTCCGTACACCTAAAGAAGGGGACAATGTCCCAAGACTGGGAAGCCGCTATGTGGTCCCCACCTCTAATGTTACCTTCTAAGAAATAGATTTTTTTTTTCCCTATTAAATACTTACTGGTTTCAGAAAAGCAAAAACAAAATTTAATTCACTTGATTTTTTTTGTTTGAAAAATGTAAAGGACATTAAATAATAAAGTTTATTTTTTATATAATAATTAAGTGTTTTGAACTGCCGTACAAGGAATAAAAAAATAAAAATAGGAACGGACTTGTAGTAGATTTTATTTTTTAAAAAAAACCGAAAGGTTAGTGTCGGATCCACGAACTTCGCACGTGGAAGCGTGGGTCCCGGGCCGGCACGGAGATTAAACGCATCTGCTTACGTGGCGAGAACTGGGTTGTTCGGAAACGTGGCAGATTTTGCCGCAGTGCATGCTGGTGGTCTGAAAAATCGCAAAAACCCACGTTTTTGGACAGAGCAGATTCAACCGTTATTGAATTCGGATTTACCATAAAGTCCTGTCCCCCCCTGAAACTTCTGCAATAAATGAGGATAAAATCGAACAAAACGTAAAAAAGGTTCCGTCCACTACGTCGAAAATAGCTGCAAAAAAATAAAATAAAATAAAATAAAATAGCTTGAAATGGAATTCTTATTTATTCTCTTGGTTCCAAGACTAGCTGCCTTTAGCGTACCTTACCCTCTCAAAATTTATTGGACAAATGTCACGATTGTCCTTGAGCTTTAAGCGCCGCAAAAATGTCTCTATAAGTGTTGCAAGTAATTATGTTATGAATTAATTTTATAATCTATTGACTTAAAATTTTATAATGTTAATAAATTTTTGTGAGGTTTTTTAACATTAAAAAGAAAAAATTCTTAAAAAATTAATAATATCATAAAAATTTACTTTCAACTGATTATTATACTTATATAATATTGGTTTTAAGTGAATTGGTTTTGGGAAGAAATATATAAAAATAAAAATAAGCTATTTTGATTAAATTGATTTAAGTTAAAATGAATTGAGTGTATGTTTTCCAAGCACAAATCTGGTGGACATATAATACACAATTCACTTGCATTTGTCAATTGGACAAATGCCCTTCATGCCTATGGTCATCCCTATTAGCATGAAAATTCTTCTACCTTTAAGTGTGAGGAAGAAAATTTTGGGATTTAAGTTGAAAATTTTCCCAAAATTCCATCAAATTTAAATGCAAAATTAACAGAAGAACTATAATTGAGATAAAAATATGAAGATTATGAACTTTAAGAGAACAAAATGAAGACTAGGGACCCATTTAAGATAACATAAAAAAATTATGAACCATAAATTAGTTTTATCCTATCTTTATGTAAACAAAGACTAATTTCCTCAAATTATTGAGAGACATCTCTTCCATATACAGAGTCTTGAATCAAACTCAGGATGTATTACTTAAGATGCCTAAATCCCCCATCGACATTGAAAGATTTTATCCCGCCAACAAATGACGGAGACATAAGTAAACAATACACCCTCTATGAATAGGACAACAACCATACTTGAAGGAAAAAATTGAAACCTTCTTTTTGTTAGGGAAAAAATGCAATCACACCCATAGTTGAGCGACCAAAACGAATGTTTACGCAAATTTGGCAAATAAAGCAGGCAAAAGAAGAGTTAACTGTATTTAAGTGATTATGTTTGGTTGGGGTCCAGAAGAATAGAAACAAGGAAAGTAAATCCAAAGGACAAAATCTGCCATGCCAACCATGTTTTGCTAATCCGTAAGGAAATTCGTGTACATTAAAATACTAGTGATCTGATTCCTTCTCTCTCTACAAAGTCGTTTTTGACTTTCTTTTTCATTTTTCTTTTCCTCTCCCTATTAAAATCGGAAGCCTGAATAAAAGCCAACTTCATTACCAGCCTCCCCAGTCGCCACCTCTCTCTCTCTCTCTCTGCAGCCTTCCTCGCTCTCTGATTTTCAGTTTTCTCTGCCTCCTCATAATTAAACAATACAAATCAAGGCAAAAACAATAGCTCCCATAGAAGCAATGGCAGTCGAGGCCCGGCGTATGAATTATTTCTCTCCCCAGTTAATCGTAAACAGGTACTTGTCTCTGTTTCTCTCTTGTTTGTTGTTCCTAATTTCCTGCGATTGATTTTTCTCTCTATTTTTGACAGTTGATTAATTTTTCCGTTTGCTTTCCAGAGATTTCACGGAGACCAATCAAGCAAATGCTCATACCCAGATGGATTCTGGTCCTCCCATCGTCCCCGGAATGCAAGAACAACCGATCTCTCTTCTGTATCAGTCTTTTCTCTGCGATCCCAATTCGTCCATTAACAAGGCCGAGAGCGGTCTCACCTACAATATTCCGGCCTCTACTATGAGAAAAAGGCCCAGAGATTGTTCATCCTTCACGAGCTTTGAAGCAGTTTCTCAGTGCCAGAAGCCCAAATTAATCTCTGCTTTTGATTCCTTCATTGATCTGCAGACCATCTCCCAGATCCACCACCAGCACCAGCATGAAATCGACCGCTTCCTTGCCCAGCATGTAAGTAGTTAATTAGACTCTGTTTCCTTGCCCTCAGAATAACGAAACGTCCATACGTGAATTCGTGTAAGGTTGTTTGGGTTGTAAAAAAACAATAACACAGTTTTTTCCTTTATTTGTTTGCGTCTGCAGACGGAGAAACTGAGATTGGAAATACAAGAGAGAAGAAAAAGGCAGAGGAGGATTGTCATGAGGGCAATCCAAGAAGGGGTGATGAAGAAATTGAAAGAGAAAGACGAAGAGATCCAGAGAATGGGGAAACTAAATTGGGTGCTTCAGGAAAGAGTCAAAAGCTTGTACGCGGAGAACCAAATCTGGAGGGACTTGGCCCAGACCAACGAGGCCACCGCCAACTCCCTCCGGACCAACCTCGAACAAGTTATTGCCAACATTGGCGAGGACCGTCACATCAGCGGCGTCGGTGTCGGCGTCCCCGCCGATGATGCCGACGCTGAGTCTAGCTGTGGGAGCAGCGGCGAGTGCGACGGTGCGGCGGAGGATAGGGCGGTGGTATGCGGTGGTGGGACTGGGAAGAGGATGTGCAAAAGGTGTGGGGAGAGAGAATCAAGTGTGTTGCTTCTGCCATGTAGGCATCTTTGTCTTTGTACAATGTGTGGGTCCACTTTGGTGGGCAGTTGCCCTGTTTGTGATTCTGTCATGAACGCCAGTGTCCATGTTAACATGTCCTGAAATTCACCAGCCTTTTCACCTTTTTTTAGTTTGTTTCTCTTCCGTTTTACCCTTTTACCCCTGTGGTGGGGACAAATTTGCAAATACCTCCTTTTAGCACAAGTGGATTATAGAAAAAAATTTCATTTCTATTCTTGTGTTGGGTTCATGTTTAATTGCTTCTTTACTTTTTGGTTCCAAGAACTAAAACTTGACAATTTAACCACCACAACCCTCAAGAGCTGAGGTGACATAATTCTTTTATTTCAGATCAATGCTATGCTCTCACACTCTCATTCCTACTTTCAAATTGCTGCCCTTGCTTTTTTTAACACTTTTACTTATAGTTTAAAGGTGATATTTTTCTGTTCTCACTACTGTTTTCCGTCCCTACTTTTGGGACGTTCTAGGGGACTTAGCTCAAGAGATGAAAAAGTTAAGCCCTTCGCTGCTAGAGACCGACTTCTTCACCCTGAGTAAATGTGGACCAGAGAAAAACACATTCTATATTTTGCTATTACATGCGCTTGATTCATGCTTGATTGCTTTTTCACTTTTTGGTTTCCAAAAATTCAAACTTGACAATTTAACCACCATGGCGAAGAATGATGAGTTGATGACCCGTTGGTTGTGACTTGCAACTTGAAAGCCATTATGAGCCACGACCAGAAGACAGAAATGTTGAAATTTGCATCATGGTTCGTCAACTACGTGGGGACGGAGGTTATCAACTTTAATTCCAGTTCCCTCTGCAGTAGTACAGGCACCCTTATTGCCCTTTTAAATGAAGTTGGATGCTTCATCAGTCACCTATATTTCATTCTTCTCCTTTTTCACCTTTTAACCTTTTCTCTTTTCCCAACAAAATTCGTTTATTCCTCCACAAGATTTGAAGATTACATGTCATAAACATGGTTTTCTTTTTTCTTGTCTTTTCATTGGCCTTTTTTCTGTAATCTTTAGTAACCGTGTGTGGATATTTTCCTCTACAAGCCTGATAGTAAAACTAATATCCTGTATACCTCCACAAAAAATGATTGACATACCTAGATTAGGAACCTTATAACACCCAACTCCTTTTTTTCAGTACTCATACATGGACTACCGAAAGAAGTAAAAGATTAACAATCATGCTTGATTAAAAAAATTCAGTAATGTGAATTTATTATATGTTGAATTATAATATAATAGTTTGGAGTTAAATTTTGGGTTAGATATAATATTCCTGTGGGATCTTAAATTTTGGGTTAGATTGATACTCCCTCCGTCCCATTTTAGTTGAAATATTTGTCTGGGCACGGAGATTAAAGTGTATGTAATTTGTGTTATTTTTTTATGTAGTAAAAGTTTAAATAATGATTAAAAAAGAAAAGATTCTTTTTCGGGTTTTGTGCAATGAGAGATTAAGTGTAGATTAAAAAAAGAGTTTTTACTGGGTTTTGTGTAAAATAATAATTTAATTGTTTAAACTTTTTCAAAAGAGGAAACGTTTCAATATTTTTGGAACTTCCCAAAAAAGAATACGTTTCAAGTAAACTGGGACGAAGGGAGTATTATTTAACACATTATACTCAATTAGCTTTCAACAGTTTGTATGCATGTAAAAAAGAAAGGGCAGAATTTCCGCTCAACTTTGGATGATGTTACAGTTGTCCCCTCAAGTTTGGAAGTATACTTTTTTCTTCATTTTTTTTAAATTGTTCAGAAAAAAATCATGAAATTCTAATTTAAAATGTATTACGGTCTTTATCTTTTAGTAATTTTAGTCTCTTTGATATTTTTAACAACTAATTGACACTTCAAATTCAATTTTTCTTCTACGTTAAAGCAAATTTTTTTTTTCTTAAACATTAAATAACTATTAAAAATACCAAAGAGTAAAATTACTAAAAAAGTATCTGAAATATATCAAATAGTATAAAAAAATTGTAATATTTTAAAATCTCAGAATAACTGTAATATGCATCATGTGTAAAAGTTCATGCTAAATGTAAATAACCTGAAATGAAAATATGATTAGCTTCCAGCAATTTATATGCATGAAATAAAGGAAAATAATTGGGGCCCTCAATCAATTTCAAAGAAGTGCTTGGATCGGACTCCAGTCACATTGAACCTAACAATGTCTTTTCAATATTTGCGCTGGTCACCAAAGGAGGTGGGTGGAGTGAGTGGTGACAACCCTATTCCCCTTTATTCTGTCAAAATTTACTTGAATTCCCCGACTTTTCTTTTCTTTTTGCCTATAGGAGAAGGAGAACAATAGTGGTGACAGGCCCCATCCCATTCCCATCCCCACTCCACAATTGCAACAATCAAACATATCTTTTCCTGTCCCTAGTCTAAAATTGTTGGTTCAATATATGACTTTAGTGGCTCCCAAGAAATGATAAAGAGTTCCCACTTCCTCCTACTTTTTTTCTCTCGTTCTAACACTAAATCATTCACTTTTTTAAGTGATGAATCTTGTGATTTATTTATTTATAGGTGAGAAACAACATCTTTTTAGCTGTACTTATCATTTACCTAATGTTTTTAAATAATAGGTTGTACTTCTCTATATCCTATTTCAGATGGATGGAGATGGCCAATGTGTCCCATTTCTTAATCCCATAAAAGCCCCATCCATAATTGTAACTATACTAGTTACATATGACATGATCATCCATTTGATTAGAAATATAAATTATTTTATCAATACTTTAAGTTTTGTCCCTACCATCTAGTCAAAGTGACAATAAGGGCACTCAACCCTGGCAAATGGCAATAGTCAAGATTCCAACCCCTTCCCCCTAATCTTAAACAATATCATTAAATATTGGTTCAGTTACTTTTAATTTTCTATCTCCTATACTATATGGATACCTCTTTAAATTCTATAATTACAACCTGATTCTGAATAATAAAAAAATTACACCCAATTTATTTTAACTTAAGTTAATTAATTTTAAAATGGTTTATTTTTGTCATTACATCTCTTTTATCAAGAACTAATTTTAATTAAAAATTAATATTATGTAGCTTCAATAATCCATTAAAAATATAATTTTGAAATCTTATCAATTTTTTATAATTTTTTTTAGTTTAAAGTATTAAAAAAATTGAGAAAAATTTAATAATATTATGAAAATTTATTTTTAAATGTATTATTTTATATAATATTAATTTTTAAATAATATTCACTTTAGACAAAAAAGATGTAAAAGTAAAAATAACGAATTAACCTTAACTTTAAGTAGTTTACTATGTTGACTCGGCACATTGTTTACTTTTTCATTTGTTTTCGTGCACATCGACTAAAATTTTCTTTCTGGAGTTCGTAGTTTCTAGCTTTATCCCATTACCCCATCCCCTCCAGCTGCAGAAGAATCAAATTTTATTAAGATTAGAATCAAGACTTTGCAGATTAAGATTTGAGGAAAATATTTAAATAGTGTTTTAAGGTATCTGAGACTTGGCAGTAGGGTCACATATGTCGTATATGAATATGAAAGTGGTCCCACAATGCAAGAAAGGAAACAGAAAAAACTGCATGTGGCAGCAGCATCTAATAAAAATAATAAATGAAAAACTATTTAAAGATGAAAGAGACCCATGCTAATTTCTATAAATATTGAGATTATTACATAAGGGATCCTCAGGCTTGGAAAGAATTGCAATTTGACTGCTCATGTTTCAAAAGTAAATGTTTTGTACTTTCTTATTTTTCCCTTTTTTTTATCTGATATCAAATTTTTAAATTGTACTATAATTTGTATAAAACCGCCTTTCCACTATATTTAAATTGTATTATAATTGTTAAATCCCACATGGTCTAATGAAGGGTTCATTTCCGATATATTGTGATATAGCCTCTCCACTTTTCACCAACTAATTTTTTAAGTTTACTGCTTTAACATGGTATTAAAACTTAGGTTTCATGGATCTAATCTCTCTTAGTACTATCTCCGCTTTGGCTCCGGCAGTGTTATAGTTTTGGTAATGTTCCTGATCAAATCTGGCTCTAATGAAGGAGTTTCTTACTTTTATATATTATGATAAAATTTCTCCATTTATTATCAATTAATTTTAAGTTTGATGCTTTAATAATAATAATAAGACAATTAGTTGATAGTAGAGGTGTTCAATGGGCCAGTCCTGACACGGCCCGGCTCAGGACCGGCTCCCTTGGAGCACGGCCCAGGCACGGCCAAGACCGGCACGGCACGGGCCCGTTTTAAGACCGGTCGCATGTGGGCCGTTTATGGGCCTGGAAGGAGGGGGGAGGGAAGTGGGCTCGGCACGGCCCTAGGAGGCGCTTGGGCCCGGCGGGACCGGCACGGGCGGCGGGACCGGCGGCGGCGCAACGGTCAGAATTTCTCCAACGTTCCGAAAATTTTCAAAAAAAATGGGCAAATTACACGTTTGGTCCTTCTAACGGTTGGCAGCGTTTTTTGGACCCCAGAAATTACATTTTTGCCCCCTCCAACAACTATTTTGTAAGGGTTTTTTAGGCAAAAAAAAAAAATAAGGCCTTCCCCTATAAATAGGGAGGCCATTTCCACCATTTCTTCACACCAATCTTAGCAATCTCTCCTTCTCTACTAATATATTCTCTCATTTCTTTCAAGCAGTCAATATTATTTTCTTCATTCTCAATCAATTCTCAATTACTTTCGAAGCTTGTGTTTTGCTCAATTTTGCCTCACACAAATGGCATCAAGAGGAAAGGGAAATGCCTCAAGCTCTTCATCCCGCACCGGTTTGAGGTCATTTTTCCGTGGCCTTTCCCGACCGGCGACCCGTGGGACTCATATCCAACAAACTGACGATGACGAGCAATTCGATATGAGTCAATACGACTTGGGCCTCGACGATCAACTTTCTGATGACGACGTTGAGGAGGTGGAGCCCACGGCAGCAGGGAATTTTGGTGGAGGAGATGGTTCTGAACAAACCCCGACAAGCCATCAAGCCAAACTTCCGCCAGAAGGTAAGACGGCGAGGTGCACCGCATGGGTTTGGGAGCATTTTGAGCAAGTTTTTTAGAAGGATAGTCATGGAAACAATGCGAGGTTCGCACAGTGCAAACACTGCAAGCAAAAGCTCTCGCACAAGAAGAACGCTGGCACAGGAACACTGAGACGTCACATGGAATCAAAGCATTCGACTTTATGTCCAGATGCAGCTACGAGTACCGGCGGTCAGACACAGCTTGCAAGCACTGCCGGCGGATCAGGTATTTTTAAATTTAATCAAAAAGATTGTAGAGAAGGCATGATAGAATGGATGATGTTAACTGAAAAACCATTTACACTAGCGGAAGATAGACACATGGAAAAATGGATTACATCATACTTAAACCCTGCTTTTAAAAGAACATCTAGGACCACTGCTAGGAGGGAGGCATTTAAAAGTTATGAAGCTGGTAAATCAAACTTACAAGCATACTTCTCTGCTTTAGATCACTCTATCTCATTTACTAGTGACATGTGGACTTCACCACTAGGACAAGATTATTATTGTATAACTGCACATTGGATTGATGATAGTTGGGTTATTCAAAAACGTATCATTGCATTTAAGTGGATGGAGGTCGATCATACTGGTTGGAACATATTCAATGTAATTTCAGAAAGTTTAAAAGAATTTTTTTGTCATGACAAGGTTTTTAGCATAACATTTGATAATGCATCAAACAACGATGTCGCGGCTGAGACATTGAAGGAATCACTAGAACCTGTCCGTGATGCCGCATTTTTTCATATTAGGTGTATATGTCATATTTTAAACTTAGCTGTCCAAAAAGGTCTTCAAGTTTTGAGTAATGAAATTACTCCAATTAGGTGGGCACTCCATTATTTAAAGTCAAGGACGAAAGTTTCTAAAGAGTTTAAGCAATATTGTCTGGAAAATGGCCTCGATTTTAGTTGGAAACGTTTTAAACTTGATTGCCCTACCTGAAAATGTTTTAAACTTGATTGCCCTACCCGATGGAACTCCACTTATGAGATGTTGATAGATGCGATGCCATTTGCTGCATACATGACATGTTTTATAAATGTCAGAGAAAAGAACACGATTTTGAAACAAGAGATGTGGGATAAACTGTCAAAATTGGCTGCTGTGCTGCGATATTTTTATGATGCCACTGTTTTTTGCTCCGGTGTATACTATCCCACATCGCACAAAGTTTTAATGCATATGGTCAACATTGCATGGGTTTTGAACCAATACAAAGATGACGAGTTCTTAAAAGACACAATTAAGGCCATGAAAGATAAATGGATTTTATATTTCAGTACTATACCCCCAATCTACTTAGTTGCAGCTACACTAGACCCGACCGTAAGAATCACAGGTACGCAACAGCTACTTGAGGGTTATTATAGTTTCTTAGAAATGGCACATATTTCTGTTCATGCTATAACTGCCTCTATTGATGAGCACTTGCGAGAGTTATTTAAGATATATGCCAGTCGGCATAAGGATAAGGTTGCAAACACTACTTCATCTACCATCGGGTCTTCATCGGGCTCATTGTCATTCAATCCGGCTGAACAACTCCTCAAACGGCCCCGTGCTGCCGCATCCGGTCTTACTGAAGTGGACGCATACCTTAACCTTGTTTGGGAGAATAGTGAGACCGACATTCTAGACTGGTGGAAAGCAAGAAGTAACAAATTTCCAATACTCTCCATCATTGCCAAAGAAGTTCTAGCTGTTCCCGTCTCAACCGTTGCATCGGAGTCCGCTTTCAGCGCTGGAAAGCGTGTCATTTCAGAGAGACGCGCAAGGCTATCACCAGATGCAGTTGAAGTTTGTATATGCAACCGTGATTGAGGTCTTGCAGCTTGCAGATTACAAGACCACAAGAGTTCTGACGAGGAAAACCCCGATGAGATAGATGCTTAAATCCACCGCTTGCTCATTATTTACTTACTTTGTATTTGATCTGATTTTGCTGTGTAGCACAGATCGTACCTTTTATTTTGCATTTAATTTTATGGAACGTTTCGCTATTGAGTAATGTAAAGCCCGTTCCATGGTATGTAAGTGCCGTTTGGCTTTAATATTAATAAAAGTTCACACCGGTGGTGGTGTTTTACTCTTAAAACAAGAAATTATACAAAATATAAAGATAACCTTAGAATAAATATTTATCTAGTTTTTTTGTCATTATTTTATTTATTGTCTTGTAAAGTAAAATCTTGGTAATCATGGTTTGTTTCTTTAACATAAAGAAATAACTTTAGTCCTTAAGGTTTTAATAATTGACTTAATAAAGGTTACAAAAAATGGTTTAACTCAAAATCAAATATATCAAAGTTTCCAAAGTTTTTGGTCAATTTCTTACCTTTTATTTTTATTTTTATTAAGTTATTCATTTAACGTTTGATTAATTTAAAAGTCTAGTAGAATTGAAGATGAAGTGGAATTTAAGATAAACTAGATTATAAAATATCACTTATAAAAAAACTCTCAGACTCTTGTTTTTATTAAGTTATTTAAAAGTGAAGACTAAAAAGTGGAGACTAAAAATTAAAAATAAAAACTAAAACTTAAAATTAAAATTAAAATTACAATTTTAAAAATTAAAATTTAACGGGCCAGCTCGGGTTCGGCCCAGGACCGGCACGGGTCCGGGTCAGGACCGGCACGTGTAAACACGGGCTGTGCCCGGACCCAAATTACTTAGGCCCAGGACCGGCCGGTCCGGTCCGGGCCCGGTCCGGGCCAGCCCGTTTGTGCATCTCTGGTTGATAGCTTATATTGTCAATTTTATTTCTATCTAAATTTAAAACAGTTTTTTTACCGTCAGGTTCATGGGATGAAGTGTATGTCTCTAAAGTAAGTACGGGCAAAATGTAATTTAACTCTAAGACCCAAGGCTTTCCCAATATTACTAAAAAATTTTAAAAAATTATAATTTCCAAAATAAGTCAAAAAAATAAAAACAAAATAAAAAGCAGAAAGAAAAAGGTCGGAGTGTAAAATACAATAGAGAGCTGAAGAAAGAGTGGGAGCAATCCATCCGAAAGGGACACTGTCTGTATCTAGCGTGTGTGTACGTTAGCACCACACCTTTTCACTACATGCGTGATGCGTGATCCATCCACCAGGTGCAACTGCTCCTCTTTTGCTTTTCCCATTTGGCTCTCTTTTCCATGTCCTTGATTCTTACATGCACTTGTTTTCTATCTACCGGTACCACCCACTACTATTCAATTATTCAATGCACCGTTTTCAAAGTACTAGTACTACCGTCACTGTTTACCAAGTCCATCCGTTTTGGTAAAGAATCAAATGTTGCTCTAGATATGAAGAGATAATTTAACTTATTTAAAATAATTTATTTTTATTTTTTTATCTAAAATTAATTTTATTTAAAATTTAATATTATATAGATGTAATAATTATTTTAAAAATAAATTTTCATAATATTATTAAATTTATATAATTTTTCTATTTTTAGTCATCATAAAAAAAATCATAAAAATTTAATAAGATTATGAAAATTGTATTTTCAAATGATTATTATACACACATATTATTTACTTTAAAATAAAATTGGTTTTGGATAAAAAAATGTAAAAGTAAAAATAAGTCATTTTAAATTAAATTGACTTAAATGAAAACGAATTGACTCAAAAATTAAGGTATATATAATTTATGACATTTTTAAAATTTACTCCTGGAACTAAAATTAAATATTATTTTTAAAATTTTATTTAATGAACATTTAAATGCTTGTTCAAAAAGAAAAACTTGCTTTTTAAGTTTTGAGTAGATAGAGTTTATATTAAGATTGAAAAAAAAATTATTGGATTTCATATAGTGATAGTTTAAATTAGGATAATAAAATAAGTTAAAAGTAAAAAAAAATTCATGCAGAAAAATATTTCAACCTTTTTAAAATGACCAAAAAAAAAGAATAAGTTTTATTATTTTCAATCATTTAACTGTCCTCTTAGTTGTAATTGTTACCGTTAGGTTAGATGCTTTTTTATTGACTAAATTTGCGTTGATGATCCCCGAACCATAGTAATTTCGATTTTGAACCAAAAAACAGGTGCGCAGTTACGCTTTTAAAGTATTGTTCTATTGCACCCTTATCCATTCTTCTCACGTCCGCGAGTCATCGACAAAAATCGCATGTAGCGCAATTTGACATCTAAGGGCGATCGCGTTAGCATGAAAATCCTCCAAGATGGCGAGCTCGAGTGGCAATAGGAAGCTTTGGTGCCAAGAAATTATCACGCCTGGGAGGAATACATTGCCCTGCTTGGGACACCTTTTAGCGTCACATTTATGTTATGTAAGATTTTCTTGTCAATGGTTGTCGATTTCAAGTAGATGACGAAGCATATATATATATATATGTATGACAAAATTAGACTCAATCCGATAATATGTTCAGATTCATTCAAATTTAAATCATGCATGATTTAATTTGACTAGAAACTAACATCCTAAATCTAACTGTATTCAAATTGACTTAAACAATTTAATTAAACTTTAAGTAAATCTGAACCCAAATTGACCTAAACCTGAATAATTGATCCCAAAATGACTCATACCTTAAACAATCCAATGTCTAAACTTGACAAAACCCAACTAAAACCCAAATTAATATAAAATATATGCTTGACAAAGATTGAAAATTATTTATATAAATTATACATCATTTATGAGCACACACTTAAAAAAGCTTGAAAAAAACTTCAAAAATATTTTTCATTTGAAGTATAATTATGAAATTTGAAGAATAAATAAAAAAAAATAAGCTCTTTTAGTCTTTTAGTGGTCTCCTAGAATTTCATATTAAATTGAGATACAAGAGAGAAAAATTTCATGTTTCATGAAACTAAGTTGGTTTTTCCATGGCCATGTAAGAATGAAGACAAATAAATTGACCTCCTTAACACCGATCCACAAATTTATTGTTAAGAAGATACATTTATACTCGCACTTACTTTATCAAATAAGATGACATTGAAAGAAAATTTTAATACTTCTAACCTAATATATAACCATACTATGCAAGTGAAAAAATAATGGTTAGAAACCAAGTTCAAAGTCAATTCCTTAGCCTAATTTACTGCCTAAAGGATCATAATAACTAACTGACACCAGTATTCCAAGTCCTTACTAAGCTGAGGCCCAAGTTAAGACCTCATTAATATAGTCACCTTAACTCCAACACACTTACACACAATCCACATCAATAGCCATTATATCTTTTCTTTCTAGCCATAAACCTTTTTCACACATCACTGATACTTTCATAAGTTAATCCTAGATATAATTATGCAGTTCTTTAAAGGTAACTAAACACAACCACATAGAAATGCAATTACATGATAATCTAAACAATAACACACATGATAACTACATATAGCTTGAGGCTAAATCTCTAACTTATATATAGGATATAGAGTGTGAATATATAGTTGTCAGTGTTAAGTTATCAGTTAAACCATTCCCTAGAAACAACTCAAAAACACAAACAAAATTGATTAAAACCAATCTTACCTGTACGCCAAATTAAAACATGTTTGAAAAATGTTTAGCGACTCTAATTCTACTTATATAGCATTAGATGCTTCAAATGAAGTCATACTCCTTATCATTTTCATTAGTTGAGAAAAAAAATAAATTAGTAATAACTACAGCATATTGAAAATTAAAAAAATTTAAAACAGAAATTATGCCTTCATTATCATTTCCCTAATTGTGAGACGTTAATAAAACTTGCACATTGTCAGGAGAAGACGACTTCTATACTTGTCAAAATCTTGCCACCCATACCAATAGACCTGAATCAAATTAAACCATAAAAATATGGATTGGTTTTGGTTTTACTTTAGTTTTAGCTTTTAACAATATATCAAAGACTTTGTTTAGAAAAATAATCAATATTAAAATGTGGGGTAAAATCCACTGGGGGTACCTTAGCTTATTTTTTTGTCCTAATTGGATACCCTACCTTCAAGTTGTCCTAGCAATGTACCTTACCTCTTATCGTGTGTCCTATCTAAGTGTTTTTCATTAATTTTGAAGTTATGTCTAATAGAAAATGCTGACATGGCATTAAAAAATTAAAATAAATAATAAAAAATTACAAAAAAGTCCCCAAAACTACTAAAATGCTTTTAAATCCTGTTGCTCCCCTGTCGCCCCATTTTCCAACATTGATCTCATCTAATTTGGACAAATCAAATCAAATCTGGCAATGGTGCATCTTACTTGGGCACAGGTATAATCGTCTTCCCTAACCCTTCAATTGAGGTTCAAGTGAACTCGGGATCATCAGATTTGCGAGCGAAAATCGTCCTAGTTGGCGGAGATTGACTAAATCACCGGCGGTTGTTTGAATCATTTGAACATCCGATAAATAAAACTCAAGTAAGAAGAAAATTTGAAATTGTCGGGCTACTATGGTGAGGCTTCGAGGAGATGAGACCGAGGAGGGATTTGAGGAAGGAGAGGAAGACGGATTCAAAGAGGCGTCCGATTCAGGGGGAGATGACTCAATCGATGCGGAGGAGGAGCGAATTGGTCTTGGGGACAAAAGAGTTAAACGCCTAGAGAGGGAGTCGACAGCCGATAAGTGTCTTGACGTCAAAGATTCGATGAGATCGATACAGGAAAACAGGCCAGCGTGAAGGGGGGTAAGGGCATATGGGGCAATGATCTTTTCCTCTGATATTTTGGGATTTTTTTTAAATTTTTTTCAAAAATATAAGGACCACAAATGTTATTTTATTATTTATTTTAATATTTTTTATGCCACATCAGCATTTTCCGTCAGATATAACGCTGAAATTAATGGAAAGTACTTAAATAGGACACGCAATAAGAAGTAAGGCACCTCGCTAGGACAATTGAAGGTAGGGTACCCAATTAAGACAAAAAAATAAGCTACGATACCCCCGGTGGATTTTACCCTTATAATGTATTAACAACAAACCTAAATAAGTACTCAAAAATAATTAAGATGATTTTTTTGAATTTTTTAATTAACATAATAAGAAAAGAGAAATTAACCCAAACTAAACTGTACCCAAAACTGAGTTCTTTGGTTTAAATTTTAACAAAAGTTGAATAGAAAAACCAAATTGTTTTGATCATTTTGGCTTACATACTAGTAACCTGAGTAAACTTAAACCTAGATTGAAACCTCAATAACCTTATCCAGAGTTACCCAAAATTGAAATTGACCAGACTATGTTAAACCTGAACATAAAATCCACTCAACCCAAAATCAACTTAAACCCAAATAATTTGGTCTGAACCCGAATTCATGATAACCCAACTAAATAAAAAATAAAATGATCTAACCCAAAGCTAATTTGATCCACCCAACTGTCTTCCCTATATGCATGTGTACAACACGTACATACTTTTATGGAGGTAATTACATTGTTTTTGTTCTGGAGACAAAATTGCAAATGCATTTGCTGTTGAAGGGCCAATAGTTTTTAATATTTTCCATAAGTTGATCAGAGTTTAGGATTGAACATTGAAAATTGTAGTACAACTAGTTTATATACTCAGTGTTGTCTCAAGTTTTCAAGTTATATTGGGTATCAGAAAATAATATATATTTAAATAGCATAAAAACATTATTAAAAATCTCATTATCATCAAAACTATAATTTAAAAATTACCATTAAGTATAAAAAATTATTTTTAAAATATAAATATAAAAAGTGCTTCTCTCTTTTTGTTAAAACCTTTAAAGTATTTGATTTGATGAGAAGATTAAGATGAAATATAATTTATTACTTTTTTTCCAATTTTTACCATACCAAAAAGTAATCACCAAACTATTGCTTTTTAAAACGTTAATAATTTATTTGAAATTTTATCAAAGTTTTAGTCAACTTTAAAATTTTAAAAAATGTGAGAAAATGAAAATTTTTAATAAAGCTTAAAATGAAATTTTCTAAAGCTCATGGATTAGCAAACAATAAATTATCTATAAAAAAATAATAATAAATTTTCTTTCTATATATGTGTTTGTTCCCCTAAATATAGAAGTTTTGTTGTCTTAACCTGAAATTTTCATTGTCATTTGCATGGCCTTTACGGGTGTAAAGGGGCATGGCCAAGCTTAAGCCCAAGCTTATTGTGCTTGAACTTGACTCCTTCACTTATCAATATTACCCAAGCTCAAGCTCAAATTACTTGAACTCAAATTTTGAGACTCGAGCACAGTCTTTTGGGTTCAAAAAGCTCGAAGTACATAATTGAAGGAAGAAAACACTAGGAAAAGGAATCTTTTCCAAAGGATAGCCCATGTGGTGTAGGTAGGTGTTCCGTTCACCAGTTCTGGACTTGGGTCGTTACAGATGGTATCAGAGCTGACCCGGGACCACGATGGTGTGACATAGTGGGTATGCACATGCATCGTCTACCGGGACTGATCCTGGATTCGAGAGGCTACTTGGCCAGGGGCTAAGCAGTCCAATTAGAGAGGTTACTTGGTCCGTGGAACCAAGTAATCCGATTGACCCCAACGGGGACATTGGGTACATAAAGGGGGGAGTTTGTAACACCTCCATGTCCCACATGACTGAATTGTGGGAAGCCTTATGTGGATATATAGGCTCCAATTCCAGAACATAAACACCTAGCACTTATCATTTTCCAAAGGATAGCCCATGTGGTGTGGGCAGGTGTTCCATTGACCAGTTCTGGACTTGGGTCGTTACAGATGGTATCAGAGCCGACCCGGGACCACGATGGTGTGACATAGTGGGTATGCACATGCATCGTCTACCAGGATTGATCCTGGATTCGAGAGGCTACTTGGCCAGGGGCTAAGTAGTCCGATTAGAGAGGTTACTTAGTCCGGGGAACCAAGTAATCCGATTGACCTCAATGGGGACGTTGGGTACATAAGGGGGGGAGTTTGTAACACCCCCATGTCTCACATGGTTGAATTGTGGGAAGCCTTATGTGGATATATAGGCTCCAATTCCAGAACATAAACACCTAGCGCTTATCCTTTTCCAAAGGATAGCCCATGTGGTGTGGGCAGGTGTTCCGTTGACTAGTTCTGGACTTGGGGTCGTTACAGATGGTATTAGAGCCGACCCGGGACCATGATGGTGTGACATAGTGGGTATGCACATGCATCGTCTACCGGGACTAGTCCTGGATTCGAGAGGCTACTTGGCCAGGGGCTAAGTTGTCCGATTAGAGAGGTTACTTAGTCCGGGGAACCAAATAATCCGATTGACCCCAATGGGGACGTTGGGTACATAAGGGGGGGAGTTTGTAACACCCCCATGTCCCACATGGTTGAATTGTGGGAAGCCTTATGTGGATATATAGGCTCCAATTCCAGAACATAAGCACCTAGCGCTTATCCTTTTCCAAAGGATAGCCCATGTGGTGTGGGCAGGTGTTCCGTTGACCGGTTCTGGACTTGGGTCGTTACAGATGGTATCAGAGCCGACCCGGGACCACGATGGTGTGACATAGTGGGTATGCACATGCATCGTCTACCGGGACTGATCCTGGATTCGAGAGGCTACTTGGCCAGGGGCTAAGTAGTCCGATTAGAGAGGTTACTTGGTCCGGGGAACCAAGTAATCCGATTGACCCCAACGGGGACGTTGGGTACATAAGGGGGGGAGTTTGTAACACCCCCATGTCCCACATGGGTGAATTGTGGGAAGCCTTATGTGGATATATAGGCTCCAATTCCAGAACATAAGCACTTAGCGCTTATCCTTTTCCAAAGGATAGCCCATGTGGTGTGGGCAGGTGTTCCGTTGACCGGTTCTGGACTTGGGTCGTTACAGATGGTATCAGAGCCGACCCGGGACCACGATGGTGTGACATAGTGGGTATGCACATGCATCGTCTACCGGGACTGATCCTGGATTCGAGAGGCTACTTGGCCAGGGGCTAAGTAGTCCGATTAGAGAGGTTACTTGGTCCGGGGAACCAAGTAATCCGATTGACCCCAACGGGGACGTTGGGTACATAAGGGGGGGAGTTTGTAACACCCCCATGTCCCACATGGTTGAATTGTGGGAAGCCTTATGTGGATATATAGGCTCCAATTCCAGAACATAAACACCTAGCGCTTATCCTTTTCCAAAGGATAGCCCATGTGGTGTGGGCAGGTGTTCCGTTGATCGGTTCTGGACTTGGGTCGTTACAGATGGTATCAGAGCCGACCCGGGACCACGATGGTGTGACATAGTGGGTATGCACATGCATCGTCTACCGGGACTGATCCTGGATTCGAGAGGCTACTTGGCCAGGGGCTAAGTAGTCCGATTAGAGAGGTTACTTGGTCCGGGGAACCAAGTAATCCGATTGACCCCAACGGGGACATTGGGTACATAAGGGGGGGAGTTTGTAACACCCCCATGTCCCACATGGTTGAATTGTGGGAAGCCTTATGTGGATATATAGGCTCCAATTCCAGAACATAAACACCTAGCGCTTATCCTTTTCCAAAGGATAGCCCATGTGGTGTGGGCAGGTGTTCCGTTGACTAGTTCTGGACTTGGGTCGTTACAGTTGGAGATGCCTACCTTCGAAGGTACAGATTGGATTTGACCGAACCCACTTCATGATTTGGACAAGCTGTGTCAAACGGCTTCCTCCTTCCACAATTCTGTAAATACTTGGGAGGGACCTTGGTAAGAAAAAAAAGGGACTCTCTCTATTCTCTGCTCTTTGTTCTTTACTACTACTCCAACTCCCATAAACACTAACTTAGGCGTTGGAGGCTTCTCCCCCGGAAACACACTCTGACGAGTCTTTAACCCTGGTTCTTCAAAGTTTTGCAGACATCTTCACACTGGAAAGTCTCTCATTCAGGCCAGCATGTCATACAACGAAGATGCTGCCGGACATCACTAAGTTTCAACTACAGCCATGTTAAATTGCCAATTTTTTGAAATTTACATGTGAATAATAATCAATTTCATCATAATTCAAAACCTAGAAGCATTAGGAACTAAGAATGTAACATATCCAGCTGTTGCTACCCTAACTAAACAATCTTCTTACCATGCTAAGAAAAAAATGTTGCTGTTTGTGAAATCTTACTCTTAGCTAAACCAATTTCAATATTTTCGTTTAATTTGTCATTGAATTCTGTAAAATTTTTCAACCATCTGTTGGTACATGCTCATGACATGTAACCTTTGACTGAGGGATTGAGCGTGAAAGATCTGCTATTTTCAACCATCTGTTGGTGCATGCACATAACCTGTAGCCTTTGACTGAAAGATTGAGCATGAAAAGAACGGTTGTGTTATCATTGATATTGACAAAAAGGTGTGGCCGGAGTTCGAAATATGTATTTGCTCCATCGGCCTTTAATCTTTAAATTCTTTGAAATTTTTTAACCATCTGTTGGTACATGCTCAAAGCCTGTAACCTTTGACTGAGGGATTGAGCACGAAAGATTAGCTCCATTGTCATTGCTATCGACAAAAAGGTGTGACCGCAACTTGATGTTCTCATGGAAATTGAGCTTGGCCTTGTTGCTGCAAAAGTGGAGAGTAGTTTCGTCATAAGCAAGGGTGGCTGCCTTTACCATGTCCAAGATACTAAGCCAGACCATGAAGGGCCTTGAATGAGTATCATATCTCCACTGCCCACTTGCCCCTTGGCCTTGGCCTCAACCCCTGTACTTTCTCTACATCAGCTCCTCAGTTCTTAAATCACTAGCGCTGTATTCGTAGATTGAATTGATTGAATCAAATTACTAAAATGGAAGCCTTTGTTGATGGTGTTGACCATTAAATTGGAAACTCTCGCTGCTTGTCAGATGGTGTCCTTTTTGGCTTTTTGTCTCTCCCAACATAACTGTGATTTTTTAGTCAAATAGAAAAGGTGGCATTAGGGGAAAGGAAGAAAAGAAATGAATTGACATGATCGAAGAGGGTGAGAGAGTTGCAATGGTTTATAGAGATTGGGGAGAGAAAACTCGAGATCACCGCCTCTGCTGGTTTTTTAAGAATAAAATCAATTCAGCTTTTTTATGAAAGATAAATAAGGTGTTCTAACATAGGAGAAATAATGATAATGGTGGACAGAGGCAAAGGGAAGAGATACAAATGATGATAGTAACTTGAATTAAGACATGGATAAATAGCTAAATTTCAATCAAATCTCACTTCAATCCGTTTAGTTTATCTTTAATTTAAAATTTGAGTAAAATTTAATAACCGTTAACTTTGATTGTCACATGTCACTACATTGTTGGCTCATAAAGTTGGGAATATATTTGGTAGATCATGTGAAAAAAATTGTAATTACTTTTCTATAAAAGGAAAATGTGCCACATGTTAATTTTACAATCTATCTCATTAAATTAAAAGTTAAAATTAACCTCAAATGTATCATATATATATATATATATATATATATATATAAAAGAAATTTTAGCCATGACAGTTGTTTATAGGAACAGATGGTGACATTAGATTCCACCAGTTTTTTACATCACTCTGATCTATCTTATCGACCCACCTATCTTTTTCTTAGAAGCGTGTTGCGGCATTGCTTCCTGCTTTATGTGTATGATCCAAAATTGCCAGTTACAGCAACAATTGATAATTTGAGCCTTGTACCATTTATTTGGATTTGCTGGTTTTTGTTTTTTGTTTTCTTTTAAACTTCGCAATGAGGTAGAGATCACGTATATGGTACGTTTCCACTAATTTTGTCTGTTCTGCGAAGAAATAAATAACAGATAGTGAGCTGGGCAATGCCATTGAATGTTGTGGGACACGATAGAGGCATTGGTGGGTTTATAAGTTAAAAATAATAGAAGACCCCATATGATTTCAAGACAGATAAATAAATTGCTGCTAACACACACACACACGGTGCTATATATTACTCCAATCCTCATAGATCTTATATATTATTTCAGTTTTTTTAAATTTAATTTAATTTAAATATATTCATACTAATATTTATTATTTTTTAAAAAAATTTATATTTAAAAAATTCAAAATTTATAGTTTTTAAAAATAATTTTTTAACAAATATTAATATAAATAAATTTAAATCAAATTTAAGTGACATCCAGACTTATAATTTTATGATTCTTGCCAATATCTTTTTGTTTTTCAAATTTAGGATAATTACAAACAACGTTATTTATTTATGCTTTTAAGGGTTAGAAGTTATTTGGGTAAATTTCACTGGTCGTCCCTAAACTATATTAAGTGTTGCTTATTCGTTCCTAAACTATCAAATGTTACTTACTTGTTCCCAAATTATATTTAGTATTATTTAATCGTCCTGTTGTGCATCACAGTCATTAAAGATGGATAGAAAAATGATTGATTACTGATATGGCATGAAAAATGATATAGCTGTTGATGTAACATCATTTTTTCATTTATCTTTAATAGTATGATAGACAATAAAATAATTAAGTAATATTAAATATAGTTTAAAAATGATTAAAGAACATTTGATAGTTTAAAAATAAATAAGTAATTTTAAATATAGTTTAGGAAACTGGTGGAGTTTACCAAAGTTATTTTGTCCGATTCGTGAATCATGAAAGACGTTAAGCCACATTGGAGTTTACATTAACAACGCAATCTGAGGAATGAATCCCGCGAAGGAAGTCCGGGCAGCGGCTTCGGAATTTTTTACAATACCCACCCCCGAAAGGGGGTATCCATCCCCCCCGATCTTAACTGCTGATCTTGGGTTTGCGGAGAAAACGTAAACCATGTGACTGGGGTGACAGGTGAGGCAGGGGAAAGAAAAAAAATGATTAAAAAATTAAAAATGCAATAAATATTTTTAAAAAGCAAAAAAAAATTTAAAAAATGAAATTTCTTGAAAAAAGGGATTAAATGTAAAAAAAAAGTGATAAAATTTAAAAAAGTGATAAATGTTAAAAAATTGGTAAATTTTTTTAAAAAGCTATAAAAAACCAAAAAAGTGATAAATAATTTTTAAAAATGATTAAATAAAAGAAAGATATAAAAAATTAAGAAATTGAAATATTTTTCCAAAAAAGTGATTAAACTAATAAAATAAAATAAATATAAAAAAAGAAATAAAAAAGTGATAAATTTTTAAAAAATTATCTGTGTAAAAAAATATTAATTGCTGAATAATATACTGAATAATATACTTAATAAAATACTTTTTTGTACATATGTCAATGATTCTCAAAATATAAAATCTATGTATATTGATCAACTTAATAAAAAAATTATTTATTGCATTTTAGAATTCTTATCACTTTTTTTTTTGTTTTTAATCACTTTTTAAAAATATTTCCCATTTTTTAACATTTACCACGTTTGTTTATATTTTATCATTTTTTTATATTTAATCACTTTTTGTAGTTTTAATCTCTTTTCATTTATTTAATTGGTTTTTGAAAAAAAAATGTTTTTTTTAAGTTTTTTTTATCACTTTTTTTATTTAATCAATTTTCTAAATTATTTATTGCATTTAAAAATTATTTATCACTTTTTCAGTTTTTATTTTCCTTTTAAAAATATTTACCAATTTTTTAACATTTATCACATTTTCTTTATTTTATCACTTTTTTATACATTTAATCGCCTTTTTTTAAAATTTTATCGCTTTTTTTTTTTTTTTTTTACATTTAATCGCTTTTTCTTACAATTTATCGCTGAAGTTACCTTCGTTGTGACCGGGTTACGTTGAAGGTACCTTAGGTGTGACCGGGTCACTTGGAAGGTAACCTAAAAATGTGATCGGGTCACATTAAAGGTACCTTCGATGTGACCGGATCGCATTGAAGGTAACCTAAAAATGTGACTGTGTCACCTCGAAGATACATTTGTTGTGACCGGATCACATTGAAGGTAACCTAAAAATGTGACCGGGTCACCTCGAAGGTACCTTCGTTGTGACCGGGTCACTTTGAAGGTAACCTAAAAATGTGACCGGGTCACGTTGAAGGTACCTTCGTTGTGACCGGGTCACTTTGAAGGTAACCTAAAAATGTGACCGGGTCACGTTGAAGGTACCTTTGTTGTGACCGGGTCACTTTGAAGGTAACCTAAAAATGTGACCGGGTCACGTTGAAGGTACCTTCGTTGTGACCGGGTCACTTTGAAGGTAACCTAAAAATGTGACCGGGTCACGTTGAAGGTACCTAAATTGTGACCGGGTCACTTTGAAGGTAACCTAAAAATGTGACCGGGTCACGTTGAAGGTACCTTCATTGTGACCGGGTCACGTTGAAGGTAACATAAACATGTGACCGGGTTACCTTGAAGGTACCTTCGTTGTGACCAGGTCACTTTGAAGGTAACCTAAAAATATGACCGGGTCACATGGAAGGTACCTTCGTTGTGACCAGGTGACGTTGAAGATAACATAAACATGTGACCGGGTCACATGGAAGGTACCTTCGTTGTGATCGGGTCACCTTGAAGGTACCTTCGTTGTGACCGGGTCACTTTGAAGGTAACTTAAAAATGTGACCGGGTCACATGTTGAAGGTACCTTCGTTGTGACCGGGTCACTTTGAAGGTAACCTAAAAATGTGACCGGGTCACAACGAAGGTACCTTCATTGTGACCCGGTCACAACGAAGGTTACCTTCAAATGTGACCCGGTCACAACGAAGTTACCTTCAATGTGACCCGGTCACATTTTTTAGGTTACCTTCAATGTGACCCGGTCACATTTTTAGGTTACCTTCAAAGTGACCCGGTCACAACGAAGTTACCTTCAAGGTGACCCGGTCACATTTTTAGGTTACCTTCAAAGTGACCCGGTCACTTTTTTAGGTTACCTTCCACATGACCCGGTCACTTTTTTAGGTTACCTTCAACGTGACCTGGTCACTTGTTTAGGTTACCTTTAAAGTGATCGGGTCACAACGAAGGTACCTTCGAAGTGACCTGGTCACTTTTTCAGGTTACCTTCAAAGTAACCCGGTCACAACAAAGTTACCTTCCACGTGACCGGTCACATTTTTACATTTTTAAAAAGAATGATTGAAAAAAAAAAAGGGATTTAAAAAAAAAGTGAAATTGTTTTTAAAAAGCGATTAAATAAAAAAAAAGTGAAATTTTTTTCAAAAAAGCGATTAAATATATAAAAAAGTGATAAAATTTCAAAAAGTTTTTAAATGTAAAAAGGTGATTAAATAATAAAAAAAAGTGAAATATTTTTTAAAAAAAGTGATTAAATGTAAAAAGGTGATTAAAACAAGTGAAAAAAAAAAGTGAAATATTTTTTTAAAAAAAGTGATTGAATAAAAAAATTGAAAAGAAAATATTTTTTTTTCAAAAAAGTGATTAAAACAAAAAGAAAAGTGAATTTTTTTTTAAAAAAGTGATTAAATATATAGAAAAGTGATAAAAAATATAAAAAAAATGATAAATGTAAAAAAAATTGGTAAATATTTTTAAAAAGCTATTAAAAACTGAAAAAAGCGATAAATAATTTTTAAAAATGATTAAAAATATATTTAAAAAGGGATTAAATATAAAAAAAGTGATAATATATATATATAAGTGATAAATGTTAAAAAATTGGTATATATTTTATAAAAAGGTATTAAAAACAAAAATGTGATAAATAATTCTAAAATGCAATAAATAATTTAAAGAAATGATTAAAAAAAGTGTTTACCCTTTTTAAATAATTTTGATGATACGGTGCGTTTCGTTTGTTTCCTCTTTTAGTTTCTACGATCGAGAGACTCCAGACTCTAAAGCTCCCTTGGATCGCGAATCTAGGAGACTTGGAGTACGCTGTACGCCAACTCGGAGGCAAGGCAGTTGCGAATTGAGATTTGTGAGGAAGAAGGTAACCCAATCGCTAACGTCTGCCTGCCAGCCACCCCCACCTGGCATCTTCGAGACTTGGACTCTTCAGTCTTTGCTCTTTAGACTTCAAGCATTCAGGCTGTCGACGTCTTCAGTGATCTGATTTTCCAATTACACGATTCCACTCCAGTAAGTGAATCTGAAGCTCTAAACTAAGGTACCTTCGTGTATCTTCTACTCTTGAGTACTAGTCAAGTCTCGATATTGTATATTTGACAGTACAAATTCAAATTTAATGTATTCATTGTATTGTAAAATTATTGATTTCGTTTAATTGATTTGTTAAATTAATTTTTGTAAGAGTGAAGAGATCAATTCTTATTGCTGTTGCCTGTTGCAGGGCCTTGTTGGTGTTGCGGTGTTGGGTTTTGGGTTAAAGGTCCCCCAAATTCAATTCACTTTTTGCATTGCTCGACTGCTCTGATTTTCTAGCCTTCCAGGTAAGTGAAGCAACTTGTCTCAACGGTTTTATTGTTGATTACATTGAATTGATTTAGTTAGTTGGTTTGTTGAAGAGGGAAGAGAAGAGTTGATTGTTGTTCATTGTTGATTTGTTGCTGGGGTTAGACTAGAGTTCATCAGTTAGAGCTTATGAGTAGTGACTATATTAGTTGCTAGTTGGTACGTGTTGAATTGTTCTAAGTGACTTACAATTCATTTTAAGAGGAACAGTTTGGGCGCTCTAGGTTGATAACAACATCATTTCATTTAATTGAAATTAAAAAATATTTACAAATTACAAAGCAATAGCACTAAATTTAGGACAGATATTTGTTAGTAATTGTATGAAAGAGCATGACGTTTTCTTTTGAAGGTAAACAGAAAATTGGCCAGCTGCAAAACCGTGGCAAGCAACTCAAATACTGCAGTGGAGTGTTTAAAATGGAGGGAGATGACCAATCAAAGGAGTCACATGGTAGGAAAGCTTCAAATAGGCATTCTTTGAAGCAAAAAAATGCCTATAACATTTTCATGTAAGTTTTGTTCTATATTATGTGAACTTTGGTATGACCATTTAATGGATATGGTAGTTATTGAAAATATTTCCACTATTTTAATGCAATAGCAGGGAAAAGGCAAGATTTGAGGAAACTCATGGTCGTCCCATGACCCGAGATGTAAGTCTGAAGATTATACAAAATCTTTCATATGGTGTAAGTATTGTTTGAATATGGATAAGGAGATGCATTTTGATAAATTGCAGGAGTGGACGGATATGAGTAAGCGGTGGAAATCTGAAGCTGATGAGCAAAGGAAAAGGTTGGCTGAGTCTAAATGTAGTATTAATGCCACAATGGTTGAAGATGGTTGCTGGAATATATCATGTCGGCCTAGGTGCTTTAGTAAGCATGTTAAAGGGTTGAGTGAAGAGCAAAAAAGGCTGGCTTATGAAACTGGACTGGGGAGCTTATTAGAGAACCAAGTATGGAACTTGAAGACTGATCTCATCTGTTGGCTTGTGCGATCATGTGAGTTGGGAAGCATGACCCTGTGTGTTCATGGTAAGAAATTTCACATTACTGTGGCTGATGTCACGGGTGTTATGGGAGTATCTGATGGATCGACAAAATTTGATCTAAAGAAGAAATCAACTTTGGTGCATAAATATTGTAAGTATGTGAGTCAGCACTGGGTGATTGATGAGAACGGAATCTCTGAACAGTTGACAGGAGCCAGTGGTGTTGAATTCAAACGCTTGTACATACTTCTAGCCTTGGCAACAGTATTATGTCCATCTAGTCGAAAATATCTTGGATCACAGTTTGTTAATTGTGTTGAAAATGAGGAGTCATTCAATGATGGGCAGTGGGGGACACTTATTTTTCAGCAGCTTGTGCTTGGTATGAAAAAAGTGTTGCAGGATGGTGTGAAATGTCTTGGTGGGTGTGCATTATTTTTATAGGTAAGTCACTTTGATCACATTAGGTATTGAAAACATATATATTATTAGTCAATTTCATAATAAAGTTATGTAATGTAAACTAAGCGAACATAAGAGGATCTTGTTATGCTTGCAATGATTCATGAGGAATAACGTTTAGGCTAGTGGTCACATATATACATTTAGACTTGTGTTGGGGGGGATGAACTAAAACTGAAATTTTTGTCCTATATTCTTTGTTGTAATATCATTTGTCCTTCAATTTTAGACATTGCGTTGCTGGAATGCATTTGTTTGAAGGGCTGTGATTTGAAGAAATTTTTTTTTATGTGATATTTTTGTCCTTAGGATGACTGAAGTCATCCAATTGGTTGAGTCAATTGTTGGTGACTTGTGCGGTAAAAAAATTTGTTGCTGAAATGATCTGGGTTAACATACAGTTTATATCGAATGCAACGTGTTTATTAAAGGCACATTTTTGTTTTCTAGTATGGAACGTGTTATGTCTGAGAAGACAATTACATCCAATTGTTGATGTTAGAAACCAAAAGTTGATGTTATATGCCCTTTATTGTTTAACCTGAGACTTGCATACTATTTGGCCATTGATGTTTTAGGTTTTCTACATGCATCATGTATTACTTGGAGGACAAATGGTGGATGTAAGCATTCTTCCCATAGCTTATTTCACAGATAGCAAGATGAAAGAGATTTGCAATGGCCGTGTATTACATGAAGTTGATGAGGTTAGATAGTAGTAAAATGTGAAAATATTTTCTACCGTTATATATTGTTCCATGGTCTGAAAAGGGGCATTTTTTCTAATAATTGACTGTTGCTGTAGGTATATGGCGATGAAGGAAATGAATTGAAGCAGTATGAACTTCGGTCATTGAAAGGAGAGCACAGACATAAAGATGCGTATGGTACTCACGGTGTAAAAAATGAGTACAATACTGATAGTGAAGAGTCTGATAGTCAATCTGAGGATAAAAGGATCTCACCGGTTTCAAGTGAGCAATTCGATAAGCTTGTGGCAGTTGTTGGTGCGTTGTGTACAAAAGTGTCAGATTTAGCATCAACAGTTGAAGATGTTAAAACAGAACAAGAGTGGCAACGCCGTCAACTCACGAAAATTAATGGAAAGGTTGGGATATTGATTGAGGCGTTGAAGAACAAGCAGGTGAAGGACACTCCTCAACAACAAAAGATGCAGAGGGAGGATACTCATGCCTCAAATGCACCGTATGTTCCGAAAATGTTCTGCACCCCTCAACCAGTCACTATAGCCATTGAAAAAAATGTACCAGTTGAGAATGATGGAGTAGATGATGCCGCTGGGCAGTTTGATTTTCTTAATGAATTGGGTGATGACAAGCCTATGAATAGATCACCAGTTGAGAAGGATGATCAACCACCTGAAGAGGAGGTGATCTCACCAAGTCAAAGCAAAGGTTTACAGGGTGAGGGACATGCAGAGGTTGTAAATTTACATTTCCACAAACCCGATGTCGCAGTTATTGATCTATTTTTCGAGTCTCAACAAAATGTTCAGGGTAAAGGCGAGGTATGTGTCCTGGGTACCTTCACCTGTAGGATATGTTAGTTTAAACAATAATTTCCTTTTTAGTTAAATTTTGTAATTGTGATTCCATGTTTCATAGGAGGCATGTAAAACGGAAGGGTGTTGATCCAATAATGGAAGACCGACGTCAACGAATTCCTTTTCTGTCGAAGCTACAGACCTCACCATTCATTGTATATACGAAGTCTAAGAGGGGGCCGAAATGTCACCGGTTTGCTGCTGGACCCTATGGTATTCGCCATCCTCTTTCTCAACGTGAACTCCAAGTGCGTATGTATGTGTTTGGTGCATCAAACAATGACCGGTACATGTAGTTTACTCAAATATCATATTTCTTTAATCGATGTGTGTAATAACATAAAATTAATTCATTTCGATAGTGAGGTTATTGTTCATCCAGGTGGCCCTTATCAGATTTATCGTACTAAGATGCTAACATTGAACCCTGGTCAGTGGGTGATGAATGTTATTATCAATGTGCACGCTGTAATCCTTACTCTTAGAGCTCGTGCAAAGTCATCTTCTATCAGAAAATTGGTGGCTACCCATTGACTTCACTGTATGTTGGGTTCGTTTTTTTACATTTTACTGTTATATGTCAATATGAACGTGTTGCATTTTGTTTAAATTTTACTATTGCCTATGTATATGACACGGTTTGTGCTTTTTGTGTGTTTGTTTATGTTTGAATCTAGCTATTTGGGTTCATAGTCTAAGGGCATGTTCAGTTCTGTGCCAGTTCCTAACATGCCTAAAATGGGTTTCCACTAGTGTTTGGCAATACGGTCACACGATGATTTGCTTCACTGGGTTAAAAACCATCATGTGGAGGAGCTGTTGTTTGATGACAGATCAAACTGTGATAAGGTGTGTATCAAAATTTTTGCATATTGAAATGCAGAATAACTTTACAAGGTTATTTAGTCCAGTTACTGTAAGCTTAACGCTAGAATTGGATTAAATATTTTTACCCATACTTGAAGAGGCGCACTTTTATTTGCTGGTTGTGGATACGACGCTGTTGACAATTTCAGTATGGGACACCCTTGGTAGAGGGAGAAGACTTGAGTCATATATGCCTTGCATGGAATTACAAGTACGTTCTAATCCTAGTTGGATGACTACTTATTTGTACTTGTTATTGCCATTTTGATTGTGTATTAACTCATGCTTCAAAGAATTTACATTACAAACTCATTTTTCTGTAGTGTGCAGCACTTGATGTTGTCCTTAAGCCTGACAATTTTAACTTTACTGACTTCAAGAAAGTGAAACGTCAGCCGTTCCCAAAGCAGCCAAATGGTTTTGACTGTGGGGTGTTTGTTTGCTAATTTATGGAAAATCCCACTAAAGTGACAATGCGGCCACAGACAGAGGTATTGCTCTCGACTTTCTCTCACATTTATTTCAATGTACTTGTATATTATTTTTTTTTTTCTGAAATATAGCATTCACTTTGTTTACAAGTGGAACTCGGATGAGGAAAGGTGCCGACTCCTCCTGGATCTAATTATGCGTGAAGAAAACCAGTTGAGTACAGTGGTCGAAGAACATGCAAAGGTCTGGTTTGAGGCAGAGCAAGAACAAGTCCTTGATATTGATGTCGGAAAGGCTCTTATTCTCTCTATGGATAATGTGGGTACCGATACGAAGATAACTGCTACTCCAAAAAGAGGTGCAAAGCGGAATAGCAAGTGAGGAGCAGTTGGATATACAGGTTTTGGTGTTTGACTTGGAAGGAGTATTTTTTTGGGTACACATGAATTTTGTTTAACGGTGGTATATATTGTCATAGTCAGATTGTAGGCCGCCGGTTAGTGTCTGTGTTTTTCAGTAACTATCAACGTGTGTAGCAGTAGGTTGACTGACCAGACTTGTGTATAAACTCATTTTGCAATGAAAATGTTGTTTGGAAGGAAGCAAGGAAAATATATGGACCAAGTCTTGAATCGGAAAGAAACCAATTCATCTGTGCAATTACAAATGCGCGCTTTTTTGAATGGATTGTGTAGTTGTTACTATCAAATTTGAGAAAAGTTGGTTAAGTTTGTGCACTCTTGCATTGCATTACTGATGGTACAATAAGAAACCTAATACGCAAATTATTTGGATAATTAAGCAGGAAAGTGTATAGGCATTTTGCTCAGTCCAAACCAATTGTTTCTTGGTTGAAATCTGGATTTGAAAATCAACCAAATTTGGATAGATTGCATTAGATTAGTAAATAATGGGGCTTTCAAGTAGGAATCTCTTTTAAATGCACAAAGCCAAATCCATCTACTAAAGTCTTTGAAATATGTTATTGACAGTATATATCTAGTAGTCAAAATAATTCATAAACCATCTCATGCTCAAGTCTCGCATAAGGAAAATATAAATCATTCTGAAAACACAAAACTAAGAAGAAATGATAGCAATCAACTTATGTAATTCCAATAATGAAAATCATATGTAACTCAAGTAAAGTGTGACTATGAGACAAGCATGGTATCTAGGATATCACTTACATTGTTGTGCTTATAGAATCAATGTATTGATCGCTTAGGTTCAAGAATGTAATGAAAAAGTATGAACTATTATATGATCCTAATTTAACCTCTAAAGGGATTGATATAACTTGAAAACTATAATATCCATCTTAAACTACCAATGGAAAACCGACAGCATTGTGTACTTCAAAAAAATGACCATTAAAAAAATTGAAATTGCAATTCGTAAAATTGTTATTAAACTAGAATTCTCAATGTATAATATATATATATGAAATTATATATATATAGTGATATAAATATAATATAACTGATATAAAATATATATATAAGTGATAAATGTTAAAAAATTGGTAAATATTTTTAAAAAGCTATTAAAAATAAAAAAAGTGATAAATAATTCTAAAATGTAATAAATAATGTAAACAAATGCTTAAAAAAAAGTGATATAAAACTAAAAAAAGTGGAACTTTTTTAAAAAAAGTGATTAAATAAAAAAAATGATTAAAACTAAAAAAAGAGAGTATGAACTATTATTTGATCCTAATTTAACCTCCAAATGGATTGATTCAACTGGAAAATTATAACATCCATCTTAAACCCGCTACCAATAAACCTGACAGCATTGCGTACTCTCACGCCAATAACCATAACTTTTTGTAGAAAAATTGAAATTATAATCCGTAAAATTCTTATTAACGTAGAGTTCTCAATGTATAATATATATTTATTTTCACAATTTTTGGTTCAGCGAATTGATACAGTTTATTGTTCAACTTGCTGTCTCAGTTCAATCCCTTCAATTCAACGATGCCCAGCAAGAATTAACTTAACTCTTCACTCACGCCTCCAACTCCAATATTTTTTCTTCTATTGTAAAGTAAACTCACTGACCATTGAGATGATATATTATAAGCCTTGGTTTCAGTCACATTTTTAGTATATGAACAACCACATATATTATAAGCCTCCAACCTCATCATGTTGTCTTTTAAAGTTAAAACAAACAGGCATATTACACATAATTTTAGATTCAGACATTGATTCCTTTCCAAGTACCTTTAATAGATTGATACATATACAAAATGTCCAAAAATTACACCAATTATGACATAATTTGAACTAGACGTATTTTTCAGTTCATACGGTTATAATGTACCCACTTCAAGTGCAAAAACAACATACAAAAAGTCTGTATGCTTCGATAGTGACTTGTCTCCAACATCTTACTTATGAGAGTACTTTAGCTTACTTGATGAGTGCATTCCCCTAACATAGGGCGACAAGAAATTATGGCCATTAATTGTCACTAAACATGTGGCTGGACTGATGTAGGGTATGATTCAAATGGCCATGATGAAATATATGTAGCGGTTGTGTTTGTATCACACACTGAAATCGAAAGGCCAGGTATTTCCAACGGTTCCTTAAATGGCCATGCGGATGACAAGGAAAAGGCCGGGGGTGTAGGCACCTCAGTCTTCAGTGACATAAAGCTATACCATCGTGAAGGGTGGGGGGGAGATACTTTCTTATCCGATGCATAACCCAAACCACCTATAGAATTTGCATATGGCCCTTTATCAACTACATATTCATCTTCTACATTGGATGTTCCTTGCTTCAATGGACATGAACAACTTGTATGGCCACTCTTCCCGCATTCTACATTTCCTTGCCCCAGGTGCTTTCTTGGTGGACCTTACCTTAACTTTTTTACCTCTAACTCTCATAGGATCACGTACAACATTTGGATGGACTGGGTGTGCAGCACTCTGATTATTGTCCTGTTTTTCTCGGGCTTGGAACAACTCAACAGCTCTCAATGTTAACCGTCTAATCTCCCCCTTCAATTATGTGTACCCTTCATCGTCACACCGAGATGCAAAATATGTTAACTTCTGGCATATGTTCTCAATTTGTGCACGCCTCACAGCAAATGCCGCTTCCATTGGCTCGGGACTCACTCGTGCAATGTATGATGGCTCCTGCTTAGCACTTTTCGTCCACATTTTGAGTATCAACTTATCAAGAATTTTCATCATATTCTCAACCTTCACCACTGAGAACATATGGTTACAGGGGAGGCCTACATTGAACCAGCGACAAAGCAAATATTAAATCGTACTATTCAATCGAATCAGTAGTACACACACCAGAAACCATATTACCCAGAAATATTTTCCTGAATTAATGCTTAAAAAGAAATTGAAAAAGTGTCCATGCCTTCTACGTTGAGTTTACTAGTGTAGGTTAGTAATGTGCATGTGCAATGCATGATATTGTGGTCACCATTAAAATGAACCATGTAAGTTTCTGTGGGCGACACATATTTAGAGACGAGATATCGATTTTTATCAGTCACAGTATCATATCGAACCGCATTGTACAAGTGCTCATCATGAATTTGTTCCCGGACACGAACCAAGACATTTGGCATATACACATCACCTGCATGTTTCTCTAACAATTTTAGGTGTGTTAGCATTTGTGGTTCTGTGTGTGTACTGTTGAAGTTCTGATGCTGTTCTGCCTCACGTATAAGATCAATGGCAACATCCACTCAGCGCCCAAAGTCATACAACTTCATTTGGCTGCCCAGGAATCATTTTTGAAAGGAGTGCATGCCCTCTGCCCTCTGTGTACTTGTCATACCCGAGAAGAAATTGCTTTTCAGGTGCGCAATAGCCCCTGACTTGCGATTATCCCATGTCTCACACACCCACTGATTGTCCTGTAATCCAAACTTTTTCACTGCTTCTTCCCATTTAGCTTCTAACTCATTAGGTTCTTTAACATGTAACATCATGTGGGCAAATGCACCCACAAAATGTTCTGCCTTTTTCACATTGGTCTTGCAATTTCTCATTAGGTGCCATGAACAAATTCTATGTGTGGCACCTGGGAGGACAGACTCAATAGCTTTTTTCATGCCTGGGGCTACATCTGTTATGAATGATTTGGGCAACTTGCCATACATACAATCCGTAAAACAGCTTAATAACCATCTATAGCATTCTTCAGAGTCACTAGTTACAAGTGCACAACCAAATATGGAAGTCATATAATGGTTGTTGACCCCCAATATGACGACATATGGGAACCTATATCCATTACTGTTGTATGTAGCATCCATACATATGACATCACCGAAGATTGAATAATCCATGCGCATCCCACCATCGGCCCAAAACATACCCCAAAGTGTATTTGAGTTATCTACGGCGTAACGACAATAAAACTCAGGGTCACACTGTGCAGTCTTCGTCAAATGTGCTATAGCTCTCTCCGAATCTGTTGCCAGCTCATCCACTCTAGTATCAGAGTCCACCCAATTGTAAAGATCTTTTCAAAGGAAACCGACATTACTATATCCTCCATTTACAATAACCATGTAATCCATTATGCGGGTAGTCCCAACACCTGCCCTCCTCATTGGTTCAGCTTGCTCTTTTGCAGAATCAACCACACATCTATGTGACCGTATAAAATGGACGTCACTTTCGGAAGCTAGCTTGTGGTTATGAATATGCTGGAATTCACCCACTTGGTACATATTCGATTTTGCCTTCATATGTACCTGAAACGCAGCATGACACCCACACCTTGAAATGCGTCGAGGCTCCTTTTTCTATTTCTCAGGAGTAAGCTGAAGCTTTATATGGCCCTCTTTTGAACAAACCCACCTTCTTCGTTGTATTACATTTAACTTTGTATTCATCCTTATATCATCTCTTCTCACACCAAATCCTAGAACATATGCATATTTACGATAAAATTTTTCCGCCTCATCAATTGTCTGAAATTCTACTGTTTTGAAGTCACTGAACACCCACTCAGTTACAGGTTTTTTAATCTTCATCACTATCTCAGACCAATCATACTGTAGATCGATCTCACAACCTTGTAATGTACTGTTTGCTTTCTCACACAAAATAGGATCTGTATTCTCACAAAGCCCAATGTGGACTGCGTTTTGGCTGTCCATTTCAACCTACGCAATTCGCCAAAGGGATCGAAAATGCCAATTTGCCACAACAAGACGACAAACATTGAATCCCATATGAAAAAATGACACAGTAATGGAGGACCAGTACATTGATTTCTTCTAATAGAACGATTGCTATAGTTGATGTGTAGTGAGAAAAATAAAAGACATTTCCACCAACTAAAACCCTTCCCCTGAAATGGAAAAAGTAAACAAGAATGTACCTTCCTTCTGTATGCAGCAAGGAATGCGGATCAGAGCCTTTGCACCCTACTGAACACAGCAATGCCCAGCCGTTTATGCTCCTGTGCTTGTACGGTTTGTGCTCTGTTTTTCGTCACAAGCAATTTCCTTGGAAGTAGGGTTGAAAGAAAACAATTTTCAATTCTTAACTAGGAAATTGTGTTACGTATTATATTCCCATAACCACTTAATTTTTTGATTATTAGTAATACCTTGAAAATATCAAAATTAGTTTTCAGTAACTTGAAACACATAAATGTTATATTTAAGTGTAAATATATTTTATTTAATTTTTTTTTTATTTTGAAAACTAATTTTTACCATATGAAATAAATCAAAATATTCTACAATTGATCAATCACACATAATATAAATAATATTGTACTTAACCAAATAATTAATTGTTATCATTATATGATTAATTACGTACATTTATTTGCGAAATGGAAATTTCTCCTTTTCAAAGCTTATAGCCTATGCAATGAAAAAATTAATAAATTATACTTATTTATTTTAATAAATCTAAATTCATTTTCCTAAATTAATTTAATATAACTTAATTTATTGTACTACACTTAAAAGTTTATGTATCAATGCTGTAATTGTAACATTAACCTGCCAATATCATTAAACTTACTAAATATGAAAACAACCCATAAACTCAAAACTTAACTTTATCCCTAAACTCAACTCTAAGCTTCAAATGGAAACAACCCATAAACTCAAAACCTAACTTTATCCCTAAACCCAACTCTAAGCTTAAAATGGGGAAAGGGAAAAAAATTTCGTTAACTTTTTTATGAGGAAAAAAAAATTTTACTAATTTTTTTCCTTTTGGGAAAGAATTTGAAAAATTTATAAAAAAAAATAAACGTTCATGGAAACAAATATTGGACATAAAACAGTGATCCATTTTATTTAAAAAAAAAAAAGTTAATGGGTTTTTTTTTGCCTAAGTGAAAGGGGTTACCCAAGTTTACTTCAAAGTGATTACTTACAAAAAAATAAATATTAATTTACTGTAATTTTAAACTGAAACAATTCCAAAAATCCAAATACACTTTCTTTGAAAATAAAACATTTTTTTATTAGTTTCTATCATCTTAATTTATTTAAGTTTAAAATTTTCAAAAAAATTACTTTCTATAACCCTAAATCTCATACCCTACACCTACTCACAAAACCATAAAACCAAAACATAAATCTTAAATTTTAAGTACCCTAAATTTAAAAAATTTAAACATTACCCCTAAGCCTACTCTTAACCTTAAAAAGGTAAACTTAGCCTTAACCCTAAACTTTGCCTTAACTCTAACAGTACGCCCTAAACCTATCTTAAAACGTAAAGAAAGGCAATATTGGTAATTGAAATGCGAGAATATGTTGATAAAACTATTTTTTTGTATACAAATACATATTAATGGAAACAAGAGGAAAGTAATAATAAGTATATCATACTTCAGTCTATATAAACATGCAGAGGAATAACATTTTAGCATCCACGATACATCGATATAACGTAAGATGGTAAAAAACGCGTGCATATTTTCGTCAAAGAAAATTCAAAACTATCCTAGTTCCAATACCATTTACCGTTTCCTTCCCCTCTTAGCTGCAGGCCTATCTTCATTGTGCTTAGTACGGCTCTCGATGCATCCATCAGATGCAGGCTCATCTGACTCCGACCCAGGTTCATAATCCGACTCTGCATCTGAGTCATCTTCCTTGTTTTCTGCATCCTCTTCAATCAAACCATACGAATCTAAACCTTCGTCACCAACAATGTCTTCATGCTGCACATCATCCTCCGCCTCATCTCCTACTGATTGGGATTCGGTACCAACTTCATCGCTCTCATCTCCATCACTGATGGAACCTTCATCCTGCACCACTTTTTTCCCAGGACGACGATGTTGCTTGTGAGGTGAGCTAGTGTCTCCACTTGTTCTGCCACATGACACCTGCAATCAAATGAATATATCTTATATATTATGTCATACATGACAACAAAATTTTATATAGACTATAGACTTACACACTGTTTCAAAGAGAATTTCTTCGCATCGTTCCACATTTTGTCCGTTACAGCCTTCTTTAGACCTGCCACCAAGCGCAGTAACTTCTCCACAGTGTCCCTTTTCACATATACATAACATTTTTAAGTCACAAGATCAACGTGGAATGGGATTAAGTACAACAACGTATAAGATGACAAACTTATAGATTTTATCGAAGGATCAAGTGGTAGACCCTCGACATCCTCATCCTCAATGCTTGGAATTTTTAGGAGTTTAGCCTCTCCTGTTTCGAGATCTGGGAGCAACATAGATGTACCTGGTAGTTGTATTTCAGAACCTTCTACTATAGTGTCTGTTTCTCGTGCAACAGTTGACATAGATGTCCCACCAAAGCCACTAGTAGATGCACCTGGGTCCCGACCTGTCATGGCTTCGGCAAGCTCCTTCATCATGCCCTCCCACCACAACTGAAATGTACTAGAAAACAGAATTGTTGAATTATTATCCCATAATGATCCTGGAACTGCTGCTGTCAGTTCTGCACCGTGCCACTTTTGGTTGAACATAGATGTTGGAGGCGGGTTCGAGATGGTCTTGTCATGCACTTGCCGATAGCTAATGTGTTGTCTGAACACCCTCTCACCTAAAAACCAGGCTTGACCATATGGGCTTTCTAGTAAAATTCGACACCTTGTTGCCCCTAAACTTTCACTAACGTATTGAGGTAGGTCATCCATGTACTTCTCCTTCTCCCATGGCCACATTTTGACTGCCGCCCTCTGTACTTTTTAAATAGCTTTATATACACTTCAGTATCATATGGCATGCCCCCCAAATGTCCCTTAGCATAGTACTTTGCTCTAGGGTACGTCCCATCTCTGCTCAAATTTAGGTTAGGCCCAATATCCATGAAATGCTCACAGGCCCATGTCTGTGATTATAAATGATTCATATTGAACATGATCATTTAATAATCATTTTTAAATGTAACTGATGTACATAATGAAATAAAGTAATTCACGTATATAATAGTTACCTGCCATGACTGCCAAAACCCACCACTCCCTTGAGCACCCCTACTCAAACCATCCATATATAAGTAAAGATTAGCCAATTCGGCACTTCCCCAATTATACTTTGACAGTCGGAACGTATCTGCTACAGCTGAAATCCACCATGTGTAAAAAGAACTCGTGCTTATATCACAGAATATAGTTGTGCCAAGAAAAGTTGCTAAGAAAACACGAACCAAATGATTCTTTCTCTCCATGGTATTTGATCTGTAACCTCTATACGTGTCAAGTACTAACTTAAAAGTCACATTCTTTTTTTTTTTTATGGAATATGTCCCAACCATCACCGACTAATAGTTGCAGGCGGGAGGCATCTGCACATATTTTCATATCAATAGGAATCGAATCGCCACTGCAACGCAAACCAATTATTGCCGCAAAATCTACAGGTGTCATGGTCATCTCTCCGATAGATGGGAAGTGAAATGTGTGTGTAGTATCCCACCAAAAGTGACTAAGTGCACGAATTAAGTGTCTGTCGCGGTATGTGGACTTCAATGCTTTAACTGCATTGAACATACCCGTTGTTCTTATCATATCTTTCACAGTTTTTGGAAACCCATCAAACCACTCCAACAATGGCTTCATGCTTCCATGTCCATGGTATGCACTTAGCCTATTCTATAAATATCAAATTACAATTAACATTATAAAATCTAAATGTAAATTGAAATCTAACATAAAATAGCAAGTGTTTGACAAACATATTCTTAAACAGAGTTTTGATAACATTATCTCTTTTAAAATTACATATTAAAATTATATAATCGCTGTATTCGGTTACATATCACATACTCCCTGTATTAATTTACATATCGCATTATTTGAAGTTTTATCGCATTTTTATAATAGTATCGCTTTTCATAGTTACTTTACTATTTAAAATTATTGTCACTGTAGTTATATTTTACTGGCTTTTATAACATACCTGTATTCTTTTCAATTATGTTCCACTTTCATAATGAATATTATAGCATTTTCTTACCTTTTTCAACTGTAATTTTTATAATTGTTATCACATTTTTAGACGTTTTATGATATTTTTAAAATCTGTATCATTATTGTAAATATTATACCCTTTTGTAAATTAATAGTCACGTATTAATAATTATTATCACGTATTTAAAATTAGTTAAATTTTTTCCCCTTATCTTTTTTTTTTTCCATTATTTATTTATTATTCACTTTTGTATATATCAGCTTTTCTTATATTTCTTATACGTTAGGTAACAATTTGTGGGAGAAAAGTCATGATTTTTTTATAATATTTAATACATCTTTTTTTTTTCACAAAGGGACTGAACCTTTTTTTTTTGGAAATATGACTTTTCTATATTCACTCAATTTTTAAGGAAAGGATTTTTTTTCAATATTATAAAAAAATAAACATTTTTATATTTCATTTCATCGCTTTTGCAAATTTTTTTAATCCACATTGTTAAATGAAAGTTTTGGTAAAAATCATTTTTTGAAAATACGGGAAACTAAAACATAAAACTTTGTACTTCTGCTCAAAACGGGGGAAAAAGCTAATTATTTTTCAACTTCATACATATACATTCCCGGTAAATATCAACTAACTAACACAATAAATATTTCCCCACAGTTCAATTTAGGAGTCAATTCTTTATGATAAACATAAGGGAAACAACAAATTTACTAACATAAACATGTTAATTCACAAATTTGTTTACTCCCAATTTTCAATTAAGAAAGCATAAAAATTACACCGTATCAAATTGGTAAACACTGATCCCTTGATGCTCTGAAGATGAGGGGACTTTTTAAATAAGTAGGACTGCTAGAGTTCCAAAGTAGGAGTACTTGTAAAATTTTTTTCCACTTTGGGTAAAGGGAATACACAATCTTGTTAATTTGTCGAGTGAGTTAGAATGAAACCCTCGTATGGATATAATTAAAGGATTGGGTCCGGAACAATCGGCATGTCAAGTTTTAAATGCAATTATATAAAATCGAAACGCGAAGGGGGTACACTCCACTATGAGACATTGTTTTGTTTCCATGGAATATGAAAACAGTAGGATAGGAGGAAATTGTGACAGGAGTATTTGCAACTAGTTAGAACAGGGGTGGTTGGCTGTAGTAAGATAAGCAAATAGAGGTGGAAAAAAAGTTAAATGGCTTAAAAAAAATAAGTGTTTGGATAATAGGATAAGTAATACATTGCTGAAGTTACAGACGTTAGAGTGGTACTTTTAAAAGAAAAAACGTATTTTGGAGAAGTTGATAACAGGATATATCTCCTAAAAATGTTAATCAAATTCGGTGTAACAAAAAAAGTGGAGCATGACCACTAATTGTGTGGGGGGTGGGTCGGAGAAAGTGAAAATATGGTTGGCGCCGAAAAATAATTTATTATGATGGGCAACCACTTCTATCACAATGTCGGATAGGAATGGCGGGGGGTGGGAAAACATGAAGCCCTACATGTGCCAATCTTTTACTTCATACAGGGTTGACAAAATGACATATTACTTGTCGGTGTTTTAAAAACTATTGTACACGTCATCAATTAAAATGTAAATAAAAAAAGAGGGGTTGGGCCATAAAAAAACTTTGTAGATAAATCGCAAAAAATAATATTGTTTATGTATTCGCATTTTAAATCCATTTTTTTTCAAAAATATATACTTTTTTCCATATTATCAAAGAATTTGATTAATTGTAAAAATCCCTTTTCTGGTTGGGCAAAAACAAAATGGAGGGAGTAAGGTGCCCTACATTTCGAGCCTACGTATGTGTGGGTGGCACAAGGCAACTTTGTATTAGAGGATGGTCTTCTGTATGAAACGCTTCGCATACTTATATTGCATTCCAAGTCCAACATTTCAATTTAATGTTCATGGTAAGAAATGAGATCTCACCTAATCACCATTGCTTCGCCGTGCTTAGCTCCCTCGTCCATGAATCTCCTATCATTTTTCGTTGCCTAAAGGATAAAGTATTTAATCGGGAAGTCCTTGTCTTTGCTAAAGAATTAAAATTTTTCTTTCAAATTTCATCTTGTATGCGTTTAGGAGGCTGTTGGTCATTCGGCTAGTGGTAGGGGTTGTCTTCCCTTTTGATATGTGGTATTGATATTAATGTGCTAATGACAATATGTCTCTAGCACCAAAGGGAAGTTGTCCTCTTGGGTTGAGGGTTGTGAGGCCATAGAATAGTAAGCCCTTCAGCTTCAAGGAGGTATCAAAAATTAGAGAGCATTATAACTCTCCAAGTTCTGTCCAACATTCTGAAAGAAAATTTTGTCCTTTCATCCTTGGATGTGTTTAATCTCGAATCCATTAGAAGGGCCAACCAATGTGGGGACAACACAAGTGACTGTATATGTTGATCAAGTCCGTGTAGGGCTTCCTTTTCCTAGTCATTCCCTTTATCTTCTAACTTTGTAGCTGTTACGCCCCCAAAAATGTGATCGGATGATTTTGAAGGTAACTTCGTTGTAACCGGGTCATTTTGAAGGTAACCTAAAAATGTGAAATCATAACAACCCGGTCACAAACCTTCAAAATCCTACTAGCATGCTTGAAGTATTAAATGAAATCAGAGTAGTTAAGTGACAATCCCAGGAAAACTAATATGCGCATAATGTGTCAATTTAAACAAACCATATGTTTCTTTAGAAATCAAATAACACAAAGTTGAAATCCAGTCCCAGCCAGTTTTACTTTCGAGGGGCTACAGCGTACCCTCACTCAGTCTGCTCCACATCTTGAACCTCATTATATGGTTCAGTGTACTCTGTCTCCTCATAGTACTCACCTAAGAAAAACATGTTAGAAGGAAGGGTGAGCACAACTTGCTTCAGTAAGGGGGAAGTATCAGGCCCATCACGTGGGTCCTAATATTCCCGTAACAAACAACAACGAATAATAAACTTTAAGTTGTAGCAATTTAATTAAAGAACAATTCCATACAACATCATAACAACAATATCAAAGTCCTACTAGCATGCTTGAACTACCATGCATATGCATAATTCTTTTTACCGATTAAATAATATCTTATTGATCGATCAATTAATCCAATACTTAAATGCCGTCGGACGAACCTAGGGTGGTGAGTGTGTACATCACCCACTCTCGGGATAACTCTTAGGCAGTGCCACTAGGGATGCCACCAAGCCAGAGCCTCTCGGGATACCTACGCCGAGGTAGAGCCTCTCGTGATACCAGCCATAAGCATGGTCCCTCGCCAGCTATGGTCTGACAGCGCACAAATCATATCTCCATACTCCGTGTCAATATCGGGTCATGACTAGGGACGGTCCGCCGCCACCCTAACATGCCTCTCGGGTTCGAATCGTCCGTTCCGAACCTCTCGTCTAAATTTACGGCTTGTTAGGTCATGTAGATATGGTTCGTCACCAACCTTGCATGCCTCGTATTTTATCTTACTCTTCAAATCTTTTACTTAATGCAATCTTGTGTATGACAAACATCAATCATATGCAACAATCCAATTGATGCATGACCGTAGCTCATTTTATTTTAGCTCTTTTTAGTAGAATGCCATGATTCTAGTGCATCCTATTTCTTTTATCGTGTTATCTTAGTTTAGTGTTACATGATGTCATGACAATCAATGATATCTTTTAAGTGTATTTGTGATAAATGTTCATCTCATTTCTCGTGAATTCTTTCTAAATTGGTCATTTAGCATTTACGCTCCTAATCCTTTATCTATCGGCTTATAATAATTTATTACGGCCCTAACATGCCACTAACGGTTGCTTCCAATCTCATCATGTTGCTAGTGAGCTTGTCGGCCCTAAACATGGTACTAGCGGTGTTTGTCTCGCCGGCCCTAAACATGGTACTAGCGGTGTTTATTTAGGCGGTCCTAACATATTTCTAATTTAATTCTTGTTACAAGCGGTCCTAGTATGATACTAGCGCCAAACATACATCATACATCACATCATTACAACCATACAACCAACCAACCAAAATTACATCTCAATGGAAGAGAACTAAAATAAAATAAAATAAAATAAAATAAAATCTAGAAAAACTAATTAATTACCCTACCCATGTTGCCCACGCATTTAAAGATTTTGTTTAGCCCAATTGTTTACTTAAAATTTATTATTCAGGTTGATGCTTATTTTGGGCCTAAGAGGGCCCATGAGAACTAACCCGCTCTTCCCCCTTACCTAGTTCGGAATAATACGGCGAAAGGGGCGATTTCCTAGGACGGTCCTACAAAATGTTAGTAAGGTAGAAAATTAGAAAATGTGCTAAAATTTAGAAATTTTCCTAAATGGTACTTGGAAGGTTCATGTTCTTAACATCTAGGCCGAAATTTTACCTAGTGGGCAAAAAGGGTCTCGGGGTGTCTTCGGTGGCCTCGTGCCTATTCGG
>SMDT01001218.1:0-105283 GCA_005392925.1 Aquilaria sinensis
AGGCAAACTTTCTCACTTTCATCTCCTTTTTCATGTGGCTGCTTAAGCAAGTTGAAAATATTTAACTCCAATGCCATATTCCCAAATGTCAGCTTCATCAATCCATTCCTGCAATTAATCAAAGCATTAGAGGTTGCTAAAAATGGACGTCCCAAGATAACAGGTATTGAATTCTTGATTTCCACTGGTGGTATGTCCAAAATAATAAAATCCACAGGATATATAAATTTATCAACTTCGACTAACACATCTTCAATGACTACTCTGGGCACTTTCACTGATCTGTCAGCAAGTAAAAGAGTTATTTCGGTTGGCTTTAACTCACCCAAATTTAGTTTTTAGTAAACTGATTATAGAAGTAACTTTACACTAACCCCAAGATCAAGTAATGCTTGTTCAATTTTATGTTCTCCAATGAAACATAAAATTGTTGGACAGTCAGGATCCTTGTATTTCAAAGCAGTATTATTTTGAATAACAGAACTTACCTACTCGGCCAAGAAGGCCTTCTTTTTCACATTCAGTTTTCTTTTAACAGTGCACGAATCCATCAAAATTTTGGCATAAGAAGGTACCTATTTAATTGCATCCAACAATAGGATATTGATCTTAACCTGCTTGAAGATATCAAGAATTTCAGGATTCTTATTCACCTTCTTAAGAACTATTAATGCCATAGGAAATGGAGGTGCAGGTGGAGATTCAATTTGTTCTTTGCTTGGTATACGTTCAACCCCTTCTTTATTCTTAGAAGTTGACTCATCATTTCCTTCACAAGGATCAGGAATGGATTTTTCAACAACCTTACCGCTGCGGAGTGTAATGATTGACTTCACTTGATCCATAGTTTGGCCTTTGGAATTTGGTTGTGGTTGAGAAGGAAATTTTCCTTTCTCCTGAATGTTGAGTGCAGATGCAAATTTTGCAAGAGTATCTTTCAAATCAATCAGGTTTTGACTTGTTTGAGCATTGATGAACTCTTACTTCTCAATAAATGAATGCAATGTTTCTTCAAGATTTCTCCTAAGAGGAGGAACATATGGTGCATACTCTTAAGATTGTTGAAAATTTTGTTGGGTGTGCAAAGATGGTTGTGATGATTGAGCATGATTATTACCTCTTCAATTGAAATTTGGATGATTCCTCCAATCAGGATTGTAAGTTTGCGAGTATGAATTTTGGGTTGGTCTCTCAAAGTTGTTCAATGCATTAACTTGTTCATGGAGACATTCTTTAAAAAAGGGCAAGATTGGGCAATTGCTAGTGGGACGGTCATTAGTCTCACAAATGTGACAAACAATTTCTTCAACAGATTTTAAATGACCTATTTTCTTCATTTATAATACCTCAACCTTTCTAGCTAGAAATGAAAATTTTGCTTGAAGGTCATGATCTTCCTTAAGATGATATATGCATCCACTAGATGCAAGTAATTGAGTTTTACCAGGGGTTTCATAAGTACCAGTGGTGTCCCAATTCTATATATTCTCTGCTAACATGTCAAGATAATTCATTGCCTCGTCAGGATCTTTATCCTCAAATGTTCCATTGCACATCATTTCCACTATTTGTCTTTCCCAAGGTGCCAAACTTTCATAAAAATGTGAGATAATCTTTAAGTTTCAAAACCATGGTGTGGGCATGTGTTAAGTAAATCCTTGTATCTATCTCAACATTGGTAAAAAGTTTCTCCTGGTTTTTGTGTGAAAATGGTAATTTGCCTTTTGAAAGAATTTATTCTATGGGCAAGAAAGAATTTTTTCAAAAATTGTTGTTGCAATTCATCTCATGAATTAACAGAGCCTGACATAAGATACTGTAGCCAAGTTTTAGCTTTATCTTTTAAAGAAAAGGGGAAAAGCTTAAACCTGATAGTGTTCATGCTACAATTTAGGTTATTATATGTGTAACAGACTTCCTTAAATTTCTTCAAATGCAAGTATGGATTTTCAGAATCAAAGCCATGAAAAGTTGGTAAAAATTGAATAATACCTAGCTTGAAATTGAAATTACATGCATCGGTAGAAAAAATTAAACATGACGGTGTGATATTTCTTATGGGGTTCATGTATTCTCTAAGTGTCTTAGGCCGATATTGGTCATTATATAGAGAATAGTTATCTTCTTATTCATTAATGCGTTCAGCCATGTTTGAAGAAGATGAAGATTCTCTTACCAATATACCACTTGATGTACGTGACCAAGCTTTCATGCATTAACAAAATAACAACAAGAAAAATTAAATATCAACAACAAGTTAGGTAGAAGGCTCAGTCTTTCATTTAATAATAATAAGAAAAATAAATAAAAAGAAAGCAATATGAACAAAAAAAATAAAAGATAGAAGGCTCAGCCTTCCATATAATTAACGCAAAGGTCGGAGGCTTAACCTTCCATATGATGAAAAAAAATAAAACAAAGTAAAAAGGAACAAAAAGAAAAAAAAATTGAACTTATACTCTAATTTTACTTCTCCGACAACGGCACCAAAAACTTGCTGCACTTTAGCAGTTGTAACCAAATGTAGGTTGTCACAAGTAATAAAATCTCGAGAGTCCGAGTGTCGAACCACAGGAAAGTGAATTAAGAAATAAAAATTATAGATATTTAATAAGGAAGGTTTTGGTTCAAGGTGTGAACAGGTGTAAATTAAAAATTTAAATTCAAATAAAACAACTAAGGTTAGGGGATCCACTTTTAGTATATCAGTTATGATTAAATTTAGCCCATCTTACCACTCAATTAGGATCCACACATAAATGAGGTCATAATCGAGGAATTTAGTTAGTATTAATTTTCATTAATCTTAAAACGCCAACACTTGCTAATGGGTTCAAGTATCTATCATGCCAACCTTTGTCGACAATAACTCAAGATTCCAATATAGCCGGCAGAGCCATGTTCTACAGAGAGAATCAAGTAGCTTTTATGCCAATGATTGACTATGATGAATTAAGAATCCCATTTAAGAAGAAGAGAAGTTAAATAGATTAAGGAAGAAAATACCGTTAACATTGTGATTCATTCAAATTAATCAAAACTTTTATACCAAAGGCTTCACCCTTTCATCTTAGCAAAAAGAAGATCAGTTAGCAATAATAAAAGTAAACAACATATAAAAAGATAAAATAAACATGGATTAAAAGATCAAAGAATGAAGAAGAAGAATAACAGAAGAAAACACTTGAACAGAACTTCGGTATTGAAAATAAGAACAAGAACAAATGAGAAATGCTAAAGATGATACAAGAACATAAATGAGGCCTAAGAAATGGCATGAATTCGTCCTCCCCCCCCCCCAGGGTGCTTATTTATAGAGTTTTTGGGGTTGGGTGAAATGATAAAATAATAAAATGTAGGTAAATACAAATCAACAAAGGCGGGCTGAAACTTCTTTTAATTTTTTGACCATCATAGACATCGAATCAACTCTTCCTCAAAGCATGGAACTTGTAGATCTCTTCTTTGTCTTCAAATAAATAGCTTGCTCATTCACATCGGACATCCGTAGCTCAAGTTATGATTTTTCTACCGAAACTGCTCTTCAGCACAAGAAAGAACAAATGGTCTCATCTATAATCATATTTCGGCAATGAAAACAATCAAACTAGCTCACTAAATGAACCAGAGTTGAATATCTATGTGTTGGCTTTCAGATAAATTTGGAATCACTCAGTTCCGACGTCTACAGCTCCAGATATGATTTTTCTCGTGAAGGGCTGCTAAGTAATGATTTTACATACATAAAAAATAATTATGTAATATATATATTTTAATATTAATGAACAGTAAACCGCATATGCATAGTAAATATATGTATGAATAGTAAAATACATGTATGAACCGCATATGCATAGTAAATATGCGTATGAACAGTAAATACTAACATTGAATAATAAAAACGTGTGTGAATAGTAAAAATGTGTGAATAGTAACCCGGTAGAAAAACACTTAGAATATAAAAATTAATCATACTCAAAGTGTATACTGATGATTTAAACCCTTAATAGTAATATAGTTATGAGTATTCATCAATTGGACCCTTGCTACTTTACAGAATCAAGTCATGAAGAGCTCAAATAATGGGTCCCTATCTGATGATGAGGTACAGAAGTAGATTATAGGTTTTCATTTGGGGTTTAAGGTTGTACTAAATCTAATTATGCAATGAAACACAGATCTTAGTTTTTCTCTTTTCAGTTATTTTCTAAAACTTTTTGTCATTTTTAAGTGTAAGGCACATTCCAATTGATGTAAGTGTCATTTGGCTTTTTTATTAATAAAATTTACACTGTGGTGATGTTTTCCTCAAATAAAAACATGTTTATTCAAATTATACTCAAATAATACTTCTAACCATTTTCTTTACACATTTTTTGAAATCGAAAAAACCTAGCCCAACTTAGATTCACCCCCAACCCAAGCCTAGCTCACCTATATATCAGGACTGTGCTTGGGCCTGCAACTTCTGACCCAAGCCTGACTAGTCTAGGCTGAGTTAACCCACTAGCCATCTTAAACCAAACATCCCACTAATTGACCCCTTTATTATAGCTAAGGAAAACACCAAGGCATCGCTAAGGCGAGGCTACTTGATTAATGTAATGATGAATGGCCTTGTTTTTTACAACCACGTTGTCAACATAAACCTCCCTATTAGGGCCAAACTATTCCTCAAAGATTTTATTCATCAGTCTTTGATATGTTATGCCAGCATTTTTTAACCCAAAAAGCATCTCCTGGTAACAATACATAATCTCTCATATGGTGAAAGTCATCGTCTCCTCATCTTCAAGATTTATGCTGATTTGATGATACCCATTGAAGGTGACCATAAAGAAAAGGATCTTAAAATCTACAGTGGCACCCATGAGTTGGATTATTGTAGGGAAAGGATAAAGGTCCTTTAGGTAGACATCGTTTAGTTTTGTGTAATTAACACAGATCCTCCAATCTTCATTTTCCTTTTTGTTGAGCACCACACATTAGCTAACCACTCAAGGTATCATATTTCTTAGATTATGCTTGTTCTATGAGCCTTTTGACTTCTCCTATGATGAATTCCCATCTTTCAGGTGTCATTTTCCTTTTTTTTTTACTAGATGGGCCAGACCAAGCAGTCAACCTGTAAATTTATGCATGGTGATTTCTAGGTTGATACTTGGCATATCGCTCAGAGACCATGCAAAAACATCAAAATTAGCACATAAAAATTCAACTAATGAATGCGTTGGTTCTCCTAATAAGGGATTGTGTAAGGAGGGTAATCTAAAACCAGGAATTCAGCATCTTGAGAGTCATAAATCATGATGTCATCTCGAGTTCTCCCTATCAGCATCAAGGGCGGCCTTAAAAATCTCAAATTGGGGACTTTATCTCTCCAGAACCCGAAGGTAGGGCTTAAGATGGGGCTAGAGATGGCCTCCTAACCTTAATCTTTTCCTGCGAAAAAGAGAAGATGACATTCGAATTAGCCCCCATGTCCAAATATACTCTTTCCATGTTAAAGTTGTTAATTTTAGTAGCAATAAGGATTAGGTCCACATGGGGGTAGACAATGTGAAAATCATCTCATCTCGTTAGGACATTCCATTCTTAGGATTTGCAACCTAGACATGGGTGATCTCTCTGGCTTACATCTTCTTGGTCAATGAGGGTTCACCCTAGGTGTGCATATGGATGACCCTTATTGGGGGACCCAAATTTTGGTGGTTGACCTTTGTATTCAAGAGCAGGGCCTCCCTTGTCCTTATCCTTCTAAGTTTTATTCATCATCATCACACCTACAAGGCCTGTCTTTTTTACATAGGGATTTAGGTTGGGTGATATAATCATTCAGCTTCCTTTCCTATATGAGCTCCTCTAAAAAGTTGTAGCGCTCATGGCACTCCTTTATATCATGTCTCTTGTCACCATAGTATCGATAGTACTTCTTTTGGTTGTGTCACCCTCAAAGGCAATAGCAATGGCCATTTAGTTACCTTTGATTTCCTTTACAAGGTGTATAAGATGTTGGCTCTAAACTATTCCCAAAGACGTTTCACCATAGAACATCACTAACAAATTGTTGATTTTTCTTGTTAAGTTCTTTGAAATCGCTTTAAGAGTAATAGAAACCTGAATCACAAAACCAAATCTAGACTTGTTCCAACCATAAAACCTAGGACTCGCCGATTAATATATGCAATATATTATAAACACCAAATTCTTTGTTTTCATCCAGACATATCTCAAAATTTTTCAGAGTATCAACTTACATCATAGTGGCAAAGATCTGTACTAGCAATTTGAACCAAGAATCAGGTCGCTCTCAGGAAGCACTCCGTCCCTTTTTTGCCACTACCATCCACCAAGGCAAAGACTGTCTGGCCTTCGACAACATTGGTGAAACTTTTTCTGGAAAATCTTTAGCCTTTAACTCCAAAAGTCCCATATCCTGGCTCAACAACTCGGACATGAAGCAGAATATTTTCACTATACACATTGATTTTAATTATTTATTTCCATTTATTTTCATTGGCTTACATGGCTAATAAGTTCTCTAATAAATTTTTGTAGGATCATTTGTTTTATGCTTATCAAAAAATTATGAAATAAGAAATTAAGATTCCTACATCCATCCATCCATTGTATACCAATTAAGGTCCTAAAAAAACATTAATTTTTCTTCACAATGTATTTTTATTATTTATTTTTTTAAAGTGGATCAAGAAAAAAGACATAAAAATTAATTTATTTATAAAAATATTATTAAGTGATTATTATTTAAATAGATTATTAACTTTCAAATGTTATCAATTTTAAGGAAAAGTTACAATTACCTCCTAAGGTTTACCCTAACCTACAATTTGCCCCATTTATTTTTGAAAACCTATATTTTGCCCCTTGATTCTTTTATACTGTTTGATAATAACTTCTGAAACTATAATTTAAACTATACGATAGTCATCTTCCAGTAAGTTAGTCTCTCCAATATTTTTCTATAGTTAATAGACATTTTAAATTGTAAGTTTTTCTTCCCTAAATATACATTTTTCTTCCTATAAATGCATATCAGTATTTTTTAAAAGTTTGTTAGCTATGAAAAATATAAAAAATCTTGAAAATTACGAGAACATGGTTATTAGACAGTTTAATTTAGGGTTTCAGAAGTTGCTGTTGTACACTACAAATAAAATAAGGGGTAAAGTGTAGGTTTTTTAAAAATAGAAGAGGCAAAGTGTAAGTTAGATCAAACTAAGGAGGCTTTTGTAATATAGATTTAGTTTTAACTAAAAAATAAAAAATATCTTAAAACAAGGCATTTTATAATCAAATTTTGTTATTGCAAATGCAGCCTAAACACCCATAAAGAATAATAATATACAAAAATCCACAATTTTTATTGTAATAGTATATGGTACCCCACACTAGAAAATTTAAAAAAATTAAAAATTTGCTTCCCAAAATTCATAGTAATTTATATTCAACTGGGGGTTTTGTTATGGGGAAGAGAAAGACGGCAAAAGAGAAGAATAACAAAAAGCACAAATAAATCTAAAAAAAGATGCTAGAATACCTCAACGTATGGTGTCGACGACGTCTTTCACGAGAAAGGCACCAGTGATGTTGAAATGGAGGAAGGTAAGAATGGGAAGGAGCCACAATGTGGTCAGACTCGGTGGGGGGAACCAAACCCCACACGGTGGATGGCTAGTGACTAAAGTGAGCAAATGGACAAAATATAAGTCATTGGCAAACCCCATAATTTTCAGAAGCTGTTTATGTCTCATGTTAATGCCACTAATTTTGTAAATTTCATTCAATTTGTTGAACCTTTTGTCAGAAAATGAACTTGTTAAACAAAAATTTTAGAGATTTTCAATTACATTGCCAAATATGGTATTTATGACTAAGAGAGTATTTACCCAAAATTACTAAAAATTATTACTAGAAATTATTTTGTATAATAATAATAATAATTTTCTCAACTGGTATAACAGTTAAAATTACACATTTAAAAGCCCAACAATTACTTATAACATTTTTTCTTTCAAAAATAAATTTTTTTATTAATTTTCTTTTAGCTGGCTAAGGAAAAAAAGTCCTTAAAAATGAATTTATCTGGTGATAATTTGATAAATAAAGGGTAAATGCCACAAGTTGTTCATAAACTATATCCCATGTTGCATAATCGTCTTAAAATTATCAGGCGTTGCACCAATCATTCTCAAACTATTTAATTGTTGCTATCTCATTTTGCCGTCCACCACACGGTTAAGGATAGGTGGAAAAATTATGCTACATCAACAGCCACATCATTTTTCCATGTCACATCAACAGCCACATCATTTTTTCATATCACATCAACAACCACATCATTTTTTCATATCATATCAACGACCACATCATTTTTCCATCAATTATTAATGGTTGTAATGAACGACATGACATTTAAGCAACATGGGATATAATTTAGGGACCATTAAGCAACATTGGTATAGTTTAAGGACAATTGCTGTTGTTTACCCATAAATAAATTATTATCTTTCAAATGACCTTGATACCTGGCATATTGCTTAAAGACCATGTAAAAACATCAAAATTAGCAGGTAAAAATTCAACTAATGAATGTTTTACCTTAGTGGGAGATGCTTTCTGATATCTATTGCCTATCTAAGGACTATCTCCACATTTTTAGATCCTTTACTATCTAGCAGGTTCAGCTCCTGCTAACCTAAGGCCACCTCATTTCTTTTTTAAGGGTCACTCAGACATACTGATTCTTTGGGAAATAGGGGGCGTTTGAGGCTAGCCATGTAGTTTCACGTAATTGCTATTTGAATAATAAAGATAGTAGCATACCCAAAGGGGTCACGAAGGCCATAGTTGGCCACTTAACTTTTGTTCATATGTGAAATAGCAAATGCATTTGTTCTCCTAATAAGGCATTGTAGGAGGAGGGTACATTTAAAACCAAGAATTCAGCTTCTTGGGAGTCATAAATCATGATGTCGTCTTGAGTTCTCCTTATCAACATCAAGGTCGGCCTTAAAATTCCCAAGCCGAGGACCTCATCTCTCCTGACCCCGAAGGTGGGGTTTGAGATGGGGCCATCGATGGCCTCCTAACCTTAATCTTTTCCTGCGAAAAAAAGAAGATGACATTCAAATTAACCCCCATGTCCAAATATACCCTTTCGATGTTGAAGTTGTTAATTTTAGCAGCAATAAGGATTGGCACATGGGGGTCGATAATGGGAAAGTCATCTTGTCTCGTTAGAACATTCCATTCCTAGGATCTACAACCTAGACGTGGGTATTCTCTCTAGAATACATTTTCCTAGTCAAGGAGGGCTCACCCTAAGTGAGCATATGGATGACCCCCACTAGGGGACCCAAATTTTGATGGTTGACCTTTCTATTCAAGAGCGGGGCCTCCCTTGTCCTCGTCTTTCTAAGTCTTGTTCATCATCATCACACCTACCAGGCCTATCTTCTTTACATAGGGATTTATGTTTGGTGGTATAATCATTCAGCTTCATTTCTTACACGAACTCCTTTAGAAAGTCATAGAGCTTGTAGCATTCCTCTATATCACGTCTCTTGTCACAACAATATCAATAGTACTTCTATTGGTTGTGTCACCCTCGAAGGCAATAGCAAAGGCCATTTAGTTACCGTTTGTTCCCTTGCCAAAGAGTATAATATGTTGGCTCTAAACTTTCCCCAAACATGTCTCACCATAAAACTTCACTAAAAGTTCGTTAAATCACTTTCAGAGTAATAGAAACCTGAATCACAAAACCAAATCTAAACTCGTTTCAAACATAAAACCTAGGACTTGTGATTAATATACGCAACATATTACAAACACCACATTCCTTGTTTTCATCCAGACATATCTCAAAATTTTTCAAAGTATCAACTTACATCATAGTGGCAAAGATCTGTACTAGCAACTTGAACTAGGAAATGGTTTGCTCTTAGGAACCACACCGTCCTTCTTGCACCACTACCAATCTACCACAACAAAGACTTTCTGGCATTTGACGTCACTGGCAGAACTTTTTCTGGCAAATCTCTAGCCTTCAACTCTAGAAGCTCCATATCCCGGCTCAATGACTCGGACATGGAGTCAAACATTTTTTCTATAGACATTGATTTTAATTATTTATTTCCATTTCTTTCCATTGGTTTACATGGCTAATAGGTTCTCTAACAAATTTTAGTATGATTTTTTGTTTTATGCGTATCAAAAAATTATGAAATAAGAAATTAAGATTCATACATCCATCCATCCATTGTATACTAATTAAGATCTTAAAAAAACTTTAATTTTTCTTCACAATATATTTTTATTATTTCTTTTTTTAATTGGATCAAGAAAAAAACATAAAAATTAATTTATTTATAAAAATATTATTAAGTGATTATTATTTAAATAGATTATTAACTCTCAAATGTTATTCGTTTTAAGGGAAGGCTTCAATTACTGCCCGAGGTTTACCTTAACCCACAGTTAGCCCCTTTTATTTTTTAAAACCTAGAGTTTTCCACTGATTTTTTTATACTGTCTGATAACAACTTCTGAAACTGTAATTTAAATTGTACAATAGTCATTTTCCAGTAATATTAGTCTCTCTAATTTTTTTTCATAGTTAGTAGACATTTTAAATTGTATGTTTTTCCTTCCTGTATATACATTTTTTTTTCTTGTAAATGCATATCAGTATTTTTTAAAAGTTTGTTAGCTTTGAAAAAAATGTCAAAAATCTTGAAATTACAGGAACATGGTTATTAGACAGTTTAATTTAGAGTTCCAGAAGTTGCTGTTGTACACTATAAATGAAATAAGGGGTAAAGTGTAGGTTTTTTTTAAAAAAAAATAGAGGAGACAAAGTGTAGATTAGATCAAAACAATGAGGCTTTTGTAATATACCCTTAGTTTTAAATAAAAAATAACAAAAGCTTAAAGCAAGGAATTTTATGATAAAATTTTGTTATTGCAAAAGCAGCCTAAACGCCCACGAAGAATAATAATATACAAAAATCCATGATATTTATTGTAGGAGTAGATGGTACCCACACTTGAAAATTCAAAAAAAACAAAAAACAAAAAATTCACTTCTCAAAATGCATAGCAATTTATATTCAACTAGGGATTTTGCTATGGGGAAGAGGAAGACGATAAAAGAGAAGAATGACAAAAAATACAAGTAAATCTAAAAAAAAAAAATCCGGAATATCTCAACACGGCTTCGGCACCGGGTTTCACAAGAAAGGTGTTGGTGATGTTAAAATGGAGGAAGGTAAGAGTGGGAAGGAGCCATAATGTGGTTGGATCTGACTTGGGGAATTGGACCCCATACGGAAGATGGCCAGTAGCGAGATTTTTGAGGTTTTGCAGTGACCGAACGATGAGCTGAGGAGTTGGGGTTATTGGGTGAGATGATATGGGCAAGACAGAGAAGAGATAGAGTGAGCAAATCGACAAAATAAAATTCAATGGCAAACCCGATAATTTTTAGAAGCTGTTTATGTCTCGCTTTAATGCCACTAGTTTTGTAAATTTCATTCAATCTGTTGAACCTTCTGTAGGAAAATGAACTTGTTAGATAAAAAATTTAGAGATTTTCAATTACATTGCCAAATGTGGTATTTATGACTAAGAGAGTATATACCCGAAATTATTGATAAGTATTACTAGAAATTATTTTGTATAATAATAATAATAATTTGCTCAACTTGTATAACAATTAAAATTATAAATTAAAAAGCCCAATAATTACTTATAAAACTTTTTCTTACAAAAATAAATATTTTATTAATTTTCTTTTAAGCTAGCTGAGGAAAAAAAATCCTTAAAAATGAACTTATCCGGTGATAGTTTGAACAATAAAAGGTAAATGCAACTAGTTGTCCATAAACTATATCTCATATTGCTCAATCGTCTAAAAAATTATTGGATGTTGTATCAATCGTCCTTAAACTATTTAATTGTCATTATTCTATCCTGCCATCCATCACACCGTTAAAGATAGAGGTGAAAAAGGGCCGGGCTGAGCCCGAGCCCACTAGGCTCGAGCTTGGCCCATTTGCTATTCGGTACTACCCGAGCTCGAGCTCGAATTGCCCGAGCCCAAATTTTTAGGCCCAAGCTCGGCTCGAGATGAGCTCGAGCTCGGCCCGAAGGCTTGCTAGGCTCAAATGATATATACAAATCTTTAGTCTCAAAATTATAAATTAGATAAAATATGAGGACCAGATCTGTAATTTCTCACAAAGACAATATAGAAGTGAAAATTACAAATCCTATCCCAAACTTTCTAATTCTTTTGCCTTTCTACTATAATTTCATAAACTTTACAAATTAGCCATCTTCTTCCTCAAGGCATGCAGAAAACACGATTCAAGTTGCAACAGTTGATAAATGACAAAAATCACTCTACCAATGGTATTTCCCAAACCTAATAACAAACATCGACACTTAAACATTGCAAATCTAGCACAATAATCATTCAAAACATAAGGAAAATGAAAAATAGAAATTGAACAAAAAAGACAAAAAAAATTAGATACGAAAAACCTAAAGAAAAACTTAGATACCAGGTGGAGCTGATGATCTCGGCCTCCAGCATCGACGTCGGTGTTGGTGTTAGCTTCAGGTGCCTCGATTGCAGTTGCCAAACATTCGACGATTCAAACCCACTGCTCCCGGGTGCAACGACGATACCCCAATGTTGGTCCCTCGTCGGTGCAACACGATCGTCGTCGGCTGGTGGAGTTCGGCCATCATCGACTGGTGCGTGGTAACGTAGGAGAGGGTTTTGATCACTGGTATGTCAATATGATATCTGGTAAAAGTCGACGAACGGATACGTAAGCTGGCTGAAGGGAAGAGACTAAGGGGGTGGGCTGGGGGGTAAGTCTAAGGTTGGTTTCAGTCTCTAAGGCTAAAGGGTTAATGGGCTTGACCATAAAAAGGCCCAAGAGAAGAGATAAAATATAGGGCCTACCAAGCCCGCGAGCCTAAAGGGCCAAATAGTATCAAGCTCAAGCTCGGCTCGAAATAAACTTGAGCTCAATTTTCGGCTTGAGCTCAAAAAAGCTCAACTCGAAAAACCCTTACTCGAGCTTGAGCTCGAGCTACCCGAACAAAACCCGGCCCCTTTTCACACCTAGTTAACAATGATCAAAAAGTGATGCTATATTAGCAGTCACGTCATTTTTCTATGGCACATCAACAATCACGTCATTTTTCCATCATTTTTTAATGCATATAATTGACATCATGACATTTAAACAGCATTGGATATAGCATATGAACCATTAAGCAGCATTTCATAATTTCATGACAATTAAACAACATTTGTATAATTAAGGGACAACTGGTGTTATTTACCCATAGATAAATTATTATCTTTCAAATGACCTCGGCCCCTGAAAAATCAACATTTAAAATAAGCGATAATAGGAACCTCTTTTCTTTATATTGAGTTGCGGCAAGGGCAGCAGCCTAAAAAGTTACACCCAATTGTTAGTGTTAATGTAAGCTAATTCTCAGTAAATTCATAAGAATATGTAAGAGCATTCTTATGAATCTATTGTCTTCCTAAATAATCAATACAGGCTCTCCAAAAGCGTACACAAAAAAGCCCAAGTTACCCTTGCCTCTGGTAGCCTCCAGTCCCAAACAGAAGTTCATGTTCTTTGGATATGAAGGTTGAAAACAGAGAACAGGCACACCATAACCGAGACTGATCAAAATCTTGGAGGTAGAAGGTACTTTAACATAACGCAGTTTAGCAATAGCTCACGCCTTCTCCAATTACGACCTCACCGATATGGTGTGCTCTGTAGGCACCATTCGCTCGGTCCAGTATTCTGTGAGATGCCTCCTGGCTGACTACCAAAACCATCCCAATGCCCATATTGAAAGTGCGCCTCATCTCTGCATCTTCAATCTCCCCGGCCTAAAGTAGCAGAAACAAATAGAATTTGCCAGATGTTTATAAAAACCATACATGTTTGGAGAACTCTGAGGTTAGAACCAAAGTTCACGGGTGTAAGAAGTAGGAGAACCATATCTTTCCATTCAATTAAATTATGACTACATTTATTATGAGCATGAAAATACTATTCACCTGCTGTAGCCATTTGAAAACAGCTGGAATTTCCCAGGAATCTTTATATATGGAAACACCGAGGCCTTCTGGTAGCACTCGAGGTATATTATCAGTGAACCCACCACCAGTGATGTGCGCTATCCCCTTAACCCCTCCACTGCTAATGAAGTCCAATACCTTTTGAAACAAAGAAAGCATTAGAAGATTAAGTATTCAATTCTTAAAAAAGAAATACATTTGATTGGATGAATGGCGAACATTTGAAAAAAAAATCATTTCCCAATTGTTACGAGCATAACGAAGGTTTATATGTTTATTACCTGCTTAACATATATCACAGTCGGAGCCATCAGAGCTTCACCCAACAAAACTGCTTCACCAGGAAGTTTGTCCATGAGAGACAAACTACTTTGAGACAAAACCCTGTGAATGTATAAAAGTACACAAAGTTTACCATTGCATTGAGAAATAGAATTGTTTAAAGTTGACAGTGGGCTGACAGCAAGAATCAAAAGTACCCAGCAGAATAAAAAGGATATAAGGACAGAAATTTCTCTCACCTTCTTACAAGGGAGAATCCATTTGAATGCAATCCACTTGATGGTAGGCCAATTAAAACATCTCCAGCCACAATGCTCTTCCCATCAATAACTTTTTCCTTTTTAACGATCCCAACAGCAAAGCCACTTAGATCATATTCACCATCTTTATAAAAGTCTGGCATCTCAGCAGTCTGCAAGATTCACAGTAAGTCTCACTAATTCTTAAATCTTCACATGTCAAAGCAGTCAAGATAGTTAGCTGATTAAGTTTTTTGAAACAAAACCAGATTATTCACAGCAAAATTACAGAGACAATTGATCTCCATCATCGTCTAACAATGCAATGTACCTCTCCGCCCAAGAGAGCACAATCAGCTTGTCGGCAGCCTTCAATAATACCCCTGATGACCTACATAGAAACATAAAGGTATCTACAGTTGACATATATTGCTCTTGTGGACATATAATTGGTTCAAACATGGGAAGAAATAAAAGAGCATCCAGGTACCACCTTCTCAGCAAGATCAACATCAAGGCAGCTTGTAGCATAGTAATCAAGGAAAAACAATGGCTTTGCTCCAAAAGTGACAATGTCATTTACGCTCATGGCAACCTGGAATCAGATACATCAGAAAGACAAAACCTAGCTTGCCAATATATAAAACAACATCATCCCATGTTTACCAAGTCAATCCCAATGGTATCATGAATTCCAGTTTCAAAAGCCAGCTTTAGTTTTGTCCCCACACCATCTGTCCCAGCAACAAGGTAAGAATCACATATTCATTCCAGGGCATAAAAAAAGTCATCAGAAAAATAATAAAAATCCCACTGAGTTGCGGGAAAACCCAGAACAACTCAAAGCATATTATAAAAAAGAAAAAAAATTCATACATAAAGAAATAAGCACGTTGATGTCATGTGGGTTTGACACTGTGCTTGCATACATCTTATCCTGCTGGAAATTAATATTTGCATTGCCGTGCTAGGATAAATTTTAGGAATAATAAAAAAGAAAAATCAGTTGCAGAATCTCACAAAACTCACAATTGGCTCGTTTGAGCTTTCTGTCCCTGCCTGCTGATTTACTACAGAACATATGCACCACAAATGACATCCATAGCCTATTTATCACATGGCAACTTAGCACTAGCTATTTTACAACTATGAGACACATGGCAACCAATAAAAATACTAGCTCATGTTCCTCAGCACTGAAGAGATTCAATAATAGCCAATGATATGTAAAACATAGCAGTTCAGTTCCACAGCCTATAGCTGTTCATTTCTTCTCAACGATGGCCACATTAATCAGCTGAGCAGTCTTCCAAAACTAAGAAAGCTTCACATTAGCATAATTAAAAGGGCATTTTCAAATAAAAGATTCACATCAGTATAGGAACTGCATTCCAACAAGAATTAACCTTCAGAGTGCTAATACCCCCAATTTGCTAAGCATTTAAAAGAGCAGAAGCCAAACCATGAAAGTTCAAACGGACAACTCGCTACCAGTTTCTTATTACTCGCTTACTTACCTGTCTACAACAGAGGGGGATCAAGAAAAACATAATCCATGTAGTTGACCCAAATTACTTAGCAATAAGACTTAGCTGACTGACTTACTAATGCTTAAAGAATAGGAACCTGAATTCAATTAATTTGCAAACAACACATGACACAGTTAAGTCCAGCAACCACATCGAACAATACGATGGGCATACCAAGAGGAAAAAGCCCACCAAACCCGCCGATTCCAGGCGCCATCTTGGCGATTCTCCTCACAAGCTCCGTCCCAGCATCTATGTCCACACCAGCATCTTTGTAGGTAAGCCCACCGCTGGCCTCCTTAGGCATTGAAAAAACTCGAGACCCAACAAACCTTCTCCCTTCGTTTGAAGCTACAAAAAGCAGCTTGAGCTGATTAGACTTAGTTGAGTAGCTGAGTGTTTTTCTCTGTCGGGTACACCGGACGCCCGAACACACCAGCACGGCTCTGTGACGGCGCTGAATGTCTTGCTCATGGCGGTGGAGAGATTAGAGAATATATATTTGCCCATGAATTCAGTCTCGGTTATGGTGTGCCTGTTCCCTGTTTAGCATCCAAAGAATAGGAACTTCTGTTTGCACTGGAGGCTACCGGAGGCAAGAGTAACTAGGACTTTTTTTTGTACGGTGTTGGAGGGTTGTTTTTGAGCTGCACTGATTACTCAAGAAAACGATGGATTCACAAGAATGCTCTTGAAGCAACTAAATAAAAAAGGCCTAACTACAGTATTAGCCCTCAAACTTGCTCAACTCGAGCAAGTTAGTCTAAAACTCACTACTCACTAAAACGTTACCCCTAAACTTTGAAAAACTATGCACTTTAGTCTATTCCCTACAGTAATAAATGAATGGTGTTAGGTTGAGACGAACCAACTCGGGATCAATACCGGCAACACCATCATCTACCTGCCACATCATCATCACCCTAAATGTCGACACCCTGCACACGCTGCCCTGCCTACCAAATTTTAGTAACTAATTAATGACGAAATTGAGTTAAGAACGAGATGGAGAAATAAAAATCTCCATTGATTTCACCGGTTATGGCATCGTTTAAGAGTCAATTAGGCGTGAGGCAGAATTTGGAGGTGAAGGCCAAATCAAGACCAATCTAACTGCGAAGGCGACCGATCCTTCTCCGTTGCAACATGGGTTTGAAATTGACGACCGATCCTCCTCCATCGCAACTCCTCCTCAACCGAGACAAGTCGTGGCTAGCAAGTTCCTCCATGTGTGAGGACAAGACACTGCATTGGCAGGGTACCGACGCTTGCTTCTTCCACATCCGGTTTTCAAGATGGGTTTTTTAAAAGGCAAGAGTGGGTAGCCATGAATTGCTCTGTTGCTCTTCCCTCACAGCAACAATTCATTTCCCATGCGATTAGTTGTCCCGAGCAAATTGAGCTTTCCAGTCGAATCGTAGTTGCGAAGAGGAGACAACAGTGTGGTTGTGAAGAGGATGACGACACGCCGACAAAATCGTGATGGAATCGATTGTGATGAACTAAATCAAATGGAGATATCAGAGAAGGGCGGCGGGGACGAGAGCCGATGGATTTCAACCCCAACCCAACTTTGTTTGTTCAAACAGTAGATAATGAACTAAAGTGTATAGCTTTTCAAAGTTTAGGGGTCAAGCTTTAGTGAGTAGTGAGTTTTAAACCAACTCACTCGAATTGGGCAAGGTTGAGGGCTAATGCTGTAATTAAGCCAATAAAAAAAGAGGTTATTATTATCACTTATTTTAAATCTTGTTTTTTTAAAGAATCAAGATTATTTGAAAGATAATAATTTATCTATAGGTAAATAATACAAGTTATCTATAAATTATATCAATGTTACTTAATCGTCATAAAATGATGGTTCATAAACTATATTTAATGTTGCTTAAACATCGTGTCATCCATTACAACCATTAAGAATTAATGGAAAAATAATGTGGTTGTTGATGTGATATAGAAAAATGATGTAGCTGCTGATATAGCACCATTTTTTCATTCATACTTAACGGCGTGGTGGATGGCAGGATGGAATAACAACAATTAAATAATTTAAGGATGATTGATGCAATGCCTGATAATTTTAAGACAATTAAGCAACATGAGATATAGTTTAGGGACAATTTGTGGCATTTACCCTTTATTTATCAAACTATCACTAGATAATTTACAATTGATATTTTCAATTATGATGTGAACGTGTTAAAATGTTCATATGTATAGTAATTATAATAATAATAATAATAATAAGAATAATAATAATAATATATTAGAGAGACTCAACCTCACTATATACATTAAAACCATAATTATATGATACATTATAATATAAGGTTTTACAATTTTAGAAAGCAAAGTAATATTTTAAAAACATGATACATTACATATGGTACATTATATATATATATATATATATATATATATATATATAAACACCTTTCATTTCACAATATTTGACCTCTATTTCTTGTTTGGCAGTTTCAAAATAGTTGTCCCTTTCTTATCTTCCCAAATAAGGCAACATTATTATTATTATTATTATTATTATTATTATTATTATTATTATTATTATTATTATTATTATTATTATTATTATTATTATATATCACTCATTGAAAGGAAAGAAAGTTGATAAAATTAAAAACTGAAAGTACGTATGACCCATTAGAAAGTAAAAATGCTGGTAACTTTTTATCGATAAGTACATGTATTTTATATAAAAATAAATAAATTAATAGTTTTATATTAAAATAAGGATGTTAAAAGTAAAGAAGTCTTAATTTGCTTGTATTATCAAATAGGAGAGATTTTATGAGATGGAGGGAGTGTGTGTGTGTGTGTGTGTGTGTGTGTATTATGATTTGTTGCAATTTTTTTAATTTATGCAATTTTTGTGTTATATGATACATTATATTATGATATAAACGATTCAAATTATATTATTACTATTATTATTATTATTATTATTATTACTATATATTATTTTTAATAATAATAATATAATTTGTAGCATTTATATCATAACATAATGTATCTTCTATATTAGAATGTATATATTATTATTATTATTATTATTATTAAGTATTAAATATATTATTATTATTATTATTATTATTATTATTATTATTATTATTATTATCATAAAAATTCATGAGTCAGGCACATAGAAGCCCATAAAGGCTCTCTAAAAAAAAAAGCCCAGGCCCAGCTCAGCCCCAACCTAATTGATATGAACGCTTCATCTCTCAGCCCTGAGCCCTTTCTTCCCTAAGCTGCCGCCTCCTCTCATACCCCTTCTCCCATCTCTCGTCTCAGCCTTAACCTCCGCCTTCTCTTAGCCCTAATCTCTTTACTCTCGTCTCTACCCGTAGCCGTTCCGCCGTACACCTAGCCGGATTACTTAGCCGTTTCTCCGTTCGGCCTCCTGCGCCTCACGATTCACCGCCGTTTCGCTCCTCTGCCTTCTCCGTCTCGCAATTCCAACCGTCGTTCGCCGTTTAGCCTCACGATTCCCAGCCGACCTTCGCCGTTTTGATCTATCGGCCTCACGATTCGTCGCCGTCCTTGCCTAGCCGACGTAGTTCGCTCCGTACCCCGTTCGCTGGTCGCCTCGCTCCTCGTCGCCTAACTCCGGTCGCTAGTCGCGTCTTACCTCCTGACCTGATTTTAGATCTGCTTCAATTTTTTAATTTTGATTTAGTGTTTGATTTCTGAGCTTTGCTTTGATTCCCATCGGCTTTGCTCCACATCTAATTTTAGATCTGCTCCGATTTTGGATTGTGATTTTGTTGCTTCTTTTTAATTTATCTTTGTAATTTATGTGATTTTTTTGATGATCTGTTTTTGGATTGTTGTGAATTTTATGATTTGTTGCAATTATTTTTAATTTATGCGATTTTTTGTAATTTTTTTATTTCCTGATTTTGTATTTTGTATGTTTTGTAAATTTTGTATTTTTGTATTTTTCTAATTTTAGTACTTGTGATTTTTTTTGTAGTTTTATTGAATTTTTTTATAATATTATAAATTATAAGTATTTATTAAAATAAAATATATGTTTTGTAAATATGGCAATAAGTATGATAATATGTCAAAAACTATATTAGGGAGCATTTTCGTGCCTTTTAAAACGAAGTTTGCAACGGCCTGGCATCGCTTGGGTAAGTGTTTGAATTTTGGAAAACAATCAAGTATTATCAATAATATTAAATAATCTAAATATAGTATTAAAATATAATAAAGAAAATTTTTATAAAATTTTAATTAAATATACTAAGAAAGTAAAAATTAACTTATATTAAATCATATGAAAAATAATTAGATTTTTTTAATTTAAAGGTCAAATAAAGTGAATGAAAAAATTGAATTGATTCATTTATTTGGCCTATACAAACAACCCAGAATCCTAATAACCTGGCCTGAAATTATATTTAAATTAACCTAATTTATATTAAATTTGATTTAAAATAAACCCAATGCAAAATCTACATAATTCAAAATTAATTGAAACTCTATTAAGTTGACTTAAAAATATGTTAGTTCAATTAAATCTAAACCTAAATAACCTAACTCAAGAACAACTTGATTCACCCAATTGACTTTACCAAGTCTAGGCCAGTTGTCACTGTCCTTCTCCGTGAGAACCTTGCTTGTCACAGAAAGTAGTTTAAGATGATTAAACAAAGCAGATAATGAACTTACTTAGAGTAAACTGACTGAGTGTTTATCAATGTCGAGTACACAAGAAGCCAGAACACACCAGCATGGGTACAAGACCAGCTTCATTTAGCGTCGTCAAAGACCCATGTTGGTGTGTTCCGGCTTTCGGTGTACCCAACAAAGATAAACACTCAGCCAGTCAACTCCAAGTAAGTCCACTACTTGCTTCTTCTAATCAGCTCAAGTTGCTTTCTGTGGCTTTGTCTTGGTATGCCCATCGTCTTGTTTGATATTGTTGCCGCCACTATCTCTCTCCATGAAAACCCTGCTCGAAGTTTGATCCCCTCTTCAGTATTGCACCTTCACTTGGGCAAATACATAATCTCTCCACCACCCTGAGCATTACATTTAGCATCATCACAGAGCCGCACTGGTATGTTCTAGCTTCCGATGTACCCAGCATAGATAAGCACTCAGCTAATCAACTCTGAATAAGTCTACTACCTGCTTCATCTAATCAGCTCAAGCTACTTTCTGTAGCTTCAAATGAAAGGAGAAGGTTTGTTGATATATTTTAAAAAGAATTTCTAACAAATACCTAAATAAATAAATAAATTCAAGTCAAATTATGTAAAAAAAATCAAATGATGCAAAAAATATGAGATTAAGGTATATTTCTCCATTCGGAATTGGACCACAAACTAGAACAGTTCTATCAAAGCATTAGAAATTGCAACAGCTAATCGACAAGACACACAAGCAACAAAGCAGCTAGACAGAATAGAAGCTCGTGCATAAGCGAGCCAGCATGACCTAGCTCTAGGAGTGATTATTCGGTTTTTTCAGTTTAAACCAAACCAAATTAGTCGGTTTATTCGGTTTTCAGTTTTGGAATAAGAAACTGAATTAACTGAATTAGTCTATAAAATTGAATTCAAATATTTCCGTTCAGTTCAGTTCAAACAAAATTAACTAAAAAAAATGGAAGTAAAATTTTATAAAAGGTGAAATGAGAGAAATATATTATTTTTCTTTTCAAATTTCATTCAATATAGAAGATTCATTGTTTATGGAAAGAAAGAAAATAAAAATCCAAGCTAATTTGAGTTATTTTGTAGCTTTATTGCACATAAAACATATACAAAAAATTGATATAAAAAATTTCGGTTAATTTAGTTATAGAATTAACCAAACTTCAAAACTGAAATCAAACTAAAATCAAAATTTTTGTTATTCAGTTTCAAAGAAAACTGAACCGAATTACCGAATTTCATAGTTATTTCAGTTTTTATCAGTTTGAACTAAATACTAATCGCGCCACCTAGCTCAATGCCAAAACATAAATTGTAATACAATTTGTGCAAGTCCATCTATGCCTCCGGAAACATCAAAGATGAGGCACCTCACACGTCTTAACACATTCAGCTAGGGAAGAACAAAGAAATAAATCAATTATACCCAAAAAATATTATACTTGCAAAATTATACAGGATGTTATAATTAGCAAAAAAAAATTAAATTAACAGCAGTTCTGCTGTTGCCAGTGTTGTATTCTGTACAAAAGTGTTTACACCTACCACCAGGTATTAGTTCTCCTCACCTCGTTCATTCCAGGGTTGCCAAACCGTGATGCCGAAAATTGGTTAGATGAAAACCTATTGGAGGGCTGAGATCTGGACATATGATCACCAAAATGTATATTGAATGTCCTATGGTGCTCATATGGTGTCTTGGGAGAATTCCAGCGGCTCTTTTTTGACCTTTTCTTTGAGAACTCTTCCGGATCTTCGGTAAGCCAGCCACCCCTTTGCTTGGGCTTTCTTGGTGCCGTCATTCCATTCTCCACATACTTAGTCCTTTTCATTTTACAGTCCCTCCCGTAATTGCTTGGTGCACAATTGAACTGCCCATACTTCTCATTTGCACTATGAAGTCTTAGACTAGACGGTTCACGGTTTCGCTTACTGACCTGCATCAGTGCAGCTTACAATTTATTAAAAGAAAAAAAGGATATGCAATTTCTTCAAGGGAACATAGTGAACTCCAGTGAACCTTTTTTTTTTTTTTTGCCAGCAGTGAACTTCATTTAAAAGAAAATATACTGGTAGTTAAAACTAACAGGTGATGGGGAAAAAATAGTAAGAACTTAATATGCAGGACCATTAACATATGTGCAATAGAGATTTAACCTGAGAGGAGCTTCTGCATTCACGGGCAAAATGCCCTGCTTCGCCACACCTGTAGCAAATATCAGGAAACTCAACATCAAAGATATCTCTGTTCTGTCCTCGAAACACTCCATTTACCTGAAAAAAACAAGGTATGGTTCAAAACTACCCATATAAGTAAGATCAAAGCACATCATAAAGTCTTAACATAGATAGAAAGAAAGAAGGGCATCTCAAAATCAAGTGATAAGAGAAGAATAATGGCAAGTACTTAAGACTCCTACAGCAATCAACAAAACTGCAATAGCGATGTAACCTGAGAGGAGCTTTGGCATTCACGGGCAAAGTGTCCTGCTTCACCACACCTATAGCACACATTCGGTGACTCAACAGCAATGATCTCCTTCTTCAGTCCCTAAGGTGTTCCACACAACACCAAAGACAAGATAGTGTTCAGAACTACAGAGCTACCCATATAAGGAAGACCAAACACATCATAAGGGCTAGTACGTCAAGAGAGAGAGAGAGAAAGGGTGTCCCAAATTCAATAAAGATATGAAAAGAATAATGGTAAGGACTTGCATATATGCAATAGATAATTAACCTGAGAGGAGCTTTGACATTCACGGGCAAAGTGTCCCACGTCGCCACAGCTGTAGCAAATCTTAGGTGACTCAAAACCAACGATATCATTATTCTGCCCCTGAGGTTTTCCACATACCTGCAAAGACAAGATACAGTTTTCAAGACTACCTAGATAAGAAGAGCAAAACACATACTAGACCAAATGGGTATCACTTGTTTGACAGTAGTTCATGAATGCCATGGGCAGAATCAATTTACTTACCATACCAATATGACCTACTTGACCACATTTGTAACAGGAAACTTCTCTTAGACTTGTATCAACATATTTGGCACAACACAAATGGCCAAAATTCTTGCACACATAGCATTGTATTTCCTGTTTTACATAAATATAGGGGGCAATGAATTTTTTTTTACTTAAAAACTGAACAAAAGCACTTGGACAAAACCATTAAACCTGCATGGAAAAGAAAGAGAAGAACATAAAGGACCTTGAGATCATCACTAGCATATTCTTTCCTGCATGAAAACATATCATGCCGTGAATCCCCGCATCTCAAACACATTTTTACATTTTTGGAGATCTTAAAGCTTTCAGGACAATCTTTTGCACGATGCCCACCTTTCCTGCATATGTAACAATCTTTTGCCTACACAAAGCATAAACAAAATGAGCACGCAAATTCACAACATAAATACAACCCTATTCTTGTTAAAGTAAAAATTGAAAAAGGTGAAGGTACATAAGTACAGCTCTATTCTTGTTAAATTAAACCAAAAAAGCAATCAGTATTGAAAGGCTGTGAAGCGAGCGAAGCATGGGGGTAGATGAAAAGGAACAAGATATGAGGAGTTTGTAACCACATTTCACTTTCTATTGATGGATAGAAAGAGGAGGGGTAAGTAGACGATATTTTTTTGGTTTCGAGGGTCATGGATTTCAAGAAAATAAATCACAATTACTTAGTCCCAAGTGGTATGAAATGCACCAGAGAAGGCTACAAGAGTATGGAACTGTATCTTGATTCACTTGATTTTCTAATAACCGCAATATAAGTGCCAAAAAATCATCTCAACATGGAACTAAAAGCACGAGAGAATAGAAATAAATAAACATAGAATGAAAGATTGCCAATTGAAAATGTCATTCGCCTTTAATCTCTTGCATACCTTGGAGCATTGTCTAACATTATGATCTAAACTTCCACAAATAAAGCACGTCTTCTTTCGCCTTGATGCAGATGTACAGTTCACCGCCATATGCCCCTCTTCGCCACAATTATAGCATGTTTCCCAACCACTGTCTGGAGGATCAAAGTACCTTGGTCCCCGCTGAGATAATAGACATAAGAAAGCTACTAAAAACCAACAGATTCAATTTACATATTTTTCTTCAGGATAGCACTTTAAGAAAAGCATTGCAACTCACAAGGAGCTTCCGAAGCACAGTATTGGTAGATGTATTAGCAGCATTGGATTCCGGAGAGTCAACTGCCTCTATGAGCTTCCCCACATCCATATTCTCCTCTTCAACTGGCTTAGGATTTTCCATTGTCACCACATTCTCTTCATCCTGCTTAATTACATTGCGCTTCTGAAACATAACATTATGACTCTGTAGCACAATGATGTTAGATGTAATCCCAACATTTGATTCCAGAGAATCTACCGCCTCTATGATCTTCACCACATTCATATTTTCCTCTTCAACTTGCTTAGGATTTTCCACTGTCTCCCCATTGTCTTCATCCTGCTCAATGACAACCTGATATAAAGAAGCATTAGTTCCATCACCGAGTTATAAATAAATTGCCTTACAAAATAATGTAGACTTCAAAATATAGTAGCACATGAGATCTATAGCATCAGTGATGAGACTGCGTCACCCAAGAAACACGAAGAACAGTACAGAGCCAGCTCGATTGTAAAAATAGGAAATTCATGAGAGTTTCCAGTCAGGACAATAACGCTCCCCATTTTTGTAATAACTACTCGCTTAAAAATTTCAGTCACTATCATCCATGACAGAAGCGTGTACATACATCCAAGTAGAGATCCTTCAAGTCGATTTAAGGGCTCCAGTAAGACATATAAAGCGTGGACAAGGTAGAGCCATCAAGTAGGGAAATCAAAAAGATAGAATCTTGCAATAAGAACTAATCAATAGATTTCATTACGCCTACATAATATTGACTTTTAAATGAAATCAGTTTTAAATTTTTTACATCCTAAACAAAGCTTCTCACCAATTATTTCCAGTTACATAAACCTTATAAAACGAATGCAATTCTTTTGAAAAATAAGGGGGAAAATTAGAGCTTGCCCATAAACAAGGTAAACTTATATATTTTTCCCAGAAAAACCAGATGGGTCCATTACCTTCTCGATCTTTGTTTTCTTCTTCTTTTTGACCTTCTTACTCTTAACATCACCAGATGATTCTCCTCCGAATCCACTGGTACTGGCCACAGCTACTTCTGTTCCTTGCGACGACGAACAGGGAAAGTCGGCATCGTTACGAGCAACTCTGAACTGGTCGAAAATGGCGCCCTCGTTCTCCACCAACATGGCTGCTCGTTTCCGTAGCGCTTTCTCCACGACCTTCAAGCTCAAGTCCTCGTTGGCCTCCTCATCGTCGCTACTGACGGATTCTGTCGCGGACTTCGAATCCGGTCGCCTAGTCTCGTCCTCTTCGGCTTCATCCTCCTCCAATTTGGCAGCTCTTCGCTTGTCCCCGCCGGCCATACCAAATCCAAGCTTATCCAATGGCTGAATGGGGACTCGTTTAGTAAAACGAAAGAGGCCGGCTCGATGAGACGATCGGGAAATTAGGGTTCTGCGAATTGTGCAGGCAGTCGTACTGGTTGGTCTGTGTCCGTATTCCTACACGATGCTTGTAGCCCAAATTTCTCTTACGATTACTTAAAAATTTTAGGATAAAATCCAATTTTGGTCCCTTAACTATTCAATATGTCCTAAAATGGTTCTCTAACTCTAAAAGTGAGTATTAAAGTCCCTTAACTCAAAACAACGAGTTCAATTTGAGTCTCATCCATTAGTTGAGCCATTAATTTAGATGAAATTTAGTCTCTTAACTATTTAATTTGTCCTAAAATGGTTCCCTAACTCTAAAAGTGACTATTAAGATCCCTTAACTCAAACAACAAGTTCAATTTGAGTCTCATCCGTCAATTAAGCTGTTAATTTGGATGAAACTTGTCTACATGGTACCCACATTGCCAATATGACAACCTTTTTAACTAAAATGGGTGACCATTTTTTACAAAAATGAAACTTTAAACCCAAAATAACACAAACACAAAATCTAAAAACTTAAAACATAAATTAACCCCAATTGTAAAAATTGAAGACGACGAAGATTAACCATTTGCAGATGACAGTGGCGGACGATTGAAGACGAAGACAAACGGGACAAAGGCGAATGAAGGTCAACAACTAGAGAAGGAAATCAGTGGCAAAATCAAGGGTTTGAAATCGGTGATGAAATCGAGGGTTACAAAAGTGAAATCAACAACAAAATTGATGAAACTGGCTTCCAGGATAAAGGCTCGTAGGGGAAGGATAGAATGTGATTGAAACAGAGAAAGGTGAGAGGAAGGTCGAGAGGCTCGCGCAGCAGTGGAGGTGTCAAAAGGGCATAGCCACTGAGGAGGAATGAGTGACCATGGTCGATGAGGCGGCAGTAATACAGTGGTCAGTGGGCAGCAATGAGATGGCTTAGTGATTCGTTTCCATAAATCGATTTCTGTCGATTCGTCTCTGTAGATTTCCGTTCACAGTCTTCAGCTGGTCACCAGTTTACTTGGTTTCCGAGGTGCCTTGCCTCCTGTTGAATGAACATTGTTGGACCAGAGGGCCAATCGAAAGCTTTAGCGTGGAATTGGGGAAGATTGGGTTATTTAACTTTTTAAGTACCTAAAATTATGTTTCTTGTCAATTTGAGCCTAATGCTTATTATTCTCTCAATCTTGTTACTTATTGTCATGTCATGTGGCATTATGAGTGCCACTTGGGCAAGTTCCACTGAAAATAATGGCTCAACTGATGGATGGGAATCAAATTGAACTCATTGTTTGAGTTAAAGGATCTTAATTGTCACTTTTATAGTTAAGCAACCATTTTAGGATAAATTGAATAGTTAAGGAACCAAATTTTGATCTTACCCAAAAATGTTAAGTCAATAATAACCTACACCTGTCCTAGGCTATACACTTGCACAGTTGCACTTTACATTTATTTGCAGTATTGTCATTCATTCTGGTTTATTTTTGCCTTATGTTTCTAAAACATTTTCATTCCATGTCTCCCCTATCTCCAGCATTCAATTCAACTTAAGTTTCTTCCTCCTTTCCTTTGCTTGTTTTCTCCTATTCCTATAAATTCGCTAGGGTTTTCGATCAACATGGCAACCATGTGTCCCTGTACATAAACCAATGTGAGCAATCGCTCAAATATGTTATAGGAGTGCGTGTTGAACAAAAATGTAGAGTTGGGGTAATATAACTTACTTCTTCTGAACGTGCTAGAAGCCTCCCTTAAACATCTCCTTCCTATGAAATGGTTTTTTCTAGTCTATGTAATAAGAAGACTTGCAAAGAATAATGATCTCAGTGGGGCCACCTTTGCAAGTTGCAAACATGGCCAAACTAGAAGTCATCGACTCAAAACCAATTAACACAAAAGCTTCGCACAAAGCAAGTTGCACAAATGTACCACTGGTTTCATATATGTAGCAATAGAGCTCTCCATTCTTCATACAATCCATTTGCAATGAAATCTATTTGAACTATCCATTCAGCTTGTATGTTTTACTGAGCTCAAACATTTTCTTCATCTCTAGCTTTTCTTCCAAGTTTTATGACTCCTTTTTTTTCTATCAGCATCGACCACTACAATGTTCACCAGCTCATAACAATGGCATTCTTTCCCCACAACTCTACAAGGTCTATTAAGTTATATTCTCTCTATTCCAAATTCTTTACAACATTCAGTATCCAACAATTTATCTATGATTTTTTATTTTCATCATTTTAGCAAATAAATTAAAAATCTTTATACACAAATAATAATTAAAGATCTATAGTTTCCAAATATATTTTTTTAAAAAAATTCTGACAAACAATAGTTTCCAAATATATTTTTTTAAAAAAATTCTGACAAACAATAATATGAATAAATTTAAGTCAAACTATTCAAAAAAAAGTCAAATGTTTCAAAAATATGAGATAAATGGAGTAATTCACAAAAATATAAATAATACAAACATTTTTTATATTGCTTATATATTATTAGTTTTAACAAATAACTCCGAATTTTTTAGCAATCAATGATATGTAAATGTTCTTATAACTATAGTTTTCAACGGTCAGATAGCTTGCATTACAATTCCTTAACAATTTGTTGGGCCAACATCCCATAATAAAAAAAATGATAAAACAAGAGTATGTTCCTATATAGCACTTTTGGACTTTAAGGCAATAGACAAAAATGTAGAAAGGCTTTGCATTTGCCTTTTACGGCGGTATTTAACATTCGAGTATGTTGAGATGAAGAGAAAGCCTAAAGAAAAGAACTAGAGGGGATGCTTGCTAGTATTCATGGTCTTGCATAGTAGTTTATGCCAAAAAAATAAGTGAAGATGGTCAACTACTTAATGCCAAACCCCATATATGTCGAGCAATTAATTAGTGTCAGTCAGCTTTTGCCCTAATAATTTCATACACCTATCCAGCCTATTTGAACACAAATGATGAAAATAAAAAGTTTCAATTCGCGAATTATGGGTGGGCAAGTACATCTTGTGTGCGATGAGATGAAAGATGATTGGCAATCATGGGGAACGACAAAAAAGGTTAAGTGTTAATGGAAAACATAGGGTGAATCTTAATAATGTTTTGCTACAGCAACTGCTTAATCAAATAGGATGTGTGGCATAATGTGAAAATAGTACATACGAGATGAAACAAGATAAGTCAAATTGAAATGAACTATCAGAGTTACACATTACCACAATTAGGGGCAATTTTGAAATTGCCATGTGACCCGTTTTGGTTAATTTTGTTTTATATATATCATGTTAGCAAAAAATTTCAAATTGTTTTTTTCAATATGAAAAGACTACAAAGTTAACATTCATGTTTTCATATTTATTAATAAATTTTTAAATAATTTATTAATGATAAACATTAATGCGCTCAAAGTAAAAAAATTATGCCTAAACACACCATTTGTCATCCACTTTTCCAACTCGCACACATTGGTCCTTTAAGTTTGACTCAATGTGAGCCAATTTGGATAGGATTAAAGGAGATTTAGCCGAAGACTTTTTTGCCTTGACCATTTAACCTAGCTTCACCCTATATGTACTAAGTCATGATTTTCACACCTAATTACAAATTTTCCATTTACCCTTTTCACTTTCTTTCAAAATCTCATCCTTCCTAGCCATATGATCGTTTACACCCTTGCGATATCTGCTACCCTCCCCTCATCTCCATCAATCACCTCATGCTGACATTATTCAACAAGTGGTAATATGGTATACCTCTGAAGATATGTCAGGACTTCCAAACCTCACCATGAATGTTCGTAGCGGCCATCATCTGAACCGGCACATCCACCATGTAATCTAGCCACTGAAAAATAGTCTCGGTGTAATACCTTAGAATATAAAACCCTCTGTATTATTGAAGTCAAACTAGGTCAGCATCTTTGCGAAACATAAAGGGTTTTCGACTCCACCATCAGACCTATTAATCAAAAAAGTGCCTTCTTCAATATCAACTTTTTATATTCAGCAAATGAACAACATGAGCTTGGCATGGACTTTGTCAATCCTAAAATCAATGCATAACTTGACGAGAGCCACACAATAGAAGATTAATAGCATCTTTATGGTGCTTTGTAGTTAGGAAATATAAGGATTTGAGGGAAAGTAAAAGGGGATATAGGACAATTTATGTAATGAGGTGCAAAAATCATGACTTAGTGCAAGTAGGGTATGGCTTGGTCAAATAATCAAAGCAAAAGAGCTTGCAGCTAAATCTCCTTTAATCCCATCCGAATTGGCCCTATTACTTAATCATCAAACTTTGCAAAATCATGCACATAATTTTCAAACTTAGCATAAACTACAATATCAACTATTAATTCTTAATCCTTCAATAAAATGACCTTTTTCACTTAGAAATTTTAGTTATCATCAAACTCATAGGTTAATGAACTTTACTAAATTGCTAACTACATAGTTAACTAATTGAATTAATTATAAATGATAATGTAAAATAATTGAATTACCTATAAACAATAATGTAAAAACATTTATGTACAGTATTTATAAAATTTTAATTATATAATAATTTATATTTTGCTTTTTTTTCAAAAAAACTACTTTGGGTGATTTCTTTGGAAAGAAAAAAAAAGATTATCTTTTGTCTATTCCACTTTTACATTGATCATTTATTTATTTTAAATATTTTTCTCACTTTTTATACAAATGCACCAATATTAGGGATTTATGACTTTAGAGATTATTTTTTTTTAGAATTTTTGGTAATTGGACTTAGTTTTCAAACAATTTTCCAAATTACTCTTTTTGGTAAAAATATTATATGACGTAGACTTAATATGCCACATTATCTGAAAACAAATTCATCTTTTGCTTTTTTTCATATTAATTACAATTGTACTATAATTTGTTTGGCTTTTTTATCATTTGTTTTTAACATCCCTTGCTTTTTTTATAATAATTATGATTGTATTATAATTCATCCTACTTTTGTCTAAGTATTAGCTAAACATCTTACACTTAGTCGTTGAAGTTACCAATTCTATAAAAATCTATTGCATATGCTTAACAAAAAAAAAGTGACGTAAAGACATGTCCCCCCAAAAAAAAAGTAACAAAAAGAAATATTTTAATATCAAACTTATAGTATGTATATTCAAAAAATAAAAAATCTAATGATTGCTAATATAAAATTAGTTTTGAATATCTAGAACTAGCTTCCTTGCTTTTATTTTTCTTTATGGAAAAAATCATTATTAATAAATACTAATTTGGAGTTATATTTTTGCTATCATCAATTCTTTGGCTTCAATAGCTTTTATATTTCATTATATTTCATATAATGTCAACTTGTGTTTTTATTATTACTTATCCTATTATTCTTGGTTTGTTTGGTTAAGACTTTATCTATTCTAGCTAAATAGAGATAAAAGTAATGTAGTTGAGAAAAAATTGATTTGATCACTTAATTAGACTACTGACTATTATTTTTTTATAGATTTCATATAGTATTTAGATTTGAACAAAAGATCCAACTTAAAAAAAGACGTTAATATGCAATGAATTAAATAAATAAAGAAGGTAAACAGAAATTAAGGAAGAAGACAAAGAAAAATGTTTAGAAAGTTAAAGATTGGATGATTTATTTTGCTTTTCAATACATCAATAACAATAGTTTTTTTAAAGAAAAGCAAAGCACAAATTATTAGATAATGAGAGCTTCTTCAAATTATTATACATAAATTTTTAGTAATTTAGTAAAATTTGCTAATCCACAAAATTAGTGCAAATGAGAGTCTTTAGATGTAAAGGGTCATCTTACTAAAATGTTGATAGTTAGGACTAAGGTTATAGTTTACCGGGGCTTTCAAGGGACTAACTCACTACATTTCTTAAAGTTGATGAATTAAGTCATGTTAAATCATACTTAAAGAACTAACTTGCTTGAGTCAATAAGGTTAAGAGAATTAATTCATTTTAACTTGGCCTAAATACCTTAGGAGTCCTTTAACTTAACTACTTCATACGAGTTAGTCATTTAACTCAAACTCAGTCTATAATAGTCCCCTAACTTTATAATTCATTTCAAATTAATCCTTTAAATGATGGAGAGCATAACCTCATCACTTACTTCACTGACATGACATCCAACAACAATACTTTTTTACTGACCAATTGACTATATAAGTTTGACAGAAGGTATGTTCAACAAAATAAAAGTCTTTCACTCTTTGAACTGTGTATTATTTCATATTTTACATTTTTTTAAAGAACTAATAAATTATATTCTATCAACCCATAATTATTTCAATAAATTTTTTAGAAATTTTTTTCCTAATTAATCTTAAAAATTAACAAAATATACCTACTTTTTACATAAAATTTTTAAATGCAATTTTTGAACTTCTTAAAATATAAAGCTTTGATTGATTAAAAAAAACCCTATGCAGCACAGTGTAAAAAAATGGCCCTAATTGTTAACCATTCATCTTATTTTTTTATTAACTACTTTATTATTTTCAGTTTATTACAAGTGAATTTGACTATGGTTACAATAAGACGTTTCATTTTTTTTATTTTTTTAATCTAAAATCATCATTTAAATGTTAATATTATTTTTATTTCTCATTTCTCATACAGTCAACTGAATAATTCTTTGGGAAAATTATGAAAATTCCTCTAAGATTTACCTTAACCTACATTTGTCCATCTTATTTTGACAAATATGTTATTACCCTCTTCTAGTTTTTTTGAAATATATTGTTACATTCCTGCAATTAATTTTGGACAATAAAAGTGGGCTAATCAGTTCTAAAATTTCAAACAAAAAACACTATTGACTAGCAATTATATTTAGACAAATACATATGACTAAATATAATGATTAATTAAATACAAATGACTAAATATGATAGTTTTCTAAAAAAAATTGTGTAATTTGACTCAATTTTTTATATTGGTTGGATTCTTTTTCTGGTTACTAGTATGTTCTATTTGACATTCTAGAAATTGGTTAACATGATCTTAATGTTTAAAATGTACACAATGAATGTAAGGTAACTATAGGTTTCAGAAACTTGAGTGGGATAATAGCATATTTCTCAAAAGATAAAAGGGCAAACCTGAGGTGGTTTTTGTTTTCCATTTTTTTAAATAAACAATATTTTATTAGCTTTTTTTCTTATGAAGTCTGAGAAGGAAATAAATAAAAATATATTTACCTTTTATTAAAAAAATTTTAAATACCTTTTAAAATTTTCAAAATATAAAATTTTAATTTGTAAATAATTTAAAAAATTATTCAAGTATGAGATAATATAAACAAAATTCAATCAATTTTTAACAAAAATTTATTGACCTAGCTCGTCTTTTTTTCCGTTGCCTTACTCAAATTTCCAATAAGGAAATGTCTTAAACCATGCTATATTCTTCCATAAAAGTGATCAAATACTATTATAAAGGACGTGATGTTCGAAGGTAGGCTAATAAGCTTCAACTCAATGAAGCACACAGATCATAACATGACCCTATATGAGCAATTCTATTAGGCCTTAGACCAACTCATAAAGAGTTGCCAAGTAAAAGGACTAACATAAACTGAGTTTGAGCTTCTAGGGTGTTTAGGCCTTTTAATTTAAGCTAATTTAATCTAGAATGGTTTATTTTTATTTTTACATTTTTTTGCTCGTAATTAATTTCATTAGAAAATTAATATTACAAAGATGTAATAATCCAATAAAAATATAATTTTTATAATGTTATTAAATTTTTTATAATTTTTATTTTTTTTATTGCTTAAAACAATCATAAGAGTTTACTTTCAAATGGAATAATACACCTACATAATATAGGTTTTCAAATGAAATTGGTTCCAACAAAAAATATAAAGACCAAAATATACCATTTTGAATTAAATTAACTTAAGTTAAAACAAATTTGTTCTAATTACCGTTAGATAGTTTTGTTTTAGGAAAAAAAACTAAAACCTCATTAAGGTATAGGCAAACCTACACTTACCTCCTTAAGAGTTAACTGTCATCTACCACTATAACAAAAAAGAGAAAATATTTACTTTTGCACTCACAGTTTTCTTCCTTAAAAATTTTACCTCACTAACTTTTGCATCTAGCAAGCTAGGCCTTATCCTCGACTAGACCCACCATCCCGTCTTGCACTTTCTACGATGTTCCTGATACCAATTATCCCAATATCGCCTCTCCCAAATTGAATCTTAATAAGATGAAATAATGAACAACTTTAAAAATAAAAATATTGGTTAAACAAAAAGCTAAGTGACATAAATAAAAACCAATCTATGCTTTGTTATGACAGATTCATAGACCAAATTCACAATCAATCAGTTTATATCATCCTTGATTAAACTCTTGGAAACTATAGCTGAGAAACCTTATGATCAAGGGGAAAAAAAAATGGGAAACAAAAAAGCAACAAAGAAATGATTGCTGAAAAATCAATAAAATAATAGGAAAACAACTATCAACTAAGAATCCTATACTAATCACCCTCTTTAAGATGTTTTAATCAATGAGAACACAAATTACCAGAAAATGGAGTCAGGAAAGGAATTAGAAGAGCTAGACAAATAACTCCAATGGGTAGTGAGACATTTCTTTGAAACCCTAATTCTAAAAAATGCCTCTTACTTTCAATATTCTGAATCTAGTCAAATCAATAGGCAATTGTTGATCTAAATGAAGGCCTACGATGAGTTGAGCCAATATTCATCAAGAAGGACAAAGTAGATGAGTCAACTACACAAGGTAAGCCTAATTGCCTTCAAGCTTTAGTTCAGGTACTTTAACCATAAGGCATAATAAAACCATAAAACTGCCGGAGCTTGCATAAAAAATCAAGGAAGAAAACCAGCATTTAAGGCTGAGGCCAAAATAAGTGCCATTGGGTCAGTTATAGATCATGAAACAAGGGATAAATGTAGAACATAGAGATAGTTATTGCTAAGGATGTAGAAGTTCTGGGTGGTAGCGATGGTTAGACGAGACTTGTAAAAGGGGGAAAAAGAATCGAGTATGGGCTCGGATAATGATATCGCTTCTTTTGGCATGAAGGCCATTTTATGTTATATAGGGTGGCACGTGGTGAGGTCTTAGTGAAAGCTAGTCTTCCTTAGTTGATGGGTTGGTGAATGATGGTAGAAGTAAAGTCTAGGTGGAGTTGGATGAAAAGAAATGGAGTAGGGAGGGATGGAGAGGGATGAAGCCCAGCTTGTTAAATGCAAAAGTTGGTTAGGCAAATTTTTTAAGGAAGAAAGCTAATAGAAAAAAGTAGGTAATTTTTCTTTTATGTTATAACAGTAAATGATAGAGTTAACTTCCTAAGGGGCAAGTATAGGGATCTGAAACAGGGGAAAAACATGTAAGTTTACTTATACCTCAAGGGGTCTAGGTAATTTTTCCCATTTTTTAAAAGCAAAACTAGTGCCAAACTGCTAATTTAACTTCAATCAAATACTCAGGGTTAAATTCATCCATGGTCCTAACCTTTAAATGTTGTTAAACTTTCCTCCCTAATGTTCATTTTCCCACTCAGCCTTAATGTGATTAAAACATTTCATTTTTACACTTTGTTGGATGAAAAATGTCATGCTAAATGGAAATTGAGGAAAAATCCAAATGTTAGCCTTTTAAAAACTTGTTCTTTTCCCCCAGAAACCCTAAAATTTCTCATTTGTCAATTTGATTACCATACTCGCCAAGCTTTGTATGTCTTCATCATTTCCCTATACAGGATCCATTGAAGGCTCATATTTCTTCCTTTGCTTCCTTTTATCCTCTAAATTCATCATACACAATTTCTAATACCATCTTGATTTCAAAGTGATCAAATTGTGCAAAATGAGAGGTTACCTTAATCCTTCAGTAATGTGATTTTGGCACAGCATGACCCAACATTAAATTAGCTCTCAGCAATCTTGTGGCCCATGTCATTGATAGAGAATTAGTTGGTGATGATATTAATTAGAGGATAAGATTAAGTCGAGTAGTCCGAGTTAGCTTCACCATCAAGATGGTGAAGGCATGAAAAGTTCTACTACGTGGCAAGGAGGATGGGGGGAAATCAACAACATTTTGGAAGAGGCCATAGAGAATAGGGGAAAGTGATGACATTTTGGAGTAGTGATGACCAGGCGTTATTCAGGAGATATAACACATGATATAATGGTCAATAGGCTAACGGAGAAGCTCGTGATGAGGTAAAAGACATAGGCCCAGAAAAAGAGGCTTGTAAGGTGGGTGGCAGAGGAAAGTAGATCACTTGGTAACAATAGGGCTAATGGCTGAAAATGGAGATGACACATCCAAGGGCCATAGTGAATGAGAATGAAAAAGAGAAAATGTTGTGGAAGGCAAATATGGTGCAAAGATGAAATGAGGGATTTGCTATGACAATGGAGGTAGAAGAAGAAGAATGTGAATAAAAGGTAAAAGAAGAAAATGAAGATGAGCAAGTATGGGAAAGAGGCCAAAGTGTAGGCAATTGGTGAAAGGGGGACGGAGAAGAGGCCAAGAGTGACCATTGCACTTTAGCAGTTGTAACTTAAGTATAAGTTGTCATAAGTAGTAAAATCTCAGGAGTCTGAATGTCAAATCACATGGAAGTGAATTAAGAAAATACAAATTACATATTTTTAACAAAGAAGGCTTTGGTGCAAGGTATGAACAAATGTTGATTAAAACTCAAATTCAAATAAAAAGCTAAGGTTATGAGATCTACTTTTAGTATATCAGTTATGGTTAATTTTAGTCTGTCTTGTCACTCAATTAAAATCCACACATAAAAAATGTCACAATTGGAAAATTTAATAATCAAATTTCAGAAATGTTATGCATGAATTAGTATTAGCTTTCATTGATTTTATAATGCTAATACTTATTAATGGGTTCAAATATCCATCATATCAACCTTTAAGTACCATAACACAAGATTCCAATATAGCTACCATAACCATGTTTTACAGAAGAAACTAAGTAACTTTTGTACCAACGATTGACTATAATGAATAAAGATTCCCACTTAATAAGAAGGGTGGTTAAATCGATTAAGAAAGTAAATATTGTTACAGTTAAGATCCATTTACATAGTCATAACCCTTATACCAAAAGTTTCACCATTTTACCTTAGTAAAAGAAAAATTAGTTTGCCATGATAAGAGAAAATAACATATGTAAAGATGAAATAAACTTAGATTGGAAGATTAAAGTAAGAACAAGAAAAAAAATATCTTGAACAGAGTTTCAGGATTGAAAACAAGAAGAGAGTGAAAGAAGAAAAATTAACTTTGATACAAAAAGTCTAAAATGGTCTAAGAATAAGCTTTATTTTGTCCTCCCCCCAAGTTGCCTATTTATAGAGCATTGGGATTTGTGAAATAGTAAATGGTAGATTATAATAGTAAAGGTAGGTTAATACAAATCAATAAAGGCGGCTCAAACTTTTTTAATTTTTTTTTACCATAATTCACTTCGATTTAGCTCTTCCTTAAAGGATGAAATTTGTAGATCTCTTATTTAGCTTCAAAACGATAGCTTGATCATTTAAGACCAATGTTTGTAGCCCAAATTATAATTTTTCTACCAAAATTGCTCTTTAGTGTATGGCATAATAGATGGTCTCATTTATAATTAGATTTTGACAATGAAAATGATCAAACTAATTTTTGGCATGTGAAATGAAGTTGAAAATCTATCTGTTAGCTTTCAAATGAATTTAGAATTAATTAATTTTAACATACACTGCATCAGATTTGATTTTTCTAAAGAAGGGTCACTAAGTGCGAGAATACTGGAACTAATTCTCTCTATGATCCAAATTTGACTCCATCTATCTCGCAATTAGGTTGGACCTCGAACTAAAAATTATAAATATTTAAGGCCTCAATCATTGGTCCAAGAATTGTGAGATATCATGATTTTATCAACCTACATAAAAAAATAATTATTTAATATATTTTGTAAATATAGATGAATAGTAACCCACGTATTAACAGTAAATATATATATGAATAGTAGTTGTCGTATGAATAGTGAAACGCAGTGAACAGTAACCTCACATATAAATAATAAATATGTACATGAACAGTAAATATGCACGAATAGTAACTTAGTGAAATAATTGCTCAAACTAAAAAAATGAATCATACTCAAAGTGTATAATGATAATTTAAACCCTAATAGCCATACACTTATGAGTATTCATTAGTGACAGAAAGAAAGGGTGGAAACGAGATGAACATCTTATCAAACAATTTGAGCTTGAGTTCGATTTTTTGGTTATCAAACCAAGCCTAACGAGTCTTAAGTAGATTTTTGAGTTTGTAGTTAAGTTTGATCCTTAATGAGCCAAGCTTTAAGTCAAGCTATGTTTAACTTAAATCCTTAACAAGCCTAATGAGCTTCATTAAAAAATTAATATAATATAATTAATTTAACCCTAAAACTCTTACACTTCCTATGGTCCTATTTTTCATTCTTTTCCTAGAGATTTTCTTACTTCGTTCACTCGATTAATAGTCATTAAAACCCATAATCTAAAGCCACTGATGCTACACTTGCTAGTTGTTACTATCACTCTTACTAGTTGGTGACCACCTATACCCTGAAGCCATCGAGCACCCATACCTACCACCATTTTGCACCTCATCATCTCATCATCTTGCACCCATACTTATTAATGCAAAGTTTTCAATCACCATCGTACTCGCTAATCACCTTCAATTTAAGATTTGTGCACCTTTAATCATCAGTCATTTTAACTGAAGCCAAGTAAAATTTAATATGAGATTGTGAAGGGCTTTTAGTTATTTTTGTGCTTTATTTGTTATGATTTTTTAATCATTTCAGGACTATGTAATGAACTTCTAGATTCTACTTGTAGGTCTTATTTTTTATCTCCCTATAAAAGTAAGTACTGTTAAAATACAAAGATCTTCTTCCATTTTGCTTCCTTAGAGGTGTGGAGGTTGGTTCTGTGCTTTTATTCTATATATCTTTCATTCTCGTTCACAAACACAGATAAAGAAAGACGTAAACACATACAAATTTTTAATTGTTGTTTAATTGATTACTGTCATATATGTACTGAGCTTTGTGCTGATAGTTGTACATAACTTAGCTATGAGAATGATTATCATGTTTATAAATATTGTGGTCGCCTTTTTCACTACCTTCATTAACTTAATAAGTAGAATAACGTGCTAAAACTTGGTTGTTTGTCAAGGTTTGATGATTATTGTTTACATGTATTGTTACAAGCAAATTAACAAAATGTGCTATTTTGATATGAATATTTTCTTTAGCCTTTAAATATGGTTTTTCATTTGATCTGGTTATTCAATTTACTAATGAAACCATATTTTTCATCGAACTCCCAAATGTTTATGGTGTTGTAATCGTTGATTAGCTAATCTAGAATAATGTCATCTTCAAATAGTCAATATCCATCTACTGAATAGTCAAACTCATTGAATATTTTAGAATATGTTGATGACATTGATACGATTATTGATATTGATCGAGCTCATATAGAGAAAATGACTCATATTCTCAAAGATGAAATAACTACTGATAGATATGATAAACAAGGTAATAAGGGTGAGGCTTTTGATGGAGTACTTGACAGAAAAAAAAAGATTATAAGATCCAAAATTTGGATAACATTTGTAAAAGCTACAAATGCTAAAGTGTTGCTGTCAGTTAAATGCAATGATTATGGTTTATGTTATTCTTGGTAAAAGAGTGGAGCCATACCACATCTTGGCTGATATATGAATAATTGTCTTAAAAAAAGTTGCATTTAAAGAAGCAATAACTTTTTCATGGGTTTGATTAAAAATTTGTAATACAGAAATATGGGACAATGTTTTTTTCATTAATTATAGTGAAGCACAATTGAAGACCTTTTATGAAATTGTTCAAGAATTGTAGCTCCTAACTAGGAAACTTGTTATTGGTCGTAATACTAGTTGGAGTTCAACGTATGACATATTGACTTGTGCTTCAAGTTCAAAGATGTATTCATGAAATTTCAATGAAAGGAATCTCTTTATAATTTTTTCCCAACGAAAGAGAATTAGGATATAATTGATGTCATTTTGGAAATCCTAGAAGTGTTTTTCAATATCACGAACATCATTTTTAGAAGTGACTATCCAACATCAAACTTGTATTTTTATGAAAGTTATAAAGTGAAACAACTCTTGGATGCTTAGGCAAATAATGAAAACACCATTGTAAAGGTAATGGTTACTAGGTGAAGAAGAAGTTTGACAAATATTGGAGAGAGTGTAGCATACCAATGACTATTGGTGCCATTTTTGACCCAAGAGTGAAGATAAGAGCCGTGGACTATTATTTTCCTAAGATATATTCTTAAATAGGCATAAGCTAATATAAAAAAGGTTAAGAATGTTTGTATGAGTTGTACACTGAGTATACAACATAAGGGGAATGATCAAGTAAATAAAGTAGCTGTTTTTTCTCAATATTTCATGATCACTATTTTTTTTTATCATACTTTAGGGAACTTAAAGAATATATAAAGCAGTTGGAGACAGAAAAGCCCCAAAATATTGATTTGAACTTGTATTTTTCAAATGAGTTAGTATTACGTGGACCCGGCTTATTCCGTGCGTCATCTCTAAAAAATTTGAAAATGTTTATTTTGGCATTGCGATAAGAGAGCGTAATAATATTTCTGGACATTGAATAAAATTCCAGATTGGGCAACATGGTCAGAGTGTGTGGGGTGAGAGGAAGGTTGTCTCGGTTCGAGTCTTGAAACTTCTACTCCAGCATTTTATTCTCGTTTTTTTTTTCTTCCTGTCTTTAGATATCCACTCTAGTTTTATATTTTCGTTTTATATATTTTTTTTAGAAAACCTTGTTTGTTCTTTTACATTTTCACGCATTATTTATTCTTTTGTATTTTGGTGTTTATATTTACGGGCCTATTTGTTATTTTAGAAAGCAATATCTATTCTTTCTTTTACATGTTTATTTTTTGTTACCTAAGTATTTGTTCTTATAGAAGGCCTATAGAAAGCACTGTTTGTTCTTATATATGACCCAGTTTCTGTAAACTTCTTGTTTTTTGTCTTCTGATATTTGTTCTTTCAAAAGGATTTATTTGTTCTTTTAGAAGGGTTTATTTGTTCTTTTAGAAGGCAATATTTGTTCTTTCTTCTACATGTTTATTTTTTGTTACTTAAGTGTTTATTCTTATAGAAGGCACTGTTTGTTCTTATACATGACCTTGTTTCTATAAACTTCTTGTGCTTTTGTCTTCTGGTATTTGTTTTTTCAGAAGGATATGTTTGTTCTTTTATAAGGATATCTTTGTTCATTTAGAAGGAAATATTTGTTTTTTCTTTTACATGTTTATTTTTTGTTACTTAAGTATTTGTTCTTATAAAATGCACTGTTTGTTCTTATACATGACCCTGTTTCTGTAAACTTCTTGTTCTTTTGTCTTCTGGTGTTTGTTCTTTCAGAAGAATATGTTTGTTCTTTTAGAAGAACATTTTTGTTCTTTTAGAAGACAATGTTTGTTCTTTCTTTTACATGTTTATTTTTTTTTATTTAAGTATTTATTCTTATACATGACCCTGTTTCTGTAAAACTTTTTGTTCTTTTGTCTTCTGGTGTTTATTCTTTCAAAATGATATGTTTGTTCTTTTTGAAAGGCATCTTTGTTGTTTTAGAAGACAATATTTGTTCTTTCTTTTACATATTTATTTTTTATTACTTAACTATTTGTTCTTATAGAAGGTACCGTTTGTTCTTATATATGACCTTATTTTTATAAACTTCTTGGTTTTTGTCTTCTGGTGTTTATTCTTTTAGAAGGACATCCTTGTTCTTTTAGAAGAAAATGTTTGTTCTTTCTTTTACATGTTTATTTTTTGTTACTTAAGTGTTTGTTCTTATAGAATGCATTATTTGTTCTTATACATGACCCTGTTTTTGTAAATTCTTGTTCTTTTATCTTCTAGTGTTTGTTCTTTCAGAAGGATATGTTTGTTCTTTTATAAGGGCATCATTGTTCTTTTAGAACATAATGTTTGTTTTTCTTTCTTTTACATGTTTTTTTTGTCACTTAAGTGTTTGTTCTTATACATTACCCTGTTTGTTCTTATACATGACCCTGTTTTTGTAAACTTCTTGTCTTCTAGTGTTTGTTCTTTCAGAAGGATATGTTTGTTCTTTTAGAAGGGCATCTTTGTTCTTTTGTCTTCTGGTGTTTGTTCTTTACAGATTTTTTGATAATGTTTGTTCTTTTAGAAGGTTTGTTCATCATTTCTGTAAACTTCTTATTTTTTGTCTTCTGGTGTTTATCCTTGTTCTTTTAGAAGGAAATGTTTGTTCTTTATTTTACATGTTTATTTGTTGTTACTTAAGTGTTTGTTTTTAATGAAGGCACTGTTTGTTCTTCAGCCACAGAAAATAAAGATTGAACATTTATTTAATTATACAAACATTATACAGTCATATAAATAATAAAAAAACATCACTCAGGTAGCATACTAATAAAATATACTACATACCTACCTAAAAGAATGAATTTTTTTTTAATTGTTCCAAAAATGATATTGAAGAGTTTTCCTCTTTTGCAATCTCTTGGCATTTAATTTATCTTGTCATTCTTATTTAAATTCTCACTACACAACATCATAAAATATATTTGAGATGTATTAACAATATTTGCTAAATGTTAAAGTTTAAGGTAAAAAAATAATTAATTTTTTATTTGTTGAATATATTGGGTATTCACGGTTATATTAGACTTTATTTAATCCGGATCAAATCACGTCAAATTCCATTTAATCATTTTTTTTCATAATTCTGTATCTTCCATTCATATAAATCATTATCATTATTTAAAGCCTATAAATCCTCTATATTTTTATATACAATTTCAACAAAAGTAATACTGGAGAAACATGTTCAATATCAATATACTTATGTAGCAAAACATTCACGATATTCGTAAGAAAAATGAAATAAAATGCCAATTATATATAAAGAGGTAAAAATCAATTTATTATGTTGTGGAATAAAAGAAGTGTTAAGAAAAACTGAAAAAGTGCTATTCATAAGGGAGAAAAATAATAAAAGAAAAAAAATAAAGTGGGAGGGTGCTATTTCGTGCAAGATGGGTTTCACTGGTACATGTACGCTTTTTTTAGCACAGGCGCACACAAGAATAGGTGCCATATTTGTGCAAAAGGTTTGGATAATTCATTTAATGTATTAGAATGGTGGAAAAAAAATACAAGCAAATACCATGTTTTATCAAATATGGCATAGAACATTTTGACAGTAGCTTTTGAGGCGTTATTTAATACCAAAAATCCAATGATTGACTCATATTGTGCATTGTTTTCAATTGAGGCTGTAGAAGTAATACTTTGTGGAGGGGATTAGCTTAGAAACATTCATGGTGTGAAGAAAAAAAACAAAATAAGTGTTTAAACTACAATTACCTATAATTATGTTGTTTGAGTTGCTTATAACTTTATAATTTTTTCAGATGTTGAAACAACCAGTGGTAATTAATTTGCCAATTTAAAACATAATGCTAGTTATTTATGTATGTGACATCCAAAAGGTGACTTTGTGACTTTTATTATGGTGTTTTTAATTATTTTGGATGAATTAGATGTGATAGAAAAAAGTATAGTATTTGTTTAGTTGATGATTATCATCCTTTACATGATGCCTAAACATTACATGGTTCGATTGATAGAACTAGAATTTTTATATTTTTTAGTATGTACGTATGAATGTATATATATAGCGATGACTTTGTGTATATATGCTATGATTCTACAGCTCATAGTTTAAGTTAGTTTGAACTTATTTTCATTTTCAAAAAATGGAATAATTAGGGTATGTTTGCTTGGTTTATTTAGATGAAGTTGAAATCAATGCAGCTGATTTGGATTTAAAATGAACTACAACAATTGCTCCATGGGTTGTCAAATGAAATTGGCCAAAGTTTTATTTAGATAACTGTTTAATTTGGAATTTGCAAACTAATTAAGTTAATAGAAAGGAGGTTTTTGATGCTATGCTATAAAATATATACTTGTTAGAATAGATCATAATTGTTATGTAAAACATATTTTTTTTATTTGAACTAGTAAGCACACATTAAAGTGCCGAGGTTTGCTCACGTTGATTACCATGTCAAACTAATCCCTGCCATATTACACTGACTATTTTTTTATTTGCATATTTTCATGTGTAGATTGAGAACAAATATGAACCTAAAAGGAGTATGATGCTGTAGACCAAATAGTGGGCAGAATTGCTACAATTTAAAAAAACAAATTTACCATTTGGACTATTACTTTTCATATTTTGAACTTGAATGAACCTAGTTAATTGTAAATTTAGTTGGACTTGATTATGTCACTATGTTAGTCATATGTTTTTTTTTTGTTTTCTATGAAAATTTTGATAGGTTCCTTAAATTGAGTTTGAATTTTGAATCGAGCTTAAATTGAGCTCGAATTGAGGTTCGAGCTTTGAGTCTTAATTCGAATTTTGAGTCCACCAAGCCACTAAGTTGACCTAAACTTTATAGAACTAAACTTTAAGCCTTATTTTTTGAGGCCATCGAGTTTGAGCTCGAGCCATGTCGATCCTTAACTAGCTGAGTTTTGAGCCTAAGGTGTTTAAGTGCAGGTCAGCTCATTTTCACCCTTAAATGGAGGGAGTGTAATCACTACTAAGGGAGAGGGGGAGACTTGGCTGAAGGCCGTGGCAGTAGTGGAAGTAAATGATGGAAAGAGAGGAGATTTTCTTGAAAATAAAAGAGATGAATGGTAGACAAATTGACAAATGGGAAAATTTTAGGGTTTCTGAGGTGAAACTAAGTTTTTAGATGTTAAAATTGAGATTTTTCTTACAATTTTATACTAAGGTGACATTTTTCCATCAACCATAAGAGCAAATTCATTTTAATTTAAGTTAACCGACTTATTTTTTTTTTTACACTTTTTTGCCTGAAAACCAATTTTACTTAAAAGTTAATATTATGTAGATGCAATAATCCATTTGAAAATAATTTTTTATGACGTTGTTAAATTTTTATAATTTTTTTTTAATGTCTTAAACTAGAAAAATTCATACAAATTTAGTGAGATTACAAAAATTGTATTTTCAGTGGATTATTGCAGTTATGTAATATTAGCTTTTAATTAAAATTAATTTTGGGTAAAAAATATGTAAGAATAAAAATAAGTCATTTTAAAATTAATTAACTTAAGTTAAAATAAATTGGGTGCAAATGTTTCCATCCAAAATAAGGCAAAAAATTGAATATTTTAATGATGTTAGGGATGAGAGTGGAACAAAGTGGACAAAAGAGACGAAATTGGAACGACATGCAAAAGTTGGGGATCACAAATGCATTTAACTCCAAATGCTTATTATAAATTATTAATCCCAAAGGTCAATGAAATGCCGAAACTACCCTTACTCGGTATAATGACCAAAGACCTTTCTTCGTCGCGACCGTCTTCGCTGATCTTTTTTCCGCTCGCTCTCTCTTTCGCCACTGTAATCTGTGTTCGCGTTCCTTCTGCTTTCTGCTTTTACTTTCTGCGTTGCTACTTAAAAACCCATTTGGAGCTTCGAATTTAGAGAAGTCATGACTGTGATGACTCCTGCTCCGATTGATGTAAGCGCTCCGAATCCTTCTTTCCCCTAGTCTTTGCATCTTTGATTCCGTTAATGGGGAAGGCTGTTTTCGCTTGGACTTTTCGTTGCATCGATGAAATTGCTTTGGTTGTCGCCGGGCAAATTTTTCTAGGGCATTTGGTCGACGTTGGTTTGGGTGGGGGATTAGTTTAGGGATGGGAATGTTGTGGATCATTGGACGATTCGAGTCTAGGGTTTTGGTTAATTGCTTGTTGTATGGATCCAGCTATGTTCTGATTTTGTTGATTGGTTTTTCTAAAGTTACTGCCTTCTCTCGCAATTTTCAGCAGCAAGAGGATGAGGAGATGCTCGTGCCTCACTCTGATTTGACCGACAATCACCAGCCTATGGAAGGTAATGCGTCTGAAAACCTTCCTTTCTTCCTCCCAGGATTCCAGTAGGTATTTGATTTGGATTGGCTGCTGTATTAAGGGTTTTGTTTTGGTTCTTTTTTTCCTTGTTGAGTTCATTGTGTTAGCCTTTTGCTGTTAGGCGTCTATGTGTCCATCAAGCAATCCTCAAAACAGTTGAAGGGAGTGGTACTCTACTCTAGGATTTTAGGGTATTGGTTAATTCATACAGAACCAACATTGTGCATAGTAATATGTTTGTCTACGCTTGCTGAAATAATAAATGCTGCTTAATATCATTCGTCATTAGTTTTAGTTTGCATGCTTAAAATTTGCTTACGTTGTTTCGATATGCAGTTGTGGCACAACCTGAAGCTCCTAATCCAGGTGAGAATCAACAAGTGGAGGATCCGTCTTCGTCGAGATTCACATGGAGGATTGATAACTTCTCCAAGTTGAATGTAAAGAAGCTTTACTCTGATATTTTCATCGTTGGTGGTTATAAATGGTAATGCCTACTTCTGATGCTAAGTGTCCAATTTGATTTCTTCTGTTTTGGTAACCTTTTTCCTTGTTTGTTTTGTGTAACTTAGGCGGATACTGATCTTTCCAAAAGGAAACAATGTGGATCACCTCTCTATGTATCTGGATGTCGCTGATTCTGTCAGTTTGCCATATGGTTGGAGTAGATATGCACAGTTTAGCTTGGCTGTGATAAACCAAATTCATAATAAGTACTCTGTGAGAAAAGGTCAGCCCTTTCTAATTGCTAGATGCATACTTAGATTTATTCTATTGTGTTGTGTGTTAATCATGGGGATTGGAAGCATGCTAAAAATTGCTATTGCTTTCCTGATTTGATGAACATGCGAGCTTCTTTAGAAAAGGTTAGTGCAGAGGTTATTTTCTTATAAAAAGAAGGATAGTGCAGAGGCGGAACAGTTGTATGTGTTATAGAACAGGATATCTTTAAGCACAACTATCTATTCCACTTTCTGTCAGCAGGGATTCTTTTGTAGATTTCAAGAACCCTGTTGGTTATCTAGATTTTTAGTTGATCAGTAGGATATTATGTTTCTTTAGAGGCATGTAGTTATGTTTTCCAACTCTTACTTTTGATATCTTAAGTGTCTATGGTTGTCTAGTGGCTCTGCTACAATGGTTGAGTTTTATTTTAGATCTCAAAGCATCTTTCTTGGCTAGATTCAAATTGGTTGCTCTTAAGTTTTCATATCTTGCCACATGAACAAGAACACTCTTACTTTTCTTATTCAATTTTGTGAACTTATCTGCTCTGGTTCTCTCTCTCTCTCTCTCTCTCTCTCTTTCCCTTAAACATTTGGACTGTGGTGAAACTTAACACGTACATTGGAAATGTTATAACTCAATTATTATATGTGCCAATGGTTAAAATTGGAAATGTTATAACTCAATTATTATCTGTGCCAACGGTTAACTTTCTTGTCTCAAATCACCTGTTTTTTCCCCCCCAATTCTGCCCCTGGCTTGTACTCTTGTTCCTCTTGTAAACGAAGAGTGAATAAAGCTGTTGGAGGCTTAGCTTGGTGTTTAAATTTCATTGTTCTTATTTCAGGAAACTAATACTGAATCGGAGTTGTTTTTTAGCTGCCTTATAGGGTACAATTTGTAGAATTGTCTTTAGTCTTGTTCCAAAATTATTCTTCAAAAAGCTTTTGCATACAATTCAAGAATCCCAAATACTAGGTTTGGATTGGAAGGGAAAAGAAAAAAGAAGGGCATGATGAGAAAATAAGGAAAGGGAGGAGAAAATAAATTACATCTTTTTCCCTTTAAATCTCCCCCAATTTGGGAGAAGAAATTCTTAGTTGTTTGTTGGGAACAGGGAGGAACCAAATTACCTTGGTTATCCTTCTCCTAGTTTACTCTTCAAAAGCCAGCAATTGCTTCCCAAACATTAAAGGGTAGGAACTTCGTTCTGTTTAAAATAATAGCTAAAGCACAACAGAGTGCATACAGTAATTATGGAAAGGATGCTATTGACAAATTATTGTCATTGCACATGAGTTTTTATTTATCTGTAATATACCAGTTAAATAAAGCTCAAGCAAAATGGGAGTCTGAGATATTGATAATATAATATCAAAATGGTGAGTGCTTGATAGGTGCTATGGTGTTATTTAGCCCAAAAAAGGACATTCAAAATGCCAAGTGAAAGCACATGGAACGTGTTCAAAGTTTTCAATTGTTGATACCTAGAACTTTTGGGATGTACACAGGGGTGGCTTATTGATCGCTATAGTTTTGGTTCATTGAGTAGGAAGTTTAGCCTCAGTATCCAGGAATAGTTGCCAAAGGGAAGGGTGATATGGGAGATGAGATGTTGGATGACTCCAGCATTGGGTTTTGAGATTGTATCTGACATGGAATAGTTACTCTACAGCTGCTTCTAGGAATGTCTGAAAGTAATTCTTTCTTTCCTGATTTATGATGTGATTGGTTTCCTGCTACCCATGATCAATTTTGTAGGACCTCATGGCCTCTTTGTTGTACTCTTTTCGGTGGGTGAATTTGATAAAGATTTCCATTGTTGTGTTTTGCCTAGTTGATTTTATATTGAGAAAATGTCAATGGAGAACTCTCCTGATTTATGCACCTATGAGCAATCTGGGACTGAAATTTCTTCTGCAGCTATGATGGAGGAAGCATGGTTTTGCAGACTGCCCTGTGTGCTGCTTGGTTTTTTAGTATCAGCATCCTAAAAATGATGCTTCTAAGACAATGATAACCTGACTTTCTGTTAGAAAGAACAAAAGAAAAAGTCAATATGGCGGACATCCTTTTTTCCATTTGCTTCTTTTGAGAAGGATGTCCAGTGATGTTTACTTTCGCATGTTGCTTATTATGCGTCAAATTGGGCCTCTCATATATTGTCTTGGAAGAACTTGTTTGTCATGCCTTCATTCTGGCTTTTATTTGCAGACACGCAGCATCAATTTAATGCACGTGAAAGTGATTGGGGCTTTACATCCTTTATGCCCCTTGGTGAAGTTTATGATCCTAGTAGGGGGTATCTTGTGAATGATACACTGGTAGTTGAAGCAGAGGTGATTGTCCGTAGAGTTGTAGATTACTGGACATATGATTCAAAAAAGGAAACAGGTTATGTGGGCCTTAAGAATCAAGGAGCAACATGTTATATGAATTCTCTCCTTCAGACTCTCTTTCATATTCCTTACTTCAGGAAGGTCAGTGGTCATGCTTCAGATTTTCTTTACCTGATGCTTGTTTATACCTTTAACAATGTGAAACTTACATTGCAGGCAGTTTACCATATGCCAACAACTGAGAACGACATGCCATCTGGAAGCATCCCTTTGGCTCTGCAGAGTTTGTTTTACAAGCTCCAGTACTGTGACAGCAGTGTTGCCACAAAAGAGCTGACCAAATCATTTGGATGGGATACATATGATTCTTTCATGCAACATGATGTTCAAGAACTTAACAGGGTTTTATGTGAAAAACTTGAAGACAAAATGAAGGTAAAATCCTTTAAAGAGGTTTCATCACTTTGTGGATATAAAAATATGAGAAAAAGTGAAAGTGAATAAACAGTTGTCACCAGTTAAAATCTGTTGCACCTTTTGTTTTCCTAGGGAACTGTGGTAGAGGGCACTATTCAGCAGCTGTTTGAAGGGCATATTATGAATTATATTGAATGCATCAATGTGGATTACAAGTCTACAAGAAAGGAGTCCTTCTATGGTACATGCTTCTCAGTTTTGTTATTCATGACTTTTGGGCCTTCTATTGAGATGAATGCTAATCTCGTTTTCTGTTTCATCCAGATCTTCAGCTTGATGTTAAAGGGTGTCGTGATGTTTATGCTTCTTTTGATAAGTACGTAGAAGTTGAACGCCTTGAAGGTGATAACAAGTATCACGCCGAACAGTTTGGACTGCAGGTTGTTTACCATGTGCACTTTGTCCCAAATTTGACTCTTGGATTGAAATGTCTGAAATAGATCCAGAGTTCTGTCGTTCCACGTGATTCAAATGTACTGGGAAGATCAATCGTTTTGTTTTGGTGGTTCTGCTTTTTCTAGTTATGGAAATATAGTTGTTTATATAGAAGTCTTTTTGGGTTAGCTTCTTTTTATATTTTTATCTATTTTCTAGTAGTTATTCTGTTCACACATAGTAGATGTTATTTATGGGTGTGACATAACAAGGAAAGAGAACCACTGGGAAGTCAGAAACTTGTTTGCTGGTGCCATATTCATTTAGCCTCATAGAGTTGCTGGTCTCTGTTTCCTGGATGGCTAGTTTGCAATTCATAGGGTCGTCCACGTCAATCCTGAATGGAACATGCTGTATCTTTGTGACACTATTTCATGGGCTCATTGCCCATAGATGAGCTGGCAGACTTGAAGAGATGAACTTTTGGTCACCATGGACATGAAATAAGATGTTGTTCTGGTCCTGACTAGAAAAGAACGTTCTTTTAGCATATGTTGGAATTCAATGCATGATATCTTGCATAGTGTTTCAATTGTATTTGATTGCTTCTATATCTTCCATGACCTGGTGTGATGTTCTGGATATTTGTCTTGTTATTTCTTGATCCTATTCTAGGATGCAAAGAAAGGTGTTCTCTTCATCGACTTTCCACCAGTTCTTCAGCTTCAGCTAAAAAGATTTGAATATGATTTTATGAGGGACACTATGGTCAAGGTGGGTACGCCACTAAATTTACTTGTTTTTGAGTAGCTCTGTCCTCTCTGATGCATGTTCAGGGAACTTGTAACCCAGTGCTTCTTCTCTACTGAAGTGTTGTAATGCATTTTTGAGCTTAAAATTCTGTTGGAACCTATTATATTCCATATCATTTGTCTGTTTACTTGTAAGATTGAAATGTACTGTTTGGGTGCAATGTCAGACTATAGATATCTCAAAGGGAGGGACATAGGAGCTGTATATGAACCCACGAACTAAAGGAAAGACTAGCTGCGAGATCTAGCTGTCATCTATGATGCAGTTTGTCTCATTTATCGTTCTCTGCGAGTTTTAAGTTTTAGTAGGACCTTTCTAGCATTTCTGGTCTCATTGCATATTTGCATTGGGCTGTTCATATAACGAGTTTTGCTAATAGAATAATTTCTGAACTACAATAATGTTGGATTAAGTAAGTTGATATAAGTTCCTGAGTCTGGTTGACATGTTCCATTCATTTCACGAAAAAACAGGAGATCAAATTTGTTTGAAAGGTTGCAAGTGGTATTGACCTATGAAGAAAAGTTAGTTACTAATTCTAGTGTTAAATACTCTTTATGGAAGGCTTGTTGCTAGCTAGATTGAAAGGTTCATTGTGAGAAACCTTCACATCTGAATTTTATGTTTTGATGGTAACACAGCTATGCTACCAAGAGTAGGTGTTTGATGAATGAGAGGCTAAAATGGTTCCGTTCATTCTGGGGCTCGGCCTTTCACCCAGTTATGGTTTTGATAACTTGAATGAAGAGGGCAAGGGGGTTCATTTTGTCTCTGAGATAACTCTAGATCCTATGTTGAAAGAGTGAAGAAAATATCTAGGCCTTTAAGGTAGAAAGGTGGAAGTTTCCTGAATTTCAGTCTGCCCTTTACTTATATCTTGAAAAAGCCCCATTCATGTGCCACCCTCTCTTGTGTTATCGGGATACCTCTGGGATACCTCCAGAAATGTCAATCATTAGGTTCTTTTTTGTTGGCAAGATAGAATTTTTTGCTATTTGTTTGTATATCTGCTTTACATTGCCTCTGCCTACACTACATATCTTTTGGAAAATGATTTGTGTTGTGGTCTCTCAGGATTTACAAGTTATTTATGATTGTTTTTGGAGTTATAATATAATATTATATTTGTCATTTTATTATTATCAAATGTTGATTTTAATAATTCTTCTTTTTTCCTCACATTCTAGATTAATGACCGTTATGAATTTCCTTTGCAACTTGACCTTGACCGAGAGAATGGCAAATATTTGTCTCCTGAAGCTGACAGGAGTGTTCGCAATCTTTACACACTTCACAGGTGCATTGCTATATTGACTTCGCGCTTCTTGCTTGTATGTCTGCTGTCTGTTGTTTTTTTTATTATACTACTTTACTGTGAGTTGACACCTGATTTTGTCTAGGCACTAATTTTAATATTAGGTCTAGATTTGACCAAGTATAGCAGCGTTTTTATTTTGTAGGGTCAATTAGGGACAATTTAGTCATTTGAAAGGATAATTAGGGTCATTTTGGTGATTTTAGAGTCTGGCTGGTTGGTAGGACTCGGAAAATTCAGATTATGTTATTATTTCGTGCTATAAAATTTTAGGAATTTAGAGTGGTCATTTTAGGTCAAAATAGGCATTAATTTAGTTAAGAATTAATTTGGAGTCTTATAGGTCTTTTAGGGTTAGCTTAAGCAAAAGGGAAGAGTTTGGGTGTGAAATGAGGGTTTTTAGAAAGTTCTAGGCAAAATTTGAAGTTTCGGTGTAAATCTGCCAACTTCTGAGAGTTTTAGGCAAAACCAGCCATTTCATGAAATTTAGGGCAAGATCTGACAATTTTATAAAGTTTTGGGTTTTGACAAATTCTTGAAGTGTTGGGTTAAATTGGAAGTTCTTGTAAAATCTGGGACCAGATTAACACTTCAAGAGTTCTTGTGGAGTTGGATTAGTATTTAGGCCAGATTGCTTCCTAAAACCTCTAAAATTCAGTTTTGATGAGGATTAGCCTCCAGATTACTTGTATATCATGATCATGACTCTTTTAACTATAAATAGGTGTCATTAGGGAGAAATCACAAAAAAAAAGAGAGAAAATTCGAAATCCTAAACTTTCCTAAGCAAAAGGGTGAAACTACAGGTTCAGCCCCTATTTATTTCCCTGCCCTCCCCAAAAACCATAAAGTTCATCCTTCTGCCGGCCTTGCTACCCAACACACCATTGCCCCATCTTGCCCAGTCCACCATTGCCAGAACGAGGGGAGGAGCCCCTTTGCAACCCCATCACCCCATCCCGCTGTGTTCCCTTCTTGTTCCTCCACCGTCGGCAGCCAATCGGCTGTGTCCACCTCTCCTAGATGTCACCGTCATCACCCCGTTGAAGCCCAAGCCACTGCTGCCCTTGTTTGGCCATCCAGATGTTGGTTGAGAAGGAACCGTGACCCGATTGCAACCTGGCCCCAAGCCCAAGAATCGACCCAAATCTGACCCATTTTACCCAGTCAATCTCTTGCCTCAAGGAAAAATTCGCCTTTAGTTCCTGAACTTGTATGTTTTTTTGTTTGTTTTAGTTCAAAACTCTTTCTGTTTTGCAGTATAGGTACTGACAATGCTCCTTTAGCTTTTATTTTGCTTGATTTTTTTTATTATTTATTTTAACCATCAATCAGTTTGAAAATTTAATAACACATGGCATTATATGTCTGGGCTAGTTATCCAGTTGTTCAAATAATTTAATTGACTTCTTTCTTTTTCTTTTTATTTTCTTTTTTTAATAAAAAACTAGAAAATTAATTGAATTAAGATAGAATATCAATAAATCTTAAGGAATTTGTTCTTGGAGGACTGGGAAAGTCCTAAGACAGATTTATTTGTTTAAGATTCACCGTTTGAACAAATGTTCTTGGTGGATTTAGTAAAATCCCGAGATTAAATTCAAGGACATCTAAAAGAATATTCCATATCTAGTTGGTCTCACAAGAGTCACGGTTTGGATTAAAATTAACTAAAATTCGTAAAAATTGTTTCATAAAAAATTAGGTGTTGAAGGAAACAAAAATTCAGGAAAACATAAAATTGAACCCCCATGGTGTCAAATTTGGGAATTTGGGCGTTAAAGTGTGTCTAGTTTTTCCGTAATGTAACCGGCTCATGAATCCTAGAATATCTTGTAGACCATTATGTGGTGTCAATTGACCTGGGTATAACCTGGATTGGTGTGCTGTTTCTTTTCTTTTTCTATATGTAAAGTGTTGTGATGACAGCACTAAGGGGGTCCCAACCAAAGGACAGCAATTATCTATTTTTTGTTAGGAGGAAAAATCACAGTAATTATTTTTGAAGGCTAAAGCACAGTGATTATCTTAGCCTCTGATATAATATCCAGCCCATGGAGATTCCCTTAGATCAGAAATTCTATCCTCTAAATGGGTTTGGCACTAACTATGAGAGATAATGAATGCATGGTATCTGATGTTTAGCTGTTTGTGAGATGTAGGGGCAAAAGTTGGGTTAAAAATGTCGGGTTTGGGCTGAACCTTCCCTGACTTCAGCTCACTCTACTCTCAAAACCATGGCCTGAACTGAACCTATCCCAAATTTGTTGGGTTCTGGAAGGCAAAATTTGGGTTGGACCTGAATTCCCCCTGCACCAGCAGTCTGGCAGCTGCAAAATGAAAAAAGAGAAAAAAATTGAATATATAGCAACAACAAATTATGGTTTATGGATTTGTCAGGAAACATGAAGACATACTTATGTTATGGATGCGATGTGAGAATGGCAACAATTCTTGAGAGTAAAAAATTACCTGCAGGACTTTGTGTGAGGGAGAGATGAGGTTGAGTTGCACTGAGGATGGAGGATGAGGGATGACAGTAAAGGGAGGGGAGGGGCTGACAGTGAAGGGAGGCATTGAGAATGGAGGACAGAGGATGAGAGGGCTGATGGCGAAAGGAAGTGTGAGGGATGAAGGACAGAGGATCTGTGAGAGGAGAGACAGGATGAGAGGAAAACGTAGGAATTAGAGAGAGATGAGAGATGGGGCCATGGTGGGTGGTGGTCTCTTTGGAGATAGGGATTGGAGAAGGAATAGGGTTTAGAGTAGAGATGAGAGATGAGTTCATAGAAGATATGGTGGCTACTAGGCCCATGATAGGAAATTGGGAATATATCAAGTGGGCTTTGGTATTTAGGGTTGGGAAGGGGAAGTATTAATGATTTTGGGTATAAAATTATAGGGTTTAGAGTAGAGATGAGAGATGAGCTCATAGAAGATATGGTGGCTAATAGGCCCATGATAGGAAATTGGGAATATATCAAGTGGGCTTTGGTATTTAGGGTTGGGAAGGGGAAGTATTAATGATTTTGGGTATAAAATTATATTGGATACAGGAATTTCAGGTTGGGTTTGGGTTCTACCCGAACCAAGCCTGAATTTTGAGCTCTTTTTCAGTTTGGGTTCGGGTCAACCCGAATTCGATAGTTCCCCCTTCAGACCTGCCCGAAATTTCAGGTTCAGGTTGGAAATTCGGGGTCCAGGCCTTGCTTTAAGCCCTAGTGACATGGATTGATTGTATTATATATTATCAGTGTTTGGTAACATTCAGAACTCACACCTTCGATTTTGTTTACAGTGTTCTGGTTCACAGTGGTGGAGTGCATGGTGGACATTATTATGCGTTTATCAGACCAACTTTGTCTGATCAATGGTACTATTTTTTTGTTAGATTTACTTTGCAGTCTTGGAATGATGAAAAATTAGTTAGATGCTTTTGGATTTCTGGTTGATATACTGGATTTATGAGCTATGTTTGGTGTATCCCATGAATAGTAATTTGTCATACATTGGCTTGTAGGTATAAATTTGATGATGAAAGAGTAACAAAAGAAGATATGAAAAGGGCTTTGGAGGAACAGTATGGTGGTGAGGAAGAGGTGATGTTTCAGAGATGTTCAGATTTACTGTATAAATTATTTTAACTTTTTGCATCTGTTCTATCAGGCTTTCGTCTTACCCTGTTTTGGTTTGTTAATGATATAACAGTTACCGCAGACAAATCCTGGGTTCAACAACACTCCCTTCAAATTCACCAAATATTCAAATGCATACATGTTGGTATACATACGTGAAAGTGACAAAGACAAAATAATCTGCAATGTGGATGAGAAGGATATTGCTGAACATCTTCGGGTAATATGCTTTTGTTTTGTTTACATCAGCTTTAATGAGCAACTGTCTAAAGCAGTACTAATGAATGAATATGCCTGCTAACATGAGCAAGATTCTTGTTTGACTCTAGCTGTATCTTGATCATAAGCTGTCTTAGTGAGTTATTCTCAACTCTATGTTAGAGATTCTGATTTGTTTACTGTATCGGTTTCACCATTTCAAATGTCTATATTGCCATGTTGCACACGTTGATCCGCAATGTCAATTTTATAATGGAAAGTTACCAAAGAATGGTCTTCATTCACCATGATTCCCTGTTGACGGTTTTAGTATGTTGTCTCATTTTTGGCTCATAAAAAGGTTGTGTAAACAAGGGCAGTGGGTACAAACCTTGCCACTTGCTTCTGTTGCATTTATTTCTAATGCTAATATGACTTTTAATTGTTGATCTATAAACACTGCTTAATCTATAGGATGATTATTGCTGAATTCTTAGATTATGACACGAAACATTCATCTTCGCAGGCTAGATTGAAAAAAGAACAGGAGGAAAAAGAGCAGAAGAAGAAGGAGAAAGCTGAGGCTCACCTGTACACTATCATAAAGGTTTGCAGTCTTGTATGGTTTATCATGGCTGGCAGTTTGATGGCTAGGAAAAAATGTTGCTTATTTCAATGATTGGGGATTCTAGGTTGCACGAGATGAAGATCTTGCAGAGCAGATTGGAAGAGATATATACTTTGATCTGGTGGATCATGACAAAGTCAGGAGCTTCCGTATTCAAAAGCAGATGCCTTTCAATGTTTTCAAGGTATGATGTCATCTCCTCACATTCATCTTGAGTTCAATCCCTACATTCTTTATGTTCTTTATTAAATTGGGTTTGTGACTCTGCCTCTTCCTGATAAAGAAAAAAAAAGCTTCTTGTAGTCAAGTGCTAGGAAAAATTCAAAGAAAAAACAACAAAAAACTGCTGCTCAGATATGCGTTTTGTTGCTGAGTTTTTTTTCCTTGTTCCTATCTTCTTCATCTTGTTGGCCTTCACCCTCACCCTTCATTATGAAAATATTGTAGTCAGCCATCGTTTCTCTGGTTTAGTGGATGATTAATGTGGTTTGTGCAGGAAGAGGTTGCCAAAGAGTTCGGCATACCGGTTCAATTTCAGCGGTTTTGGCTGTGGGCAAAACGTCAGAATCATACTTACCGACCCAATCGCCCATTAACACCTTTGGAAGAAACACAATCGGTAATTGCAATTTGCTCCAACTTATTTGCATTACTGTGCTTGTGCAAGGGAGATTTTCTAGAGCTCTTATTCTTTTTTTTTTTTTCGGTTTATGTTTTTACTTTGCATGTTAAGTTACTTTAATTCTGGCCAACTTTGGTGTCACTTTTCTGTAGAGAAAAATAAATCTCTACTTAATCAAGAAAGCCAAGTGACAGTTAACCAGAAGATAAAATGACATGAAAAAGCTAAATCGATTTCATCATCATTCTTTCCCTGTTTAACCAGAACTAGTAGTATGGTTATTTATACTTTAGTGCAAGTTATTTGGTCCTTACAGATGTTCACCTGCCATTTGGCTCCCACTCTTGGTTCAGTAGTTGTATTGTGGAGTGTGTGAAAAGGAAGTGGAATAATTTTGAACTTCTGGTGGACATGTGAAGCTATAAGGTATAGAATAAGAGAGACTATGGAGCGGACTTTTGGAGTTGGTATAGATAAAGGGATTTTTATGCTTAATGCTTTTTTGTACACATGAATGTGTAGAAGAAGCAAGTAGTATATTGATAACAAAAATATTTTTCCGCCCTAAAAGCCACAGCCTGTTGTTTTTATGCATGATTCCCCCTCCCCTTCTGAGGATTTGGTGCTTGTTGCCTAAGAAAAGAAAGTTGTTTTTATGAATGTTCCATGAGAAAGTAATCTGACTGGAATTTCACTTGTACCTACTCTCTGTTCAGTATCTTGCAATTACCCTCACTTGTATGAATTTCAAGGTTTGAATTTGGTGTTAAGAGGCGTGATGGTCAGTAATGTCTATTTGATGACACTTGTGGTTCATTTGAAAATGTCATTTGGTTTTGTCTTTTGGTTTCAGCAGTCTAGTTGATCTACATAAACAGAATAGGGCTTTTTGTTCCCTTAACCCTTCTCCTCCTTAGGGAAAGTGAGATTAGATTCCAGAACCTTAGTTTAACACCAGGTCTTCACAACTCAACATAGCTGATATTGTCCACCTCGTTGACTCTTTCTAATCTTTCAATTGATGAGCAGTGTGGAATGAAATAGATTTCGTACAACTCAAGTAGAAAAGTGATGTAGCAGTTTGCATCTGAGAAAAGTTGTAAGCATAACGTGCTATTGCCTGTGGAGATGGGTAGGATAATGCAATGTCTTGATATTCTCATCTTTCAGCTGATTTTTTCTGTATTACAGTATATGCAAGGTCAATTGATGTCACGGCGAATAGTAGATACATATTGATTTAAACAATAAAATCTCCTCAACTAATTCTCTGGGCTCAAGTTTGACCATCCTCTTTTAACTTCTTCCATGCCATGGACAAAGTTTAACTTCTTCCATTCCCAGGCATATTGTTTGCAACTGTTTTTTTCCTGTTGTGAGTGAAGTGATTTATCTACCAACATGGTTTCACAACTTAACTATGTGGCATCCATATCTTTTCTTACCCTATGACCTCATTTTCTCTGTAGGTGGGAACACTAAGGGAGGTATCAAATAAGGTTCACAGCGCAGAGCTAAAGCTATTCCTTGAAGTAGAGCGTGGACCGGTAATTTTCATTTGCTATTAGGAATGAGTGTGCCACCCATTATTCTTATTCTTTTGACAAATAAATTGATGATAAGCATTGAAATTCAGGATCTTCGCACAATCAGTCCACCAGATAAGTTGAAAGAGGATATCTTGCTCTTTTTCAAGCATTATGATCCTCATAAGGAAGAGCTACGGTATATTGCGATTCTGTTTGGGATCATTAATAATGCATCAGAAGTGCTTATTTTTATGTATATGCTCAAACTATATATTTACTGGAACGCTACACTCTACGAAGCCCGAATAGTGTGTTTGAAACATTTTTTTTAATAATGTTAGTTTTTTTTAATATTTCTTTTCTAGGTTGGGTAAGGAAAACACTTCATAAAAAATTGGTTGGTTTATAAAAAATATTCAAGTGATTATTAGTTATAGAGAGTATTAGCTTTCAAATGTTACTGTTTTACAACAAAGAAGTTAACATAAACATAATGAAAAAAATGTGAAATGAACTGGGCCTATGTGTTTTCCCCCATATTTGTGTGTGTGTGTGACTTTTATTTAAGCCTAACCTTGCTGTGAATTCCCTGCTCTATCAGTTATGTTGGGAGGCTGTTTGTAAGAAGTACTGGCAAGCCCATAGATATATTGGCAAAACTTAATGAGATGGCTGGTTATACTCCAGATGAGGATATTGATCTCTATGAGGTATGTCGTCAGTCATGCATCTTTAGATTTCTCAATGTTGCATCTTTAAATTTCTCAATGTTTGCTTTCTTTACACCCTTTGCTTGATGATCTTTTATATCATGAGTTGTTTTTTCTTCCTCTTAAAGTCCTGGTCAAAACTCATGATGAGTTGTCTTCCTGAATGATGTCTAAATGCTTGAGGGCCTTCTAGGTTTGCCTGTTGAGACTTGAGACTAGCCTTCAAGTGGCAGGAAAACTGAGTAATTGGAATTTAGGGTTTGGATGACTGTCCTTGCTTCCAGTAATAAAGAAAAAAAATGGCATCTGTTGTGGACAGATAGCACTCCATTGCCTATAGTTAGTGAGTGATATGCACAATATCAGAAAATAGGTTGTGAACAAAGATGCAGACTGTTCCTGAAAATTGTACATGTTACACGTGTATTCTTTTTGTTTGAATCTGCTGCTATCACTTCCTGATTTTATTAATCGGGGTCACATTAGTCAGGTCTGTTGCTGACACCTTGGTAATAACCATGGGCAAAATCTTTATCTGGTGTCCTGGACATCGATGGTGCTCCATTCAGCGTTGGCTTCTGCCAGATTAGGGACATTTCTAGGGCCTAACGGGACAAGTGGCTAATGCCCTAACGTTTGAGTGCTGAACAAATTTTTATATCTTCTAAGGAGTAATGTAAATCTCATATGCTTTGTTCAGGAGATAAAGTTTGAACCCACAGTCATGTGTGAACCAATAGACAAGAAGCTGACTTTTCGAGCAAGCCAGGTACAGATCATGTATTTTGCAATTAGTAGTTTTTTACTGTGAGTTTTTATATATGAGGAAAACAAGCATAAATCCCATGCTGAACTTAAGTTTCATATTTCTGCAGCTTGAGGATGGTGACATCGTTTGCTTTCAGAAGTCTCTTGTTGAAAGTGAACAATTGCGTTATCCAGATGTTCCTTCATTTTTGGAATATGTGCACAATCGTCAAGTATGCTGTCCATCTTTTTGTATGGAAATAATTTTCTTTGCAATTTTTCTTTTAGAATGGCATATGGCACAAGAATTCTAATTTTAGGTTTCAAACTTTTTCTTTTTTTGATGTAATATGGAAGTTAATCTCCAAGAGAACATCTTCCCTAAAGTTTGCATGTTATCTAGCTTGTTTGAACCACTTTCCTATTTTAAACGAAGTAAGATTCCTAAGGTGGTGTTTGGATATGGAAAATTTCTCATTTTTCTTTTTCAAATTTTCTTTGATAGAAGTTTGAGTGCATAGCTAGTTTTGAGGATGTGGAAAACCTTATTTTCTAAATTTTGGAAAACTCATGTTATGAAATAGAAAATCTTGTTTTTGATGTTTTCCATTGTAATATATGAGTTTTCCTAAGTTTGAAAAACAAGGTTTCTCATATTCTTAAAACATGTATTATGTACCCAAATTTTTATAAAAAAAAAATTGAAAGAAAAAACAGAAAATTTTCTACAACTAAACACCACCTAAGCTTTTTGTGAAGTTAGGTTCATAACTTGGTTAATTACATTAGAGACAGCAAAAAAAGATGCTTTTGTTATGTCAGTTTAAAGATCATCCTAGTGATTTAATCTCTATTGGTGTCAATTTACCAGGCTGGTCTGTTTACTAGTGACTGATGACCTTGTTGGCAATCCAATAATCAACTATCATAGATCACTGTAGATCTTGATCATTGTGTTTCTTATGAAAGTATACTGATAACATGCAGGATCAAACATAACCTGAAATTGCAGAACATTTAAAAGGAAACAGGCTAAACGATTTAAATGTTTCAATGCAATCAAGAATTCTTTTCCCCCGAATAACCTGACCTCTGAACCATTTCTTTACTTGAAAGAGCAAAATCATAGGATCCTAAGTCCTTTTAAGTTATAAAGCTAATTACTAGGTCAAAGTGTTACTTTGAGTTATGCTATCTGTCAATGTGCTTCTTGGACTGGACAGAGATCTGATAGCTGTCTCAAGAGAGTTGATATAAATTTTTATTCTTCTAGGCAGGTCAAAATAATCAGTTTTACTTATTGTATGTTAATATAATGTTTTTATTTGAACAAATTTTGATTTAGTTACCAACTAGTTGGGTTTTGGGTTCAGTGGATTGATTGATTTGAACGATTCCTTAACAATCATGTGAGGCTTATATAGGGTCTGCAAATTTTAATTTTCCAGCAATTTGATGTTTGGCGCAAGTAGTCTTTGTTCTATTCTGAAATGTTTGTGTCATCTCATATACCAGGTTGTCCGATTTCGGTCTTTGGAAAAACCTAAGGAAGATGATTTTTCTCTGGAAATGTAAGTAAAAATATTTGAAAGGTTGCTTTATTCTTTTTGATGTTCTTTTTAGCTTTCTCTGTTGATTATAACATGCTTGCAAAAGACACTTAGTGTTGGTTTCTTGATGTTCCATATGTTGCATGAATTTGCAGGTCAAAACTTTATACATATGATGATGTTGTTGAGAGGGTTGCCAAGGAACTTAATTTGGATGATCCATCAAAAATTAGGCTTACATCGCACAACTGTTACTCACAGCAACCCAAGCCTCAGCCAATTAAATATCGAGGAGTGGATCATTTGTCTGACATGCTGGTGCACTACAATCAAGTAAAATAAATGGCCCTCAATCATGTGCAGCAATTAAATGAGCAAAACTATAAAACCTAATGAACTAATTCTGGTTTGTTGTCATTTCTTTTTTTCAGACGTCTGATATTTTGTATTATGAGATATTAGACATCCCCCTACCGCAGTTGCAAGGTTTAAAGACACTGAAGGTGGCATTTCATAGTGCCCTGAAGGAGGAAGTAATTACCTACTCTGGTCGCATTTTATGGATTATTTGTATAGGAACTGTTCCTTCAATAAACATTGACATCATTTCATGTAACAATTCTGACCATCTGATAGCAGGTTGTTATTCATACAATTAGATTACCTAAACAGAGCACTGTTGGCGATGTGCTTAATGACCTTAGGACAAAGGCAAGTTTTTCAATTTTGGGAGCACTAATTGCAGATTATTTGAGCTTTGCCATCACTTATCTTTTTGGATTAAAAGGTTTTTGGTTAAACTCTGCTGTACTTGTTTTGGTTCCATCTGATTGTGCTTTTTTTTTTTTTTTTTTCTTAAGCAGGTAGAGTTGTCTCATCCTAATGCAGAGCTAAGGCTGCTCGAGGTTTTCTATCACAAAATCTACAAGGTAGTGTTTCTATTATCCGCTTCTGCTTCATGTCACTTGCTAGAATTGAAGAAAATGTGACATTAGGAACTTACATAATTTGTTTTGTATTTGAAGTTATTGTCTGATATAATCAAACTCTTTCATTTTGCCATAGTGCCCTAGCACACATTTTATATCATCAGAAAAAAAAAAAGGCTTGGGGCTCTTACATAGGGCAAGGGGGCTGCAAAGACTAGACGTGAAAGCCTGAATGCAAAAGCTACGGATGAAATAAAAAACAAACATCATAAGGAAAAGCTAACTAAAATAACTTCTAATGTCACCATATGAATGGATGCTTCAGGAAAACCCTACAACCTTCTCTTTCACTGATCTGCTTCCTTCCCATGGAGTCTATTGCTACTTTGCCGAACATGATAAGCACTGGCAACAAACAACCGTTCTAGCTTTCTTACGGATTTACCCCTCACAACTCTTTTAGACTACCTTGATAGATACTCTCGTACATAAGGGCAGCCATATGTAAGGCTGAAAAGGAGCTGAGCCGAGCAATAGGTTGATCATGTTTAGCATGAATTTGTATTGAGCTTGATGTTCATGTTTGGATCGAAAAGAATGTGAATGAACCATGAAAGAGTTTTAAATCGACTGAGCTTGAGTCAAGCGTAATACATTCACCTAAATCAATGAAATGAGGTAAAACCAAGTTGAGTCGTGGGTAAATCGAGCTTTGTTTGAGTTGTACATCGAGCTTGAAACTTTGTTCAGGCTTGGATTGTTAACAATTTGAACAAGTCATGAACAAGCATTAAATTGATTTGAGTTTGAGCCAAATTCGAGCTGTTTTTGTTTTTCGCCCTGGCAATATGATTTCAGCTCTGACAACACTGGTATATGAATATCAAACTCATTTTCCTGTAAGCCATTTTTCTGAACAATGATTCTTTTTTCTGCCTTTTGAATAATACTAACTTTTTTAATTTTTTAAATCCGGGTCTGAAAAATGTTGCTTCTGCTTGATGTTTGTCTAACTAGACACGTCTACTGTTGTTTTTTTTTTCTCTTTGCCTATGCTCCTTGATGTAGCATTGAGTATTTTTATCTCATATGTGCAGATTTTTCCACCCAGTGAGAGGATTGAGAACATTAATGATCAATACTGGACATTACGGGCAGAAGAGGTTACTTACTATCCCTTCCTGACCCAATTTTTTCCCTTTCCTTTCTTTATGTTTGTTTGTTTTGAAAAAATTGTAAAGACCGTGTAGGTATGCTGTCAAGCCAGAGATGTCCCCCACCTGACCAGAATAAATTTTGTATTTCACTGTTCTTGCTTAACTGTTCTTGCTTTTTATTTGCTATTATGCCTTTTTTGCAGATCCCAGAAGAAGAGAAAAACCTTGGTCAGAATGATCGTCTGATTCATGTCTACCATTTTAATAAAGAGACAGCTCAAAATCAGATGGTAATTTTAACAATTTTATGTTCATGTTTTAACTTATCCTTCTTAAGTAAATTAGTTGTTTTGGTAATAGTGAAAATGCATTTGTATAGAATAGATCATTGTATGTGTGATGCCCATTAAATATTGAACTTCAGCAAATTCAGAACTTTGGAGAACCCTTTTTCCTGGTCATACATGAAGGTGAGACTTTGGCTCAAATAAAAGTGAGAATACAAAAGAAACTACAAGTACCAGATGAGGAGTTTTCTAAGGTACGTTCTTATTCCTAAGTTTTATGGCTACAGTACTATGGTGGCCCCTTTTGATTTCCACTGTCATAGTGCAATAAGCTGCGACTGATTCAACTTGCCAAGTTCTATCCTTGTGCGAGTCCTCATTGAACTCTCCCCATCTCATCAATTCATCCAAGCAATGGTTTGCCATATAATATTTTTTATTCTGTTTAATTTTTTACTACATACAAAGTTATAAAACCACTGTCTTACTTTATCAATTGTGCCATTGTTTTCAATCTCTTTTCTCATTATCTGACATCCTATTTGCCCTTCTCTGAATGTCTCTAAATTTTTTTCCAAGTAACATTTCACATTTGTTTACTTTGTAGGCTCTACTCATATTTTGTTCCTTGTATTGCAGTGGAAATTCGCTTTCCTCTCACTTGGTCGTCCAGAGTACCTTCAGGACTCGGATGTTGTGTACAGTCGTTTTCAGGTCTGTGCAGATTTTCCTGTTTGTGTATCTGTGACTGTGTAACCATTTGGTACTCAGGATTATTTAATGTTTGGTTGTTTGTTTAACTTGCTCTTGTTATCTGTTACTAGAGAAGAGATGTTTATGGTGCTTGGGAGCAGTATCTTGGATTGGAGCATTCAGACAATGCTCCCAAAAGAGCTTACACTGCTAACCAGGTAAAGGGTCTCAGCTGATACTAACCCACGAAGTTATTGCTATTGAAGCGAGCTAGTTTTCTTGAACTCTATTTATTCGACTTAAAATTTCAATGCTGGCAGAATCGGCACACGTTCGAGAAGCCCGTTAAAATTTACAATTAGGTTAGGTTTGACCTGTCCCCGTCCGTTGGGTCGAGCCAGCAGTAATATAGAGAATGGTTGAGAGCAGTTGACAAATTATCAAGATGCAAGCTACCGCTTTGGACTTCTGATTTGATTGAGTATGCAGATTCTTTCCGACTGGCGTGGATGGTCTCTCTTGATCACCGCCAATTAAGATCCATACCGAGCAGAGTGGTCCTCCCATCCTTGATCTTCAAGCGATAGTGCAGTTGCCTGTGTAATGTAACAGTACATAGACGAGATTTTGGATTTTTATTTATGTATACAAGGTATAGCTGTGGTTTTGGCCCCTTGGTTGCTTCCTGTTTTTGTCCATGTAGATTTCAGACTCAGAGGGGGGGTTTTGTAACGGTTGATTGGCGCATTATTTTTTGTTTTTCAGTCATATATATCTAAGTTCTTTTTTTTGTGTATTGGTCCGTCAATTTGCCCACCATGGTCGGTTCTGGCTAAAAAATGACTTGGTTTTCCAAATCCTACTTTCACTTCCTCGGGAGTACCCGATGCTGAAAGTGTGAATTCCATTACTAAACTTTAGCAAGTGTAAGTGAATTGCATCTCCTGACATGTAAGACTCAATCTTCCACTTTTATTTGCTCTCAGAACAAGAGTGTTGGTTCAATTTCAACCGCACCTTTTAGTGTAGGTTTAGGCCGTGCATGCTTGAGAACTTTACGGGAAGCAGTATCCGACGCAAAATTAAGTACAGTAACTACTTTTCTGTGAAAACAACTGCGGAACCAAATAAGCTAGTTCGTTTTAGTTAAACACAATTGTATTAATGTGTTATTCATACAAACACTTCCAAATAAATGTTAAATGCCCTTGCAATTACCAATATTTACAGCCATATCCTGGTTCTCACAGTGCCACCGCCTATCAAGATTCCGGCCCATTTGGCATCACGGCGAGTCGATCGAAGAAAAAGAGGTGGTGGAAGAAGAAGAGTTTGTTTCCAAGTTGCGGAAGTAGAGGACAATATCGAAGGACAAAGGTGAAGGCTGCGGGCCTTGACGGGACATATGGCCGCGCGATGTCCTTGTTCAGAGATCGGCTAGGCGGCGGCCTCATCGCGAGGTTGGCTAGGTGGCCTCGTTGCGAGATTAGGTGGGCGACGGTCTCATTGCGAGATCGGGTGGGCGGCAGTCTTGTCACGAGATTGGTTGGGCGGCGGCGGCCTTGTCGTGAGATCGGCTGGGCGGAAGCCTCGTCGGGAGATCTTGCACAATGGACAGCGACAAAGAGCAAGGACAGCAACGGGCTGGCAAGTTAGGTTGCGGTGGCTGGGACATGAGTAACTAGCAAGACTTTAGGTTTGAGGATGGACAGGGTATGCAAATTTGACCGACTTCATGGATAATTTCAAATAATTTTCATGTGAATGGCCCAATAACATGTTAACTCATTTACATTAATCCAAAATGAACCGACTATATATATATTGCTTTGGAATTAAGTTATAATTCCAGCTAGTTGGGGTCAGCTACATCATTTGTGTTGCTCCATTTGACTCTAAATTAATAGCAAGCCCCTCTTGAAGTCCTAAAGATGCAATCATTTTGTAGAAAGTTTGTCAATTTCCCCATTACCTTCTCACACCTGCCTAAATCTATTCTATGGCTCTTAAGCGGAGGTACATTTACCTCTTTCGTTTGTACATAATCATATTATCCAAGGTGATTTGCCCTAATCTTACCCTCATTGGGGCTATTTTTATTGTACTTCTAGTGCCTTTATCTCGAATTTGCTCTCTTTGCGTCAGTCCATCCATTTTTAGCAACATTTTCTCAATAGCGTACGTGCGTACGTCTTTTTAATCAGTAGTTTCTATTGCTCACAAATACTCCATCTAATTAGCTAAGTTTAACTTCTTAGCCTTAAATTTCCTTTTAGGGACTCAAATCTTGTCAATGTCTCCTTCCCACCTCTTTGGGCCTCTCATAAACCAAAAAAGATAAATAACCCTACACAACTCTTTTTTCCCCGAATGGAAGGTCATTCATGTTATTAGCTGTAGATTGTAGGATATTCGCAATACAAATACATCACTGAGGTCCGTGGAATTGTAGTTCTGACATCTATATGTCCCGAAGATGCCATATGGTGAGGAAGACGTCTATAAATAGTTCAGATAATCCCGAATTCATGTCTACAAATTGGTAAAAATAGATTAGGTAAAAAGAAAAATATACTAATATGCAATTGGGCTGACAAACATAAAAAACAACACACAGATATCCATCAGGCTATAGGAAACCGGCCGAACTTGAACCGCTCGTATAGAGCTCCTTACTAATGCTGCCACTTTAACCTCCCGCACTACAGCTCAATAACAAGGTTGAACAAGCAACCCAGATTCTTTGCACAAGCGTTGCGAGAGCCGATCTCGCAGTAATAAGTCTGGAGCTGGATGAACCGACCTCAGGCCCTTGGAGAGGTCAGCAATGAGGTAAGAGCGAACGGAAGAAGAGAAGCCACGGATCTTACTGCAGGTTAGAGATCCGGGACAGTCGTGCAATTCTTGATGAAACAAGGAAATGATGGCCAGAATCGGTTAAGGTGCCGATTTCCGCCAGAAACAACACCATTCCAATCTAATACCTCTAAACTAACCACAGTTTTATCTACTCGATTCATAGCCCGACCAAATATAATTTGGAAAAACTGAAACCCTAACTTAAGTCAATTTTGTAAGATGTATAAACCACATTAACACCTAATTCATTTTAACTTAAGTAAGTGGATTTCAAAATGATTTACTTTTATTCTTACATTTTTTTTACCATGAAATTAATTTTATTTAGAAGCTAATATTATGTAGCTGTAATAATCCATTGAAAATTAATAAAAATTCACTTTTAAAAAAATTATTGCATCCATATAATATTAACTTTTAAATAAAAAAGATTTTAAAAAATAAATAAATTAATTTAAGTTAAAATGAATTAATTCTAAATTTAAGGTTCAGACCCATGCAAGTTACTATTTGCACTTCTCGTGCTGGAAGCATCAAAGATAAATCAGCCCATATTAATACAGGCACATGGAGTAGCTCACAAAGCAGTCCAGATCCAGATTAAAGAACCTTGAAAAGCTGCAATATTTTACGGTAGAAGCTTATTCTTAATTCGTATGGTGTTAGAAAAACCGTATTGATGTCAAAAAGCTGTAATATCATTATATCTTAGGTCATTGCTTAGGCTGCTTTTGTATGCCCCAATTACCAGAGCCTAGAGGCCTGGGTGCTCGGCTCTTTCAAGTAAGCAATCTTCACTTCTGTAGTTATCCCTTAGCTTATCAATTGGATGCGAAAAAACAATTAAAAGGAGAAAATAGAATCATATCTAGTCACAATCAAAATTGGAAGATCTGATCTAATACAAAGTACAGAAATAAGGCCCGGCCACAGTAGATGGTTGTGCTATCTCAAGAGAACACAAATATTCAGCTAACATCATGCAAAACATAATCAGATGATTATTAACAATACTTTAGATTAACAGATTATGGTTAGCGTATAGAACAACAGCCAACAGCTTATATAATTTATAAATTCAGGAATTGACGATATGTAGATCTCTTGAAAACCAACATATAAATATGACATCGCTGAGTTTAAGTAGGATCTGAAACTGCACTAAGTTTATTTGGCTCAATTTGGACCTGAGCTCGCAGCAAATGGTGCTCGAGCATCGGTGGTACCAGTTAAAGAATCATCTCCAGCATCTGATCTTTGGTGACTGTTTGACTCCGGGACAGCAATATTCTCAGAACTGCTTGATACAGAAGCATTGCTAATGCTGTTATCTCTGGTATCGAGGTGCCCCATCATGGATGATACAGTTGCAATTCCAGTATTAACCTCTCTCCGCACTTCAGAGCCAAGATCCGCCATTGCAGTGTTACGAGAAAATAATCTCTCCTTCCACCCCCTTGTACTCTTCAAGAAGGAGTCTTTATACCTGCAGCAAGTAATTTTAATGGAAAACATGTCTAAGCAAACAATCAAAACATCAAACAGTTGATAACATGACAGCTCCAACCTCAGTGAAACAGTATTAAGACGGGACTTCAAGGATTCTGAAAATGACTGGAAGTCCGACGGCCCAGCTCTATCTTGGTTATTCTGTGGAGACTGATTAGGAGACCTTCTGCAATAATACAATGAAGATATAGTATCACAGGATTTAAACCAGTTTGAATGAAAGATTTGTTTGGTTCACTAAAGGCAACAAACTGGGGCAAGCTTTAATTTTGAGAAACAGGTTGAAATCAATCTCTACCTATTATTCCCAGAATTCGGTTGTTGATTAAGAGACAAAAAAGGTGAGGTAGATGGTAAGCCAGGTAGCTGATCAGCTGGTACAGCAGGCACTTGAGTGATTGGTGGTGAAGATGGCGGGGAAGATGGAGTGGAGACGGTGATCACAGGGGCCTGTTCACCTTCTCTCTGGGTTGGAGAGGAGGAGACAGGGACAGTGGGAGGATGAGTAGGATGCCTTGAAGCCACTAAGAACTGAGGACGTCCTTGACCAGATCTACTCCTCTGGCCCTCCCTCCGAGCAATATGACGAGCTCGTCCCATTGCAGCAGCAGCTGCTAAGTGCTGAATTATTCGCTCCTCAAGTTCACTATCATTTACACCAACCGGCAGCTGCATCCAAGGAAACCATGTGAAAGAAGATGATTTCACAACCACACAGATAAAAACTACTTGCCACATAATTGGTGTCCAGTAAGCTAGGGAGAATACGAACATGCTGTAATTCAAAATCCCCAAGAGTTGGGTGATGAAATATGGTTGTGTTTCTAGTAGGATTGAACCTGAAGCTTCTCTCACGTTCAACAGCTTCAAGCAACTCCTGGCTGCCAAGGATGGTAAACATATTAACTTAAAAGAACAGAAGAACATATCAAGAAGGGAAAGATGGGAAAAAGAAAAAAAGAAAAGAAACCTGGTCGGATCTTTCAGACTGATTGGTTGCCAGCACATGGGGCACTGGGAACTTCTCTGGCACCTGCAAAATTAGAAGAGGCAATGGAAAACAATCAACAGGATTAATACTGTTTTGGCTATTGCTGTCAAAGCAAAGACAGAATGGAGTCATGCATCTGTCCTCTTAAGACAAAAAAAACTTGGATACCGGATGGCAGTATGGTATCTTCGAAACGAACACCAGTTCCAGAGATAGAAGATGGCACAAAAAGTACAATTTTTTGTTGTTTATTGACATAAGAGCACATTGTTGATCAAGCTTCCCTTGGCAACAGCATAAGTAATGTCTGTAACTAACTAGCTTCAGTAAATAGTGAAATGATGCCAACCACTGTTCCTGTAATCACCAAAATTTACCTGACCCCCATGCTTACCCAATAAGTCTGTTTCTTCGACTTAGACACTACGATTGCACATCTTTCCTGAACAGAGAAGCAAATTACTTCCAAGAATAACAGCTATATGACAGACTGGTAATAAAAGGTTGCTTCATGACTTCATAATGATAGATACTGCTGGGGAGTATTCCTCTTATTAATAAAGCTCAGTGCCCCCTCAACACCTTTCCCACTATCAATGAAATTGTTTCCAAGCTCATTGGATTTTCTATAAGATTACTAGAACTCGCTATGAGCAATTGCAGACATAAGGTCTTCATCATATCCTGATGGTATACAAACAAGAGTCAAACTGACAAAAGCTATATAAGTTAGTGGCGCAGATCTTATCCTTCCATATCATCAAATCGGGTCATTACATCACATGTTCCTTCCACTAAGACAATAAATCATTTATTGTTTGATTTATTGTTTAGCAGTAAAGTAGATTTTATATTTGGAGAGTTATGGCTGCAAACACAACTAGACAAAAATACATAGTCAATCGGGTCTAGGCAGTGATCCACAATAGGGTTGATTTGATCCTAATAGAATTCTCACATTAGGATTCAAGCCCATGATGACCACTTGAGAAGTACACTCATTGCCTATCTACAACCCCCCTTTGACCAAGCAAATATAAGCCACCAAAGAATTAAACATATGCAAGCATTTGTATACACAAGACTGTTTATTGTCCAACCATTACTATCAAATGGCAATATCTTTCAACAACACATTCATCAATAAATTTATTATAAAGGGAAGAACCTAAAACTTATAGAAGCTATCGGCTCAAGTCATATGAAAAGTTTGTACTACAGAAGATAAGAAAATAACACATAGAAATGGACTGACAGTATTGCTTACATGCATCTGCCTTTCTGTCGCAAAATTTACTTAAGCCGAAAAATCCTTATGACAGTGAAACCAATGCAACATTTCCATTTCATTATAGTCAAGATTTCATTAATCTATTAAGAAAAAGAATCTCTAATACAAAAAATTTTCAAGTATCAGTCTTTAGGAGTCTATATCTAATTATTCTAGTCACAGGCAACTGATTTGTAAATCATTTCCCACAGTGATATAAATGTCTAAATTTTAGGAAAATGGGAGGCCCCAGCTCTTGCTATCGTTCTATATAAAACATAGTTACTTACTCTTTTTCCTTCTCCATCAATGAGACAGGTATGCAGACAAGCTAATGGGAAGTCAAAACTCTAGGGCGAATTTGCATACTATTGTCAAACCCTATTAATAGAAGTCTCTAGTTCAGCTTCCAGGCTTATGAATTTAGTAACTATAACCAATAATAGAGAAGAAAAATTATCCAAAGAAGAAGTAAAAAGTTCATAGCATCTGAATTTGAAGTGAAAAAGAAACAAAGATTTCAACCATTCTGCATTTGCACAAACATCTGGAAAACAAGCCAGAAAGAGAAAGACATAAGAAAGGAGTAAATCAACTGGAAATTCAACTACCATTCAAGAATGCACTGGAGATGAAATTCATGCTTGCAGCTGGTCACCTGTCACAGGGAAAGAAAGCGGTTATGAAGCAGTAGTATCCACTGAAATGAACAGCAAAAAAGGGTTTGGCTAGCTCTTGGAGAACACACCGTAGAAGGATCACTTTCACAGAACCCTTCAAGGCATATGCTGCAGGCATCATCACAGGCATCCTGTATTCCTCCTTCCACAAATGCAGCAGCCGAGGTCAAGTGGGCCTCAGACACCATGCCATCCTCCATTCCCTATCATCCAAATGCCAGAGCATGCATTCTCAAGATCAACATAAAAATTAGGATAGAACTGAAACCAAACCAAGTCGAGCTTTGGACCAGAAGGCTCGATCAGCTACACTAATTTTACAACCACTGCAGCTTAGAAAATGAAAAAGATCAATGAGATTAAAACAGCTTCCCCTATTAGGAGTGAAATCTGAACGATCAGGAGCACTGCTCAAGCTCAACTCGGTTTAAAGTTTTTCGGAGGCTGGTTCAAGTTTTTATCAAGCAGACTTCCAACAAAATATTGAGCTCAATGTACATTAAAAAAAAAAGCTTGATTTACCTATTTCTCGGCCTGGCTCGGTTTGGTTCTAATTCTCTTAATTTAAGCGAACGTCAGCTCTATCAATTTAAAGCTCGTTCACAGCCCATTCATATTTTTTTCAACCCAAACATGAAAAAAAAAATATCAAGCTTGATACGCATTCCAACTCAAACATAATCAGCTTACTACTTCAACTCGGCTCGTTTTCGGCCTTAACCCCAATCACGGGTTCTATGGGTCAGACGGGAAGTTATAAGCTGAGCATAATCAACTCGTCACTAATTTCATCGAAATTGCCAACGAAAGGGAAAAAAAAAAAAAAAGAGAACAAAACAAACAGAAACAAATAAAAAAAGGCTAAAACCGCGAAATTCAACGAAGAAACATCGGCACACATACCCAAATCAGCAGAAAAACCAAACAACCCTGGTGGATTTCGAAAATTTGAAGAGAACCGCTGAACCGACGGCTACTCAGAATCGCATCAATCGACCACCAATTCGAGGGCCTGTTTAGCCGGAGTCATCAGAAAGCTGCGTCGGGAAGACAAATTGTGGTAGCGGGTGGAAGAGAGGAGAGGATCGGAGCTGATCGAAGTGGAGAAGAAGAGTTGAGAAAGAGTTAGGGTTTGGAGGTTTGGGAGATCAGGTGGGAGGGACTTGAGAAGACTGACCGAGTCATCTCTTACTCTGACGTACGTTTTGGCTCTAAATTGACGATTAGTATGGAGTATTACAGTGTCCTAGAAAGATATCTAATGTTTGATTTTTCATACCAATAAAAGTCTATTATTGACCCAAAATTACGAAAAAAATGCAGTCGTTTTAGGCCCGTACTTTTCTAGCCAAGAAATTAAATACTCCATCCATTTCAGAAGTTTTGATACATTTATCCGTTCCAAAAGTTTTGATATATTTAATTTTTTATTATATTTTGACTTAATTTTATTCATATTATTATTTATTAGAAAAAATTAAAAAAAATATTTAAAAACTACATATCTTGAATTATTATGCATATATAAAGATTTTTTATTTATATATTAGAATGCCAAAAATAAAAAATCTTAGATTAATTGTAAAAAATAAATTGAGCAAAACTTTTGAGACGGAGGAAGTATAAATTTCCCATATTGATTTTATTTATGGATAAAAAAATGTGTTAAAAAAAGTTATGGATTTAAAACAAAATTATAACCAATTCAAAAGTTTTTGGAACAATGATAGTGATAAATTTGATAGTAGAAAACATAAGGTATAAAAAACAATAGGGTAAACTCCACTATAGTGCCATTAACTTATTTTCTTGTGATATTCGAGTCATGTAACTTTTACCTTATAAAGTTTGTCATATCAAAATTTTTTTTTTTCATTATGGCGTTACTTGAGCGGTTAACTTTAATAGAATCTTAGTGAAAAATGACAACTCCAATTCGTATATTTTTTTCCATTATACTCTTACCTTTTTAGGCTTTATTCATCTTATTTTAAACACCTTAAAAGTTATAAATCTAACACATCAACTATTTTTCTTTCTTCTTCTCTCCACCGCTCTGCCATTACATTCAAATCCACATTTTCCTTACAGAAGCATTCAAACTAAACTCTTCAACACTCTTAAATACCATAACATTTTTTGTTTAAAATTCGTGTGTCAATGGGATCAATCTATAGAGAAAATGGGATTTATCGATGGCAAGTGAACACCATTCTGCTTAGGATTCAACATTGCTAGATCTGAAGTGGCCATGGAATTCTTCTAATAATGAATAAGGAATGATCCATTTCGAAAGCAAGCAAATACATAAAAGAATTGCCAGATTCAAGCCTGCTTTCATCTTTGAACTTGTCTTGCAGTCCCATTTTATTTTGCCACCTTTGAGAACCGTAGCAGTTACCAGTGATCCCACTAAAGCCTATGCCAATGACAAGAGCTATGCCTATCACCACCAACTCTGTAACCAACACCTCGCTTCCCACCTTGCCCACATCGTTTTTTACCTTAACCTTGTCTTCCCTTAATCCAATTAGGCTTCTTCTTACAACCACACAAACAAGAAAAAGTTTCTGTCTTTTATTTGGTCTTTATTTAGATCCACTTTCTTTTTTGCTTTCTCCATTAAGTTTTTCTAGGATTTTTTTTCCTAAACGGCTCCATAATCGAGTTAATAGCAATCATCATTCCATAATCGTCATATTCTTCCCCATGTGTTCTGCCTCTACTGCTGTTGTTTTCTTGTTTCGAACAAGGCCTGCCTAAATTATGTAGTAGACAAACAAAAGACAACTAGGATCCTCAACAACAACCTAACGATCATTGGGATCTGATGTGGGAGTCTAGAGCACCAGTCTCGTCCTCATTTTTCATTGATTTAGCCAGGATCACTAGATGATCTCATTAATTGATCTCATCAATTCCACGACTAAAATAGTCCTTTTGTAAATTTTGATCCATTTTCCTATGTGAGTATTTGTTGTGTTATAATGATGAATTTTTTGAGGAACGAATATTGAGTTTATTTTCTTATCACAAAATGAGACACCTAGCTCTTCCAAGGGGATATAGTAAACAAGTTTATGTGATCTTTGTCCAATTTTGGAAATTCATTTTAGGGAATCTGTGGCTTTACTAAATAATTGACTTATGAAAAAAGTATATAAAATCTATTTTGTTTTACGAGTTCCTCATTTTTTCAGTTTTTAGTTGAATTTCTACAAATTTTTTCTTATAATTTTTTTAGGAATTTTTAGCTTTCTTAAAAAATTGGCATATGTCGAATGTATTGTGAGGGTATGAGGTTGCAGTAGGTTGATGTGTAAGGAAGAAAAGTGGTTGATATGTTAGATCTATAACTTTTTGGGTTTTTGAAATAAAATATGTGAAGTTTAGGGTGCTAGGAGTAGGATGAAGAAAATTTAAGGACTGGAGTTGTCATTTTTTGCTAAGATTCTATCAAAATTAATTGCTCAAGTGACAAAAAGGAGCTTGACAAGATGTACTATACAAGATAAATGAGCTCACTAAGATAAGATGGAGTTACGTGACTCGGATAGGACAAGAAAATAAGTTAAAGGACCTATAGTGGAGTTTATTAAAAAAATAATGTAATTTACCCATCTTTGTTTAGATATAAGAAGTGCAAAACAGGTTTTACAAATAGCGATCACTTTTATTTCCTTACAAAAAAAAAGCAATCAACTAAAAAAAATTGCTTATGGAAGAAGTGATAGGCTAATTTTATGTCTGATTGGCCTAGGTCAAGCAAACATGTTTTGGGCAAAAATTTGACAGTGTATTAGGCATTTTCACTACTGATGATTTCAAAAAAATTCTTGTTGAATTAGTTAATATAATATTCACATTTGTGCATATTATGTAGTTTCCAAAATTACTCCAATTATCCTATTTAATACCCATCATGTCCCTTAGCTTAGACTTCTGAAATCTTCATCCTCTCCAACCTATTGTCATCTTCAAACGATGTTTTTAGTGACATACTATCACCACATCAACACTAGAGTTGCCACTACATATCAGGGGCATCATTTGTCCAAATCAAATCTAGATAAGCTTGTCATAGAAAACAACTCTGATCAAGACTATCGCCAACTATTGTAGACAACTCAGGGCACACACTCTCCCTCAGATTGTGCAAGTTGAGGAAAAGAATCATAAAGTCGATGATTCATCATGCCGTAAAACTAACTTGAAAATCCAAATCGTGAGAAGCATAGATATGTATTCATACCATTAGCAAGACATGTGTACATCAAGTTTACTTTGATATATGCATGTCTATGATACATGTTACATATATAAAGAAATACACATGGTATCTTACTAGCAAAAATTGTGACATATCTGCTTATTGTTCTAAAAACATCTTTATTTTTAATGACTCATGATTTTATACCCTTCATTATATCGAGTGTCTATAAAATGCACAGACACATTTGCATATTAATTTTAAAAATGTTTAGCATAAAGTTTAAATACATAGATACGTCTTCATTTTATATGACTTATGATTTCACTTTTTAGTGTCTATAAAGTGCATGGACATATCCATGTGTTATTTTAGACACATTTGGCAAAAAAAAAAAAAAAATGGAACACATTTGCCTACTACTCCAAATAAATGTTCATTTTTTTATGACTTGTGATTTTATACCCTTAATAATGTCATTGTTTATTAAGTGCATAACCACACCCACATTTAGTTCAGACACATTTGGTATAAAATTTGGAACATATTTGCCTATATTTTTTCTACACATCTTCATTTTTATGACTTTAAATATATAGGTAGAAAGCAAGTTGACCTTTAAAAATTGATATAAGTAAAAAAAGTAAGGGACTATACAAGGATGTGTTGTGAAAACTTTCGAAATATGTATAATCATCATTCAGGGTTAGACGATGATTAGAGAGGTCTTCAATTGTATTTACTGCGGGTATCATTTCAGTAGTTCTTCGTAGTTGCACACAGAATCTCTATAAATTGAATGATTTTATATGTCATTATTTTAATTTAAACAAATAAAGTAAGAAATAGAGTTATTAGTTGGATGTTTTTTTTATTAATAGATGGTGAAATAAAACAAGCTTGTCTCTATTAAAACATCACATTTAATTCAAGTGTGACTATGCAAAACATGCTTGGAGGCATATTTGTTGTTGTGAATTGGATTGTTTAGAAAGAGGAATTGTATAGATCACCCTTTTGTACTCATAAGCACTTATACAAGTATCTAAGGAATTATATTTATGATATATTGTAAAAGGTGAGGGATAACTTGCCCGTTTCTCGCAACCTAAATAGTGTGCAAATCCCATTTGGCAGTTTGTGGGGGTAATGAGTCAAACTTTAGTCATGGTTGGGGACAATGTCACATTGTAGCCATTTTACTAGTGTCCAAGGATGTATATATCACATAAAATGGATTAAAAGGATTGTATAGACTCTGGTATATAAGAGTATGTTTTTAATATAATGAGTTTATGCTAAGAAATGAAGATTTCTAAAGGATAGAAAAATGTTTGGTCATCTTTGAAAACACAATTGAACTATTAAAATTTTCTATTTGATTCCATTTATGTTACTACTATTCATCTACAGAGGTGAGTCCAACATTTTTACAAGGCAGAAGTCAAAATAGTTAATTTTTGTTAAACTATAATCCTTATAGAGACTTAAGCCAATTTAAAAAATGAAGGCAAATTAAGCCAACAACTTAATGTAGTTGAGTTAGGCCAACTTATAGGCGACGAATGACCCGACCTAGACACGTCTCAAAACAACTCTCATTGTGCTTTGTTTTTATTGGGGTTGCCATTATAGCTCTTTGACTTCCTCACATTCACTTCCATTACTCTCTCTCTCTCTCTTTCTCTCTCTTTATGTCTAGCACCCCATAATCTAGCCATTCATCATTCATCTGACAACATTGAGTACGAGGATAAATATCAACCATAAGCTGAATAAGAATTGTGGATTAGATTGAGGTTTATTGTAAAAGTTGCCTATAATAGTTCTAAGCCGGATAACCCAAGAAAAATTGATAAAGGCTTTCCATTTCACCATGGTACTAAGAGCAAATAGGGCTAAATAAACCACCATGGATAACTAAAGAATGTGTTGTCGAGAGGCCATCAATAACACATTTCCATAGAAAGATTTTAAATTTATTTAGAAGATAAAGACCTAAATCCTTGTGATAACTGCAACGAAAACAATGTGGCAAGAAAGAATAGAATGGCTAATTTGTTGATACAAAATGGAGGAAGACTTCTCTTATAGCCTTCAAAGAATATCCATGTTTGGTAGTATATATAGTTAAAGGAGAGCTTACCTGAGTTAATCTATCAGACCCACCATGTGTTTTTTAGTCGAAAAATGTAGGGTCTAAATATGGTTCACAATCTTAAGAGGGAAAAAATGCTGATCAAATCCTGGTTCCATTCTTTCCAATATTGATATACAAATCTTTCACTCTAATGTTTCTTAAAAACAAAGGAGGGACAATAATAGAATTAAGATACAAATTTGATATATTTGAAATCCAAGGATTTTCCCAGGCTTCATTTGGATGCTTAGTGTATATACACCAACAAAGATTTGGTTGGAGAAGCTTTTTCCCATATAGTAAAGTTTTCCAAATGGCAGCAGAATTTTTAAGAGTCGTGGATGACTGGATAGGGCAAGTAACACCTTATTTAGCTATTGAAACACGAGAGACCAATAAAAGCTTATTACCAGAGAAAATATGTTAGAATGTTTTGCCAATTAATACTTGGTTAACTGGCATAAGTCCTTAATACCTAGGCCACCAAAGCCATTTGGCAAAATCAATACACTTTTTTGCTTCAGTTGAACCCCTTTTATGATAGTGAGAATGCTATTACGAGAACCGAAGAGATTACGATAACCAAATATAGGTCTTGAGCATAGAGTTTGATAGAGTGGCAACAACTTTAAAGGGTGTTTTGTTTCCAATTAACTCAATCAATGTCAATGCATCATTCATTAAGTCAATAATTAGTCAAAGATTCGAAATGAAATAGGGGATGAGGTTGGGTTCAGTTACAATAAGTGCCATTGTGCAAGTAAAATCAGATGTTCGCTCTCGTCATTTTTGGGTTGCATAAGTGTTCAAGACTACTCTCCCTTTTGTCTAGCCACCAGTTTGGCCTACCTTACTTACTCTGTGAGCTACCACCACATTCGGCCTTAGATCTAGGTTCCCCAAAGATGAGTCCATTGTTGGGGAATCAGTCAAAGCCATAGGTTTGTGTTTCCACCTCTAGCGCTAAAAATGGGAATAAATAGTGAGAATAGATTTGCAATTTCCTTTGGCAGAAGTTGGTAATGGTAGACAAAAGGGATCAAAGGAGTGCCGATTGCGAGCTGAATGCAGACTAATGGTTGGGCTGGTTCTCAAACAACAGATTCGACTATGGTTAACTAGATCCATGGGCGGTGTTTGCCAGATAAGTTGGATATATGAACGACTAGAAAGATTTGTCATGATGATAGGGTGGGCATGATTCTCTCATAGTGTTCGCTTGTCTGATAGTTGGGAGAGGAAAAGCATTTAATCAATGGCAATTGCTTGAAAATAAGGTGAATATTAGCCCCAATTTTATTTCTTTAGTTTGACATGTCTTTAGTTGGATGAATAATGAGGGCCTGTTAATGAGTTTAATACACAACGAATAGCCCCTAAATGAAATACATAATATAAAGGTTCATATTTTTTAGCTTAGAAGGAAGTTTTGTAAAACTAAGAAGTGGTCAAGGTAATCCAAAAATATTGTTCAGTGGTTTAACAACATTATAACATAAACTTTAACAGCTTGTTTGTTATTATTACACAAGTTTCTAATTATATTGACATATTTTCCCTCAAATAAAAACGTTAATTGAATATTTGATTAAAAAAATATAGTGACAAATTTTTGCTAAAATGATAATAATAGTCCCAAATGTGACTTTTGAGCTAAAATGATATTTGGTCATATACATGTTTGTCATTTAATTATTTTTTTTGGTAATCTTGTCATTTAATTATGTGACCACTGAAATGCATGGATAGAATATTAAATGTCACGATTTTCATTCCTCAATATTCATATGCGTCATGTCTCTCATGTCCATTGATCCAAGCCATTGATAGCCTAAACGTGAAACGGCCCATCAAGCCCATCACATGAAGCCTACTTCCTTCGGCCCGGCCCACGAACTATTTATTGCCTTGCACCGTTGCACGAAACCTATTTGCTAGTGGTGCTGTTCTTGTTGTTCGCGCAGGGTTTCTTCTCCCATCTGCGACGCACTTCTCCCGAACCCGGCGCTGAAAAACGGCTCCCACACTTCCTCCGTCGTAGCCGCCGCTGTATCCATACCGCTGCCCCTCTTCTCCGTCTCCTCCATTAGTTTCATCTCAGCCTCCAGCTCCGACGTCGTGGTGGTGCCGCTCTCCGTGGTAAGCAACCCCTGCTTCTTTTTCTTCTTCAACAATCGCTTCCGTTTCCTCTGCCTCAACGCTTTCCGGCAGAGCCCCGCAGGGACCTTGTAGAAGACCAGCACCAAGAAATCCATCACCGTCAACGGGCAACAGCAACATATCGCCGTGAACTCAGCTGTCGTCACCCCCGCCATCTCCCCGAACTTCTTCCCACTCGCTCCTGTCGATGCGGACGTATTGCTTGTCTCCAGAGCCGGCAAGATCGTTTGGTTCCGGGTCACCGGAGCCGATCTCGTTAAAGCTCTCCCCGTCATTCTCAATCGGTCTAAGTCTAGTTTTGTTGGGTTAAAAACTTGAATTACTAGAGTAATTGGCAGATTGAATGAGAACAGGGGAATTTTTCAGGGAAAGGAAAACAGGGGAGAGAAAAGATTTTCTCTTTCATTATTCCTTTTTCTTGAAATGGAAAAAGAAAACCTTTTTTCTGGGATGTTCTTAGGGAGGGAGGAGGAGATGAAGCAGGGGATTGGCAGAGAGGGTGTAGAGGAGAAACAGAGAATACAGCGAGGATCGGAACAGACGGTAACAAAATTGAAAGAAAGGTCAAAATCCAGACAGTAATTTGTCTGGGGTACCGGCGGAAGGAAACAAGAAAAACTAGTTTCTGAATAAAGGGTAAAAAATTGATTATGTTACTGTTTCTTGGGGACGAGCATATGATTCAGGTTAGTTTCGTGTTATGATAAGAATCGAACCAATTAGAAATAATTTTGGTTTCACAATTTTTCTATCAACTTGAGAATTAAAAACTGAATTGAACCAGAATGATAGTTTTGGGTTTTTCAATTCTAATTTTTGGTTTTGATTGTTGGGTTTTTTGGTTTATAGTATCATATACCTAAAACCATAGTGTATACCATGGTATATCGTGTGGTATACTGTTTATTGTGGATATGCGGTGTAAATATTTTCACGTTTTGTCATTTTACAGGGCGATCTACCATGGTATTTTGTGGTATACCGCATACCGCTCACTTTTTATATGCATTTTGTCAAAAAAATCACGGTATACTGTAAATACCGTGTGGTATGTATCGTGATATTTATTTCTCACATCTATGTTTTTTCATTTTACATAAAAATATCATAAATATATAAAATATTAAAATATAAATAATATACATATCATAAAATAAACATTTACTTTTATTTTTTTGTTACTTTTCTTAATTAATATAAAAATTTAATGGATAGTAGGCACTTGAAGGTCCTTGTGGTATTGTTCAATATCCCCAAATTGAATTTTTTGTGCTTGCTACCCTAACTAAATATTTTTATCATATATATTTTATTTATATTTGACAAATTATGATGAGAAAAATTAGAATACATAGAAAATGTATAAAAATAAATTATTAAACAAATTATGTCATCTTAAAATAATGTTTTAATATTTATTTATTTTTTTGTAAAAATGGTAACAGTATGCGGCACGGTATAACATGCAGTATACCTTAAAAATTAGGGGTGCGGTATACCTAGCAATACCTAGTGGTAACGGTATTTAACACCTTGCCTATAACAATACCAAAATTTAATAAAACTTCATCCATAACCAGTTTATGAAATATTTAACATAATATACAATTAAATCAGCATTTAAGTACATGTACTTAGATACATTCAAAAGAGTTTAACATGTTGTTTATTAAAATGGTTTAATAGAGTTGCTTGTGCAATATCTTCTATCTCAAATAGTTTACTTCCCCCCCAGTAATTCTAACATTGACACAACATTTAACATGAAAAGTTAAGCCTTTAAGATCATATTTTTCAATATCAAAATCTAAAATATGTTGATTTCATAATTTTTTTTTGCTTTATATGGCTTATAAATGAAAAAATATGATGATTGTGTTGTAGAAAGTAGTTTAGAGAAAAGAGATTGAAAGCAAAATAACCTAGGAGTAACCGATTTAGGAAGTGAAGTGATCTAAGTGAATATAGAAAAATTTTGTTAATGATCTCACAATTTTCATGTTGTTTTAATTTGGGACATTAATTTAAGGGTTTGATATAAAAATATAAGATGACCATTGTAATTGTTCAAAAAAATACATATCGATATATTAGTAATACTATAATTTTTATTACACACACACACACACACACACACACACACACACACATACAAATAAACTCACCTCAGGTTCAGTTCCACCTCGGATTTGTTTCATATGGAATCAAAACCAACCTCAAAACCATTGGTTCTCCTATATGTGAAACCAACCTATGAGCCATGATTCATTTTTACCCAACCAACCTAACTCAATGGGGGTGGTTCAGGTTGGGTTTCGAGTTTACCCAATTCATGCTCGCCACTATTGTTCCTGAGTTTGGGAAAGTTACAATTATCCCATGAGGTTTGCTATAACTTATAGTTTGCCCATTCTATTTTTAAAAACCTACACTTTGCCCTTGTTTCTTTTCCATTGTCTGATAACAACTTTCAAAACTATAATTTAAACTGCACGATAATTATCTTCCAGTAATTTCTATCTCTATAATATTTTTTAATAGTTAATAGGCATTTTAAATTATTATTTTTCATTTCTGCATATGCATATTAGTATTTTTTAAAGGTCAGTTAGCTGTGCAGAAAATATAAAAAATCTTGAAATTGCTGGAACATTGTTATCAGATAATTTAAATTAGGGTTTCAAAAATTGTTGTTGTACACTATAAGGAAGAAGAGTGTAAAGTGAATTTTTTTAAATAAAGTGGGTAAAGTGTAAGTTAGACCAAATTATGATGTTTTATAATTCACCCTTTGAGTTTAATCTGAACAACAAGAAGTAGAAAAAGATTTATGTGTTATCTTACTTATATTCTTTATATTTTACATGTAAATAAAATAATAAAAAAGGAATATTAAAATAATAATCATACAGATAGTATAATAAAATACGATATATTGTACAAAATTTAAAAGAGAACCAACATTATTTTCATGAAATGAAAATATTAGATATGAAAAAAAAAGAATTTATTAATATGAGTTCCTTTTCCAGTCCCTATTCCTATGTAGCTTAATCATGTCCCCATTACTATGTAGCTTAATCATCTCCTTTTATGTATGCGGCACTGGTGTTTTGCAGAAGCTTGGGCTAGGCTTTGGTAGGCCTAGAAATTACTTAATTAGCTCTATCTTATGCCTGTATTTTATACACAAAATCATTTTATATACGTCTATAAGGTTCATATGAGGTATTTCATAGTACCTAGATTGAATGTTGGCTTATTTGGAATCCAGAATAGTTGAACCATCACCAAATGATATTTTATAATTTATAGTATTAAGTAACAGGGAGGGGACTTGAACCTCAATGAGTCCCCGTTTGCAAGTCAAGCCAGTTATAGGGGACACGATTCCGTGTATTGAAAGGATCATGAAATTGACTCAAAGTTTGCAATGACTGCGAGCCATTATAAATAGCCATATTAATTTTCTAAGATTAAGTGCAATGTATTTATTTGAAAACCATGATGAGATGTTACATACATCTAGGTAAATTCAATGCAAAATTTGGTTTAAAATTGTATAAATACAAATCAAGGACATGGAATCCAGAGTTCAATCTTCCCCCTCATTTCGACAACGTCTTAGGTGCTGCTTTGATTGTTCTTCGAGGTTCCAGATACATATTAGACATCCCCCTCCCAATAATATAAATACTTACATTCAACCATGTAGCCTTATATAGTTGATTTTATGTACCAAAAAGAAAAAGGAAACTTTATTGATTGGTTATTATTAAGATAACACAAATATATCTATCAACAATGTAAACAAATTCTACTAATTGTTCTCTCTAATGAGAGTTGGAGTCTCTAAGACATATGGCACCCCCTACTTCTTCTTGCTTAGGAGACACCAAATCCTTTATAAATTGTGATACTATTGACACTGAGAAGCTTTTGAATGCTAACAGGTTAGGAGATATGGTGTTTCAAGCAGGTGTCTCTAACCGTTGGATATCTTTAAACAAGAAAGGAGTCGTTCTTTGATGGTTAAAGGTGGAAACCCTTCTTGTAAAGGTGTTGGCTATAGTTATCAACAAAACTCTAAGGATGCTAATTTGCCAAGGATGATATGGTTTGTACATGAGCCATCTATTAGAACAGTCCATGGTAAGAAGTTTAGATCACCATCTCCATTCCAAAAGCTAAGAATGACAAGCTTTGTTCTTCCTTCAAATCATCATTTGGCTTCTCCAATAAATATGGAATTAGATCAAACTATGAATCTTGATCAACCATCTTTGAGGAAAGGGAAGGGGAAGTATTTCAATGGTAGTGATCCTAAGGTGAGGAACTCGTTGCATAGTAAAAAAACCATTTCAGCATCCAACTACTTGATGGTAAGTCCAGGTTTGGATTCTTCCAATTGCTCTTATGGTAGATTTGGAAGCAAGGACAATCAACCGTTGTTGAGGAAAGAAAATAGGAGTATTCTTAACTATGTAAACAAATTAAGAAACTTCATCGGGCATTTATACGAGCGAGTTTGATTTTCATTAATCTATATCTATATATATATAAAAAGTTGGGTTCTAACAATAAATGCTAGCAATAAATACACTAAATAATTTAATTTTATGTCAGTCCATTAACTTTAAATATCATACAATTTTAGTCGCTAGCTTATTAACCATTCTATTTTTGTCCTAACTATTAAAAACGTTTTAGTTCGGTTCATCACATATTATACTTTACAAAATGTAAATTTCATTTTGGTTCATCACAAATCATATCACATGTTATACTTTTAGAAAAATTTTCATCCTAATTTTTACCTTCCTAAAGATCATTCTCCAATTTCATATTATATTTTATAAATGCTAATTAAATTTTTAGATTTATTAATTTAAGTTTTAAAAATATATATTAGATACGTAAATTTTATGAACAGTCCATTAACTTTAAGTAGCATACTATTTTAGTCACTAGCCTATTAATTGTTTTATTTTAGTCTAATGAGTAAATTACATAAAAAAAAATCCCAAATCTTTAATTTGGGTCACAAATACTTCTTTGACCTCTCAGTTGTTATTGGATGGTTCCAAACAGTTTTCCTCCATTGCAAATTCATTTCTTGCTATAGGCTAGACTAAGTTGGTATAAAAATTTGATTTATAAAGAGAAAAAACTGATAATTTACGTAGTCCATTAACAATCAACATATAGTACAGCTTTGAATTTTGTATAAAATAATTTTCAAAAAATTTGAATTTATTAACTTACATAACTATCTAACATCAATTTTTTTAACTTTTAATTTAAAATATTTGGTAATTTTGTTTCTATTAATTCAAAGTGAACCATAAATTTTTTTATAGTTAATGAACTATATAAAATATTTGTTTTTCTTTATAAATCAGTTCTTTAAACCAACTTGATCTAAAATAGGGCCATGGATGAATTGTAATGAAAGGAAAATGTTTAAGACCTTTAAGTAGTAAGTAAGATATTAGGGATGGATTTATAACCCAAAAATTAACCGTTTGACATTCCTTTTTTTGCAATTTACCCTGGTTTAAACCAATAAAAATGTTTCACTTTGGTTCCTCAGAACATGGAATCATATATCATACTTTTACAAAATATTGGCCTTAACTTTCACTTTCCTAAAGTCATTTTTGAATCACATATTGTTTTCTAAATATTAATTAAATTTCTAGAATTATTTTATTTATATTTATTCTACATTATATAATCGATATCTTTTAGCATTTTTTTTATTTATGCAGTATGGATTCAATGATTTTTTTGTATTCCCATACATCATGTATGTATGACGAGAATGAAAATATAATGCTATATAGGAATCCTTAATACATGTATATCTATATATTTTAATAAACAAAGAAAATTAAAGGTTAAACTATAAAGACTTTCCTACTATTCTATAAATGGCAAGTCGAATTATTTAAATGCTATTTACAAATCTCTAAATGCATGTTTATACATAATGATCAACGAAATTTTCTGGTGGAAGCATAAAATTTTTTCTCTTATCAAACCAATTTGTCTTATTCCTAAAGTATTATATAAGTTATTAATCATCATATCCTCCTATATAAAAAAAGTCAAACACTTTTGTCTCGTCTTATTACACTTCTTCATTTACAATTTTTTTTTGAGATTTTTTTTCCTCCTAAACAAAATGCTCCATATTCTTCTTAATTTTAAAGAAATTTAAAGGAATAAGAAATTTATATTTTTTCAAACACCTTACACCTACTTTTTTTTAATGATAAACAAATTGACTATTAACAATTTCTGTTGATTTAGCCAAGTTGAGAATAGTCCTTAAATTTTTATTTTCTCTATTAACAAAGACAACTTTAATGCCAGCAACAATGTTCCTTTAATTCTATATCGTTTATTTCACTTATGTATAGGAAATTTTTTTATTTTTTCTCACTTGGTTTCAGCCCTCCTATCGCAAATATATTGCAAAATTTTCTTTTATTTCTTTTATGACAATTTATAAATCAGTAATCATTAGATGTCATGAACAAAGTGATTAAAAAACCTACTACCTTAAATCTTATAATTAATTCAATAGCTTTATTTTTTTATGTTTTTTTCCACAACACAAGCCATCTTCACTTTTACTTTTTTATTTTCAAAAATAAAGTCCATCGCTACCACCTACTTATAAAATATATTAGTGAACAAAATAGTTGTCTTCTCGTTATATGTGTTGATTTAAAAAATATAAAATTTATACTGCTCTAGAATGGCCTCACTTTAATATCATAATTTCTAAACTTTCTATACTAATTAATAATCAAGATAGAATTTATAATCAAATAAATATAAATTCTTTTTATATTAAAAAATACTAGCTCTATGCATCGCACGGGCATGTTTAACTAGTTTTAATATATTACTGTGTATTATTCTTATATAAATTCATTATTTGCCCAAAATTTTAATTTATTGAAACTTTGGACTTTAAGAAATCTCAAAATTAATCTTAAGATATTTTTATAAAAAAAATATTGTAAAATTGCTTTTGAAACTTCTTAAACTATAAAATTTCAATAAACTGATAAATTTTAGTAAGTAATTCCTTTATATAAGAATAATGTAAAATAATACATAAAATGAACCAACCCAAAGATAATACATGATATATACATCAACCGTGCAAATATTATCAAAGACGTGTAAATTTTATGCACGATGTTATCAATGCTACTCTAACTTAAGCGCTAGATTTTACTGGTTTTGTTTACATAGACCACAGATAATTATATAGTTAAAAATAAAAATTTGAGTATTTATTAAATATTTCCAAGGCTAGTTCAATACACAAGCTTCACGACAAGATTTCAGTCTAAATAAAAAGGAAGTTTCTGGCTTTACAATAAGAAGCCGATCAAGATGATGTTTTCGATTAATAAGCTACATCCATTAATGATAGAAGGACAAAGGAAATAGAGAAAATGGTAAAAAGAAATTAAAGAAAACAAAACAAAACAAAATAACATGGTAGCGCTGAAGTAGACTTACGTGACGATGCAGGAGATGTGTTTGCCATGAGATCCAAGGAGGATGAGGTTGGATCGTAAAAATAGTAGTCAAATTATTAGATGAAAAAGTTTCTAGGTTTCTTTGACAAAGGAAAAAGTTTTCAAGTGTTAAAATATCTTTTTTTTCTATAATTCTATGATGACTTGGAATTTTCCATCAAACATAACAATTTTTTTTTTCCAAAAAATGACTAAAATGAAATATTTTAATGAGGTTAGAGAGCCTCTAGAATGAAATGAATGTTGGGGTCCATGGAACAATAATTAAATATTAGGTTCTAAGTGTGTAATTAACCCTCTTCTTATGCCACAACATTAACAGTAGAAAGAGTAAAAATGTCCTATCCTCCTTGGGACATGATATATACGACCGTAGGTAGGGAAGTCCTTACACTCATTCGAATGAGTGGTATTACAACCACCGTGGTAATGCGAAGATAAAAAAAAATAATGGTTCCTGTGATCTAAAAGTCTCCATCGGGTAAAAGAAAATAATGTCCTTTTTGGGTGAGTATTATTACCGCCGCTGGCGGGTAGGGTGAAGAGAAAATAGTGTCCTCCGAAATAAGTGGTATTAACACCACCAGTGGGTAGGGAGAAGAAGAAATAGTGCCCCCGACGTAGGTGGTATTACTACCACCGACATGTAGCGTGAACAGAAAATGGTGCCCCCAGGGTAAGCGGTATTACCGTTGTTAGTGTGTAGGTTAAAAAGAAAAATGGTGCTCCTCGGGTAAGTGGTATTACTGCCACCAGTCGTGGGGTCAGTGGTTTTACTACCTTCATTGGATAATTAAGGTTAAAAGAAAATAATGTCCTCTTGGGTAAGTGGCATTATTGCAACTGATGGGTTAAAAGAAAATAATGGCTCCCCCGGTGAGTGATATTACTGCCACTAACAGTCGAAGAGAATATAGTTACTCCATCGAGAAAGTGATATATATTTCCACTACCAACAGGCAAAGAAAATAATGCCCCTTCCCTGCAAGTGGTCTTACTGCCACTAGCAAGTAGGATTTGAGAGCTAATGTGCTACCAATACCGTTATGTTGCCAGTCATGGGGTACCAATGTTACTGCCACTGATGGTTGATGCAAAAGTTTTGCTAATGGCACATACAGAAAATGCAAGATAAATGGTGCTACCACCACCGTCATCTAACTCTCTCTTGGAGCTCTATCTGATGCTACTGCCACTAGTAGGTAAGCAGCGCATGAATATTGGTGGTACCATTAATGTAATCTTGCTCCCTCTTCAGGTATTGATGCCATCATGACCGGCGTTACAATCCGGCAGCAGGTGTGATATTAAATTTTGTTCCACTCGATGTCCCTTTTTGAGTTTTAAAGAAAATATCCTTCTTAGGCCGAGGTTGTTGGCTATAGGTAGGAAGAATTGAAAGAATTTTCATTTTACTTGGGCATGAAGCTACCGACAGTAGGTAAGAAGCATTGAAAAACTTCTCACCCTCCCCACATATGATTCTCTTACTTTCACTTGTGACCTGTTGATGGTCTTACTACCATCTAAGAACAACTGACGGGCATTAAACTACAGATGATAGGTAAGAGGAGATGCTAATAGCCTTTCTTTGAGTTGTAAAGTAGAGACAGAGATGGGGAAAATGTGTTTTTTTTTTCTCAGGGTGCTTAGTTGACAACAATGTGCTTCCCTTTTAGAAAGTTAGGTCATTAGCAATGTGCTTCCCCTCTTGTAAAGCCAGGTACCAACTGATAGCAATGTGCTTCCCATCTTAGGAAGTTATAAAGTTGTTTGATTCCCTTTTTAGGAAATGAGGCTGGTAGCAATGTGGGAACTAATGATAGCAATGTACTTCCCCTATCGAGAAGCTATATAGCAATTTCCTTCTCTTTCTAAGAAGCTAGGATGGTAGCAATGTGCTTCTCATTCTAAAATGTTAGGTAATAATATGCATCCCTTCCCAGTAGTTAGGTAACAATGCACTTCTCTTATTGGAAGGTAGGTACCAGTAAGAAAAATGTCCTTCCTTTATTGAAAAATAGGCACCAAATTAAGGTAGTAATGTGCTTCCCTTTTTGGGTGGGGAAGCTAGGTAGTGTTGTCTTCCCCTTTGAGAATATGTTCATTTATTTGAAATATGTATATGTTGAAGTATCCTTCAATCATGAAAACTAATATCTTTAAAGTGAAGTTAGACACTAACATGGTGCTGCTCTATAGAGTATTCTTCTTTTATACATAATACCCCTAAATTGAAATCAAGGATCTTTTGATTAAGGTTGTTGAGTCTCTTACTCGAAATCAATTTACATTCCATATTTAAAAGGTACTTTGTGATCTTTGTAGTTCAATAGCATTTGGGATTGAATCATTTACCTAAAATCAATTTGCATTCCACATTTGAAATGTACTTTACAATCCTTGCCAACTAGTTCGATGGCATTGGGGGATAATGCCTAGATTGAAGTCCATGTTTGACTCATACTATTACCTTATTAAGGTAAAAAGGTGAAAAAAGTTAAATATAACTCCATGTCCCAATAAAAAACTCTCTACCATCACAAAGAACTCTAAAATTAACTACTATGACTACCTAATTGATGTATTTTAATCAAATTAAATAAATATTACTCCCTCTCTCCTATTATGTTTATACCATATGGGTTTAGCACAAAGTTTAAGGAATGTACCAATTTTCCAAAATTTCATATGATCTTCCCCCACTCATAATCACCTAGTAAAGGCAAAGAACACTATCCAATAGACCTGGATGAGTATGATGAAAGGCGATGGGTGACAAAGACCTAGGTGAGGATGAATGCATAGGAGGAGGACGACAATGACCATACAGACCTAGGCAAGGATGAAAGTGTGGTTGGAGGAGTAATGCAAATCAGACTTAGGTGAATATGTTGGCACAGCTAGAGGAGGAGGACAGGTGATTCAGAAGCCAATGAGGATAAAGGTGCTACATGAAAGGATGATGACGAATCAAACACAGGTGACAATGAATCAAACCTGCTTCTGGATGAGGACAACAATGAATCAGATCCAAGCAACGATAAAATCATTATAGGAGGAAGACAGTACCCAATGAGATGTTGCCCCAAAATCTTGCCATTTCCAACCTCAACTAATCAATGATAGAGGTGGATAGGATCGAATAAACGATTTTGGTGATATTTGAAAACATGGGCATAATTGTCATTTAGATTGATAAAATTTCCAAATGAGAAAATGATGTAAAAAATTTGGTACAACTCAAAATGGAAAATGATGTAAAGAATGTGGGATGGATGAAGTACTACCTGGTTGATGTGTCTTTTATTAAACGAAAAAATAAAAACCTTAGCTAGTATTGTTGGCCATATTCTAGGGCTGTAAATGAACCGAGCACACACGAACTAGCTTTGTTCGTGTTCATTTAATTGTTTATGTTTTAATCGAACATGAACATGAATTCGTTGATTCGTTTAATGAAAAAAGGTATTCATGTTTGTTCATGAACAACAATAAATGAACCAAATGAAACGAATGTACTTGTAAATAAAAATAAACTAACACATTTGTGAATAATATATATGAACAAGTTCATAAACAATATAAACCAACATAAAGAAATATAAATGGGAACAAACTTAAACAAAAAAAAAAATATAGAAACACAAACACACATCACTTCAATCTAAATAACCAACGAAAACCTAAATTTGAATGGGGCTGAGAATTACATGTAGATGATCTATGTTAACATAAATAGATATACATATTAATATAAATTATAAACGCATAAACAAGCAAACACATAACAACCAAATGAATAAATAAACAAATGAAAATAAACGAACAATGATCGAACAGTTTGTGAATATAAATGAACGAACACTGACTTGTTCATTTCATTTTTTTAAATAAATGAACAAAAAATTGTGTTTATATTTGTTCGTTTAGCTTAATAAACGAATATAAACAATCATTGCCAAACAGTTCACCAACTAGTTTATTTATTTGCAACCTGAAAAGAGAAAGTTACAATTACCCCTCTGAGATTTACCCTAACCTACAATTTGTCATCTTTATTTTTGAAAACCTACACTTTGACCCCTAGTTCTTTTATATTGTCAGATAATAACTTTTGAAACTATAATTTAAACTATATGATAGTCATCTTCCAATAATGCTGGTCTCTCCAATATTTTTTTATAGTTAATAGATATTTTAAATTATCATTTTTTCCTTTCTGTAAATGAATTTTTCTTCTTGTAAATGCATATCAGTATTTTTTAAAGGTCAGTTAGCTATGAAAAAAATATCAAAAATATTGAAATTACTAGAACATAGTTATCAGATAGTTTAATTTAGGGTTTCAAAAGTTGTTATCAGACACTATAAAAAATATGGGGGTAAAATATAGTTTTTAAAAATAGAGGAGTAAAGTGTAGGTTAAATCAAACCACAGGAGGCTTTTTGTAATTTACCCTTACCGTTTTCTTCCCCGGGGCCCACATGCCAACATGCTCCTTAAAATTACCGAAAACAGCTATCAATTCCGAAAATCGTTGAAGCTCCATGGCCATAAGTATCAGCCACTCGCACCCCGCCGTGAGACGCCAAGAGGCTCCCGAAGGCGGCGACTGGGAAATAAAAGGTGAAGCGGAGGCAGAGCTAGCTAGGGATGATGCTTCGGTTACAGAAGCTGTATCTGCTTTGTTACAACTCTCTTCAAGCAATTGGCTGGTAATCGATGTTTCACCGTCTTCTTGTGGTCGCGCGCGTGTTGTTTTAGTGTACTAAGTGTTTCCTCGTTGAGATTGCAGGGCAATTTCGCTTTGGAGGATATTGAGGAGCTTCCTCACCACTGGTTCTGTCCGTGGAACTTACGCTTCGGCTGGAGACCTGATTTGTAAGCTTTCTCTTAAGAAATGTTTTATGATTTTTCTCACCAATTTTTTATTTTCCTAGTGGTTATCAGAAAAGTGAAGTTAGTTTTTCATTTTTGCCAATGATTAAAGCTCAGTTCAAGAGCGTTTGTGATTAGTGATAGGGTTACTAATAAATTAGGAATTTGGATATTATATTTTTGGTTGGCTCTTTTCCAACGCTTGACGCTAATTGCTAATGTTATTGCCGAAATTGATGGTTATTTCCAGAATTTTCTATAAAAAAGTGGGTTTGATGATTTTTTACATGTTCTCCGTTTATCATGTGAAGGTTTATTGCAAACTTGTGCGTTCTTGGAAATTTTACATGGAGCTATAGGTAATTTGCCTTCATGGTTTTTGAATATTTCAAATGTATGCACCATTTAGCAGATAAATAATTTTAAATTAACTTTCCCTGTTTTATTATTTCCTCTTTTGTGTTTAACCTTTTGAAATTATAGGTATTGTTCCTAGTGGAGTTTTGTTTCCTCTGATGCAATGGGCAGGAAGGACTCACTTTCTGTTAGCAATTGTCCACAAAATTGATGAGGTTTCCACTTAATTTATCTATTTTTTTTTTTATTTTACAATGGAGATTTGGTCTTCTATTGAGGAATGAATTTCCTGTCAAATGTGGTTTATTACTTTAGCATTCCTTCAGATTGGTTTCCCAGCATCATTGATCTTACTTACATAATTGAACATACAGTATTTGATACCTGTCTCTTTCCTGATGTATTTCATTCTTGCAAATATTGAACAGGTTCAGCAGTTGCCTTCTATTTTCATAACCTTTGCTGCTTGGAGCATAAGTGATGTGAGCTTTTGCATTGTTCTATTTGACTCAATATTTGGTGCTTGTTCTTTTTTCTCTCTTCATAATCACGTATTGATACTCTGTCTTGGGCTTTACATACCCAGCGCTGCTGGCACAAAGATGCTTGACTTGTTAGCAGGAAAGAAATCCCATTCATCACTCTGTATTGTGTAATCTTCAGATGTTTTCCTCATATTAAAGAAAAACTTTAGGATGTTAAGATACAAACCAATAGAATGGCTTAAAGGCTCCTAAAGTTGATTCGTGGCAAGTTGGTTCCTTGGTCATGTTAGCATATACTTTTCTGCTACCAAATGAATTGCATGTTCTTAATGAGAAGAATTTAGGTACAGCACATTCCATAACGAGTCTGAGTGTATATTTTTCTGGAGAATTTATAATCAAAGATTTTATATTTTTGAAATGTGAATGTTTATGTTTTCAATTATCACATTATATGTGCTTTGTTGCATTAGTCCTGTTGTGCAAATTGATGTTACAATATCGATCTTGTGAAGAAATATCACTATAGTAACTATTGTCAGTCGTTGTCTGTCTTATGATACTTTCACATGTAAGTGAAGAAAACCTATTATGATCTCACTTTTGGACTTTTATTTCCTCATACCCTCATAAGACGATTGCATTAGGAAAGACATCTAGCAGAAAACATTGCTAGTTTGCTTTTGCATGGATTTATATGGTCACTGAATATGAATTTTATGCAACCACACCAACGCAGTTAAGTTTAAATTGTAATATGATAATGATCATGATGACAATATTCCGCATTCTATTCCAACATATTTCTGAGTTCGTTACATGATTTTGACGATTATCCTTGCAGATAATAAGGTATTCCCATTATGCTGCTAACATTGTCAAAAGCTGCCCATCTTGGCTTACATACTTGAGGTGCACTTCTCCCTACATCCTTTAAATTGATTAAAACTCTAGATAGGGTCTCATTAGCTTTAATTTCTCTCAGGTACACTGCATTTATTCCGCTGTATCCTTTAGGTGTTGCTCCTGGTGAAAGTAAGTTGTCTAGTTCTGGAAATAGGAGTTATGCACCTTAATTGATGAGAGTGATATTGACATGCAGAGAGAAAGAGGGAGAGAGAGATTTACTTCTTGTCATTGACTAATTTCCCATTAATCATTGTGCACAGTGTGGCTCATGTACCAAGCACTTCCATTCATCGACAAGAAGAACCTCCATGCGGATTTCTTTGCTGGTCTTCCCTTTAGCTATTATAACTTCATCAAGGTATGCCAAATTGCTACCTTGCTGGCTGCTGCTCTTCTGTTCTCTTCTACTGTTTTATTTGATTGGCATGAGTTGTTTTAAGGTTTAAAAAAGTACAGTTGGGAACTGGAGACCTTTGCTTAAATTCTTAAGCTTCCTGCTTGGCAGTTCTCCAGTCACAATACTGTCCTCTTACTCAATCTAATAAACGTCTTTTTGAGATGCCGGTGCTCTCAATTTGTTATGTACTTCTGACAGTTCGTTACTTTGTTTTACGTAATCTTCATTTTACTAATCCTGATCATTTGCATAGCAGGCTTTGCTTTCAATCTATCCCTTTGGTTGGCTCAAACTTTACCTCCATTTATTCAAGCAACGGAAATCAAAATTGGGTAAACAACATGAGAAGAAGAAGCTGTGAGGTCAGATCTTTCCAACCTTTTGTTGTATGTTAGAATGATAGCAAGGGAAGGACAATTCCTCCTTTATATTTTCTGCGCTTGATGATTCTATAAACTTGTACCATTGGCTATGTGATGCATAATTGAGAGATAACTTTGAAAGTTCAAAAGTTGGGCATGTGTTTCCTTGTAAGCATCTTCTTGCCCCTGCCACTGCTTTCTTTGTACTACTTCCGTCCCAAAATGTTCGTCAGGTTTGCTATCTTTATCTATCACAAAAAGTTTGTCATCTTTACCTCTTTATATAACTTGTAGCTTATATGTGAAGGTGCTATGATGCAGGGGAGGGAAAATGTGCAAATTTGAACTAGATCTCAAACTTTTGAGTTGATCGAAACTTATGAAATGTGCATTATTAGATATATTTTTGGACTTCCATCTAAAATTTGTGCAATCATATCTAAGTCTTCATATGAATTCAAAAGTAATGGTGTTATAAATCAATGATAATTTCAGAAAAGAATATATGGCATCCTTTGTGTCTTAATATTCATAATTTTCACAATAAATAAATAAATAAATAAAAATAAAAAAATGATAAAACATTTTGGAATGGAGAGGGTATTTTCTTTTAGCCCCTGCCTCTGATTTTGCAAATGGGGATAATAAATTGAAGAAACGTAGTAACTGTTCTAGTATGCAAATTACAGTTCGAAAGGAAACTAGTTTCCAGCTGATTGAAATCGGGGAACAAAATTTGAACTATATGAGATTAAAGCGGCATACATTTGACTGAATAATTGAAACCACATGCCAGATAAGTTGGCCATTGCTCAACAATGACAGAATCATCAGAGTACCAAAATATTCCAAGCGAAATCAATTCCCATCAATAAATTCCTTAATTATCAGCATCAACTGATTAGCAGCCTCTGAGTTGGGATCAATGGTGAAGAAGCCATGTTGTTTCCCTTCGAACTCAACATACTTGACCTTCTTCCCCCATTTCTGTAGTTTCTGTGCATAGTTCTCTGCTCTATCCTTGAGAAGATCACTCCCACCCACCACTACCAAAACAGGATCCAGTTCCAAGTGTTCCAGGTTGGGACTCTTTGTCGCAAATGGATTCACAAGAGGGTGATCTCTTGTTTCTCCGATCGGTATTGACAGCCTCCAGAACCTGAAGAAATGGAAGAAAATGAAAAATCTACTTTTAGTAGCGTAAGAACTAAAGTAGCTTTGATAATAGCTAAAAACTTTAACCTGTCAATGAGCTCCCAATTGAGAAACGCATCCTTAGGTCCCTCTGCCTCGAACTTGGTTCTCACCGTCCCACCAAAGAAGGGAGCCAAAAGCACATACCCTCTAACCTGAACAGGAGCCAGTTCGGGTGAACCAGCTCCGAGCTGAACCGATAAATTATGGGCAATATTCCCACCAGCCGAGTCACCCGATATGAAAACTCTCCCAAAGTCAGCAACATCAGCCAGCCAAGGATCAGCATTCTCAGCCACAGCCTGAGCCTGCAGCCACTTCACCGCCATGTAGCCATCCTCAATTGCTGCAGGGAGTCGGTTCTCAGGTGCCAACCGATAGTCTGGTGACACCACAACTGCGTTCAGCTGCAACGAGAGGTGAAAGCAGTAGTTTTGGCAGTTGGGCCACGTGCGTGAACCTATACAAAATCCACCACCATGGATGTAGAAAAATATTGGGAGCTTACTAGAAGCAGAGGCTGGCTTGTAGAGCCGGAGCTGAAGGTTGAGCATCGGGTCAAAATCAAGGTCTTTCCAGAGGACAGAGCCATTGTCATCAACCGGGACATTGAAGCTCGGGCTTGAGGAACGCCAGATGGAGCCATCGCTGTAGACACGAAGGACTCCTCTGCATTCGTCGACCTCATGAGGAGGGGGCTTTGAAGCAGTAGCAGCCATGTGATGGTGCCTGATCAATGATTAGTTTCTTGTTGGTTTGAGAAGAGAGAGAGAGGAGAGGATTTCAAATAGGGCCAAAGAGGGGTAGGATAAAAACAGAGGAAAAGTTCAATCAAAGGTGGCTTTCGGTTTGTGACGTTTCAGGCTAATGGTTTCTTGCTTCTGCTTCTTTCTGGGGTTAGGTTCGGTTTCCTTGTCCATACCACTCCACTATGGTTGTAAGCCGACCTCCTCAGGTAACTAAGAACGAGGTTACATAATTGTTTTAATTTGGGTCGCCACTTTCATTCGGGTGTTCGAGCTTCCGCTTTCAATTGCCGCACTCGTTCTTATTTTAACAGTATTTTTACTTATTTAAATATTAAAATGTGACACTTTTTCATTCTCACTCCCACTTTTGGGACGTTTTATGTAATTTAGGTTTGGAATCTCATGTTTCGTTTCAATTATCTATTTCCCGATTACAAATAATACTTGAGCATTGATTAGATTTAGATGAGTGATATGTAATATTCTTATAATTAGGGGCGGACCAAAATTGGGTAGACATCCTCCTGACCCCCTTAAAATGGTAGAATCTAGTGAATGGCTTATAAATCATTCTTACAATTAGTTTAAATCCCTTAAAAAAGGCTAGAGTTATGAATATATCTATTTTCATCCATACGTTATAAAAATGTTGGTCCCCCAGATTAAATGAAATATAAACATTTTTCTCCTCTTGATTTTTATGAACAAAAGAAAAAAATATTAAAGGTTGATACAAAAGAGGATCAGTTACACTTTTTAGCTTGAGATTTGGTGCTATGTATAGTTTTATCCCCTACTTCAGAAACCTGCTGTTCCTCCTACTATTTCAACACTGCTAGGCAAAAAATTATTGTGTTTAACTAGAGGAAATTCGATAATATAATGAATTAATTAAAAAACTTTTAAATTTTCTTTTTGTGTGAAAGAGCGGGCTAAAGCAACTCTTTTGAACTAATGAGTTTAAGAATCAATTTTATTAATGTCATATGAACATAATAGTCAAATATTTAATGATTTGAATTGATTGAAATATAATTATTAAACAATTTAATTAGGATTTCAAAGTTGACAATTGATTAACAATGCAAATAGAATAATGATACACCAGGTTTCCAAATTTTTAGAAGAAAAATGTAACCAACCCAACAATGCTGAACTAAGAAAAAAAGAATTCAAAATTAAGTTGATTAGATGAAAAACCCAAGTTCCTTTTTTTTTTCTTTTCAAGTACTTAAGAAAAACTAGTAATTTAGAAGTCAATATTCTATTTATCTAATACTCATTTGAATACTTTTATAGAAAATAATTAATTATTATAAAATTGATTTCGGCTCATAACCTTGAAAGAGAAAAATTATGAGTAAAATCTATTGTAGGTCCCTCAACTTATTTTTTTAATCTTACACGGGTTAGGTAACTTTTTTTTTTTTTTATTCTATCGAGCTCCTTTAACTTATATAGCGCATCTTATTAGAGTCTTTTCCGTCAATTTTACTGTTAACTTTAACTGAGACTTGCTAGAAAATAAGAACTACAGTTCCTAAATTTTCTTCTCCTTCTCCAGCTATCCTAAAACTTACAAATATAACACGTCAATCACTATCCTCAACTCATTCACTCTAAATTTGGCCAAATTGAATCATAGATTCTAAAACAATACAAAAAATCTAGAGAACGAATTAACAAATTGGATTTAACAAATGAAAAATGGAGGAATCGGTCCTTACCAGCTTCTAATTCCTACTCTTCTGCTCAACAACCACCGCTACCGACTTCCTAGCACCAGCTTTATCTCATTTGATATTGATTGGACACCCACTAAAAGCAAGATAAATAAAGTTTAGGATAATAGGAGCATGATGAAAAAAATTTAAAGACCGGAGTTGTAAATTTTTAACAAGATTCCATCAAAATTAATAGTCAAAATGACGGAAAGAACCTCAGTAGGACACGCTATATGAGTTAAAAGATTTTGCAGGGACAAAATGAAGTTACATGACCCGGATAGGGCACGAATTTAAGTTAAAGAACCTCCGGTAGATTTTACTTGAAAAATCAATAAAAAAATAATTTTTTAAAAAAAAAAATTTTTAAAACATAAAATTCTAATTAATATATGAATTGGAAAAATAATTACACTATATATCAAGATAATAATTTTTGGAAAATGAGGAAAGAATACTAGTAGGTCTTTAAAATGTTGGTAACCTGCCCTGTTGCTGTTGATGTGTAAAGGGCTTATGTTTTGTCGCCTCTTCCTTCTCAAAATAATTGGTCCAGAATATTATCACACACTATCCTAGCCGTAGGCACTTTCTTTTTAGTGCTTGCCACGCAAATGCCTGTAGCTAGAGGTGTTTAGAACAATCCAGAAAACGGACACACAGATCCAATCTGTCGGTAATTGGTTGATTTGCAGATCGATCTACCACAAAACTATGGGTATCCAAACTAAGCTCAATAGAGATGATCGTTAACAGTCTCAGAGGGCCCGAGGTAGCAACCCTCTAACTAAGGGTTATGTACAAAACTCGTGGTCTTAGCTCGCCCCTTACTGGCCTTAGCAGTAGGATAAAAAGCATCAAACAAACAAAAACCTTCGATCAATAAAAATAGGGATAATTAAAATTTACCCTCTACGGTTTAGATGAAATTATACTTTTTCACTCTTGTTTCAGAAGTATATACTTTGCCCTTTACATTTTTAATATAGTTCGACAGCAACTTCTGAAATATTAATTTAGATATTACGGTAGCTATTTTTCAGTAATTTTAATCTATATGATATTTTTTTGACAGTTAATGGATATTTTAAATTATAATTTTTTCTTGTTGTATTTCTTTCATTTTTTAAAATAGTATTTTTTAAATGTCAATTAATTATAAAAATATTATACATATTGAAATAACTTGAAAATAACAATTGTACAATCTAAATAAATATTTAAGAAGTTGTTGTTGGATTGTATTAAAAAATAGAAGGTAAAGTGTATATTTTTTAAATAGAATGAGCAAAGTGTAATTTCACCAAAACCTCAGGAGAAAAATTGTAATTAACCCATAAAAATATTAAAATCCCAGTCTTTGCAAATGTGAACTAAAATATACAAAAAAAAAAGAGTAAAATACCTAGAATATTAATATCTCATTTCTTGTACAATTGTAAAGTATACTACAGAATACAAAATAATATATATAGAGAAAGTAAAATTTATTCTGATCCCCTAACTTTAATGTTTATTCTAAAGTGGTCATTCATCTTATCATATGTCATTATAAAGTCTCATACCTCCTAATACACATCCTATTATAGTTTCTTTTGTCAGTTTTTTTTTGTTATCTCATATGGAAGTTAATGACGTGACGACATGGGTATTGATATAGTAGTCCAAAACATCACATGACCTCATTTTCATAATAATAAATGACTACTTTGAATGAATAAAAAAATTCAAACTAAAATTGACACAATACATAATTTTAGGAACTTAAAACATTTTCATCTTCTTCCCCAAATCATCTATGCTAACAATGCAAAAACTTCTTATGGGTTAATTCTCCCTACACAAGCACCCCTCATGCTCCAACCCCATATTCAAGTTGTCTTATTCAGATTCCAATTGGTGTGCTCTCTGACCAATTTTTACCCAGAAAGCAAACCTAGTAGGTTCTAATTGATTTTATGAATTTGGTCTAATTAATATTTTAAGTCCCTAAAATTATATATTTGTATCAATTTTAGTCTAAAGTTTTCTATTCTTTCAATATAGTCATTTGTTGTAATGAAAGAGGAGGCAACGTGGTGTTTCAGATTGCCAAATTGACATCCAAGTGAAAGGACTATGATGGGATGTGCGTTAAGAGATAGGGGATTTTATGATAACAAAAAGTAAAGTAAATGACTACTTTAGGACAAATGTTAAAGTTGTAGAACCACAAATTTATTTTACCCATAGGAAAACTACCTTTTAGTGTAAAGCATGTGAACCATTAAATCCATATTCCTGAAAAAATTAGAATATATATAAATTTGACTCTCTCTCTCTCTCTCTCTATATATATATATATATATATATGAACTCGATGTACAAGAAAAACCGACATATGTATAAATCACATAATACATGTGTGGAAATAAGATCACACAACTGTTACTGATATAATAATTGTATATACGAGTTCAACCCTTCATCCTAAAAATATATGTGAATGTGTTAAAATGTATTTTTCACTAAAATTAGAGACATCTACGAATTGAATGACGATATGTATAAACTCGGTGTACAAAGAAAATGAGATATTTGAGTAAATTATTTGAGATATGTGTACAAATAAAATTATGAAAATTTCTTCTAACATATTCAGTTGGAAATGTGAGTTCAATTGTCCTAATATACACACACCAAATAAGTGTGAATATATCACCTAAAATTTAAATGAAAGAAAACTGAAATGTGAAATATCAATTGCAGATGCTTGGAGATATGACTTGTATGACACTAGGTGTAACTTTGAACAAATACATGCGCATATACGTATAAAAAATTAAATCATATATGTAAAATCAATCAATATGTATAAAGAATTTGATAGATATCTATAAATTGTGTAAGATATATATAAAAGTAAGATATTGCAAACCATCATTTTTTTTACAATTAAGTTTTATTCTTTTATATTAAACTAATGACATGTTTACAAATTGGGTCACAATATGTATCAAGTTGATGTATAAGAAATATGAGAGTTGTGTATAAATCATGTGAAATATATACATAAATGATACAACAACATATTACTAATATCTTTAATTGATTGTACAAGTTTCAATAATTCAAATTCTAATGTATGAGGTTGATGTATAAGAAAAGTGAGAAATGCATACAAATTATGTGAAATATATGTACAAATCCTATGATATTAAAATCATACATATATTATTTTATGTATATATAAAGTCATACCTCTGTACATATCATTTTTGCAACATACATATATACATACCTAAAAATACATAAGGTATATGGATCCATTTGAAAAAGAGTAAAACGATCAAGATAGAAAAAAAAAACCATTTAACGCAAACCTTTTAACTAACTAGAAGCAGCAATGACCGCTTTCAACTTTTGTTTTCTCTCATTGCTGCCTTTTCCTTTCCTCTATTGTCTTCCTCCCCTTATTTTCCACCTCTTTGCTACATCTCGCCACCATGATCGCCATTTGCTCTCATCCTCCCTTGCCAACCTAGTTACTCTTGCCTACAAATCTGCCCCCTATTCAAACCATATAATCTGCTATTGATGTCTCCTCTTAGAATCGTAAGAATGCCTGCTCCATGGTCTGATTCATCATTGATTCCTTCTTCAGGAATACAAATTTGATGATAATCGCAAAATGGTGTCTGAGAGACCAGGCTAAGATTATAGGACGAATTTGACCCCTAGGCCTTGCGTAAGATCTTGATGGCGAGTGTTGTTCACATTCATGTTATAGGTAATATAGGGATAGTAGTATGTCAGGTAAAATCTACGACCAGTGGATCCCCGACACACGAATTCCTGGTATTTGGTGAAAATTTCACCTATCAGGCAGCCATGGGTTTTGATTTTGCCCTATAGGTAGACCTACCATGCTCGCAACCTACCACAATTTTCTTTCATTTGTTAATGCCTTAATTATAATTTGTCAAAATAATATACTAACATGGAACAAATAAGTAACTTAGGTAACCGAAATGTGAATTAACAAACAATATAAACCTAAACCTAAAATTTTCCTACTTTGGTAACCATGTGTCACCGTTGTTTTCTTCTACCTCCATTTCTTCATCATGTTGTTGACAATGTGCCCACTGCAACTACATCGCTAATTCCGTTGGTAATCCACAAGGAGTTCATGACTGAAGGGTGGTGGACACATGATGCCTTTTTTGCCCGTTAGCCTCAGCGAGTGAGTGGTAAATGTGGTGGCTCGATACCTAGCACGTCAAAGAACTATAAGGCAAATAGAGAAGAGCAATAGCGAGGTGTAGTGGCGGAGCTAGGAATTTCATTTAAGGTGGACCAACAATATAAAAAAAATATTTATACTGCAATATTATAATAAAATAATAAAATAATTAATAATATTTACAATTTAAACTTTGCACTACGCTCTTTCACATTAACAAAATCTTTCATAATAGAGTCGAGACTAAAATTAAGTGGAGACTGCTACAGCATGCCAACGAATTTTCTGGCACAAATAGCGCCATGAAGATGGAGACAAATAAGGTAAAACTTTTCTTTTATTATGTAGTAGGTTGGAGCACTAGGAACTAAAAGAATTAATAAACACAGTGGGTTTCAATTAATTATATGATAATAAATGGGCGATAGTGAACAATGCGCTTAATGAGGGTAGAAGAAGACAAAGGAGACATTCGGTATTACGTAATTTTAATGAGTAAGAGAGTAATTTCTTCCATATGAAAAGTAGCAGCCATATTAGACTCTCGCCTATAAATCATCCAATGATTTATTTGAACTTTTCCAAGTTTTGAACAACATGAAAGTTTTTTATGATGACTCATTCCTATTGAATCTCAAATTCGAATCATTATATGAAATTTAATGCAGAATTAAGACTTGGCGTTGAAATTCAAACACTCATATTTTTGTATTTTGTGATGATTTGGATTTCATGGTTCACATTTTTTTTGACACACAAATATTTTTATATGTCTATAAATGGACCTGCATGATAAAAGAAATAGGAAATGCATGTCTTTTTTAGAAGGGAACAAAACAAATTATCGAACCGATAATATTTGCGTTATTGAGAAACGGGTGGATGCTGAAGCCGTCGCACTCAAGACCTTGTCATTATATTATATACTAAAAGCCGTGTTCGATTACTGACCAACTGAACAGTAAAAAACAATGCCTTTACCATTTTATCCCTTATCAGTTTTTTTTTTTGCATTCGTCATTTTTTTTTTATTTTTCCGGATACGACTTGATTTTTTTAGAGTTTGATCCTCTTTTTTCAAGGCGCTGAATTTCTTGAGGATCTGTGTTGCAATTTTACGCTTTCAATCTGTTTCATGTGTTGTTTCGACGAAAACACAGTTTCAGTCCCTAACTTTCTAATTTTGTCATTTTAGGCTCATATTTACATCAGTGTTATATTTTGCTCCCCAAATTTTATAACTATTAATCTACCTCTTCTCTTTGCTCTCTTCATTCCAACCTTTTTTTTGTTGTTGTTTTATGTACTATTTTCTAAGGAAAGACATTGGTGAGCATAATTTGTTCTCTTTATCT
>SMDT01001219.1:0-105495 GCA_005392925.1 Aquilaria sinensis
ATTTTGTGTGACAATTTTTATCGTAACAAATAATGTTTTTCCGTTGATTCTCCTACAATTGTTGCAATTTCAAAAAGCCTAGTCTCTTGTAGTGGAGATGACACAAATGAGGGAGAAACATTCAAGCAAGTGTTGGTAATCCCAAACTCTGCAATGGCTAAAATCATCGTAGAATATTGTGACATGGTTAAACCATTGTTGGAATAAAAAATCATAGCAGCGATGACGTAACATTTTATGAAGAAATTTTTCGTTACAATCGTTGGCGCAATTTGGAACTTACCACTCACTTTGTCATGCATATCTAAGACGAGATATTATAGGGAGTGTTGTGAACTCAAAACGTCTCGAATTTGGTGGTGAACCAGGTCTTGAGAGGGACCATTTGATTTAATTAGTGTGGTGAAATGGTAATATCTCATCCGTCATTTTGTATTTTCATTGGTTGATTAGGTGCGTAGAAGAAAGCCTGAAGCTTTTCCTAATTATAATTAACCCTCTTTCTTAATTTGCTAGCAGAACTTTTAACTGGAGGCCTCATATGTTTTTTGTTAAGGAACAAATAATCTATCTTGTTGTTTTAAAGTCATATTTAATTTCTAATGAACATGGTTAAAGTTCTAACATGTCTAAGAGATATTTCTCCCTTGCATATTTTAATGACTCTTCTACCCTCCCACTTGTAACATTTAGAATATAATAGAAAAAAAACTATCATTTTAGACACCCTCGTGTTTACCATTTATTGGATTATATTGACTTTTAGCTTTCTAGAGGTGGACAGTAAAAAGAAAGAAAATGTTATGCTATCCCGCTTTGTTTAAATGTTTCTGTGTACAAAAACAATGTATTATGCCTTCACACAATTATACGCAAGATAATAGCACTAAAAATAAATTGTAGTGGATTCCATATATCATTTTTATAAATTCCTTAATGAAGAATAAAGACTAGTTGAAACTTTAAATCGTAGAATTCAATAGTAACTGGAAATTCTATACTCCAAGGTTTGTACCCACATTTAAGACAAGTGAGTACTAATAAGGAGGGAGATACTATAGTTCATATTTGTATTACTAAGTGAGATACCTAATACCCTTAGAGATGGGAGATCTATGACCAAAGACAAGGTTATAGGAGCACAGGTTGTGTGCTTTGACAAGATTCTCTCATGCTTAAGTCAGTAAATAACTTGAGAGAGGGGAAAGCTTGGTGGAAGATATAGATAGAAGATAAAATATAACTTCATACTCTATTGTGAAAAGCCTCCTATGGGCCCTAAGATGCAGGCATCATGGAGGAAACTCTTCCCATTACATGATTAACTAAGTGATCATGGGGATCGCCCTTAGTGTGTGCTTATCATAACTAACAATCCACCAATTAGCAACTTAGCCATGAGCAGTGCCCCTAGCGGGCTGTCCAGCCAACAAGTCAAGGCTGAGTGTATAGACTAAGTCTAATGTTGTTCTAGCTTATCCAAAGTGGACCTCTTAACCAGAGAGCTAAAGCCCTAAACTGCCAAAATTGACAGCTTTATCAAACATAAAATTACATTTCTAGTACCTAATGTTTCCAAGATATCACAATCAACATTCCAAATTTTGAAAAGTGTCAAGTTAGGCACCAACATGAAATTACAGGTTTAGAACATGTACTTCTGAAAATTCTCCAACCATGTCTCAAAGTTTGAAAAGTGACAGTTTAGTTTCTAAAACAAAAGTACAGACCTAGTCCCAAACGCAATTTACATTTTACATGGAAAGTAGATGATAAACACCATAATTCATGCTAATCAATAAAATAACTCATAAATCACCAACCAGTGTAGATCAAAGATCAAAACCACAAACAATCAAGAAATTCAAAAATTTAGAAGTAATGAAGAAAAGGGTATCTGAAGCAGCATTGGGAGTGATCCGTTGATGTCTGTACAACGAACAATGGTGGTAGCACACTAGAGACAAACGTACAGTGTGGAAGCGTGTGGAGAAGCGATCCAACAGAGGCTCCAGAGGCTTTCTACATGGTAGACGGTAAAAATGAGGGAGAAAGATTTGAGCAAATGTTGGTAATTTAGAAATCAACGATGGTTAAAATCGTTGGAGAAATCTGTGACTTGATTAGACCCTTTTTTGGATAAAAAAAATTGTCACAACAATGATGTAACCCTTTGTAAAGAAATTTTTTTCATTGCAATTGTTGGTGCCCAGTTAATTGTTATAGTTCTCCAGAGCATGACTTTTGCATTGGTTCTACATCATTGAGATGATTAGATATCATTACGAAATTGTTTGTCAAAGACCTGTGTAGTAAATATCTTAATTTCTTGTAGAGAGTGCTATGAAGTTAAAACATCTCAAATTTGGTGGTGAACAACGAGTTAAGCTAACCCATTTGAGTTAATTAGTATGGTGGGAATGGTAAAATCCCATATGTTATTTTACATTTTTGTTGGTTGATTAGGTACCAGTAAGAAAGTCCGAATGTTCTCCTAATTATAATTATCCCCTTCTCTCTTAATTTACTTGCAGAATTTTCAATCGGAGGCCTCACGTGCCTTTCATTATTTATTTGAACAATTTGGGAAAACACTGGCATTATTAAATAGAAATTTTCTTTCCCTAGTGTGTAACAATCCCAAATTGCCAATTTCAATACGCGCAAATTGCACATCAATAAATATAAAGAAAGACTTGCAGATCTAGAGTATAAAGAAAGACTAGCAACTTGGCTGTCGCAATAAACAAAGTAGACTGACTTTAGCCTTCTAGCAGGTGGGTAAATATATAGCAAGAATGAAAATGTCCTTTTCCTGCTAACTAATGTTGTGTCTGCACGCAATTATATGTAAGATAACAACAATTTAAAATAACTTGCAGTGCTTTATATAAATCATATTCATAAATTTTTTAGTGAACAACTAGTATATAACGATTGCTTGAAACTTTTGATCGTAGAATTAAATTGTAATTGCTGATTCTAATATACTCCAAGATATGTATCCATATCTAACACAAGTGAATACTAAGGAAAAGGGAGATAATACAGTTAATATCTTAATTATTAAGTGGGATGCCCGTTGTCATTGGTGGTACATTTGTGATAAAAAACAAGGTCAGAGAATCCTAAGTTGCGTGTGTGTGAATACCCTCCCATGATTAACTTAGTAAATGGCACGAGAGAGGAGAAAGCTTGATGAAAGATTGATAAACTTATATTTATTATATTTATTTCTCTTATATTTAGTATATTTTAATATGTTTTGAACCTTAAAGATATACTTTGAGTATGTTTTATAGATTAGAGCATATCTAGACTCAATTGATTGAAAGTGAATTTAATTGGCAATTTTACAAGATTTAATTTTGTTGTGTTCTTTCATGATTTTGAAAGATAGGCGATGTTCTAGTCGAAAAATCATGTCTTGAGCTACAAAAATCGGAATTGAGTGATTATTGATTCATTGGAAAGCTAACATCTAGAGCTACAAATCATATGCAGACAATGAAACTAATTTTTCATGTTAAAAGGGTTAAATTTAGCTTCAAAGTCAAGATTTGTGAGTCATCACTGGTTCAGAAGCAATTGCCGTATTTTGGGCATATCCTTAGCTGTAGATATCTATTTTATGTGATTTAGGTGTAATTCTAAAGCTAAGAAAGAGCTCTGCAACTTTCATGCTTTGCGTTTTGAGAAATAGTAACTGCATCAAGGTCAAATCTCAACTTGAAGTTGCTGTTGCTGTTCTAGAGTATTGCTTGGCTTATAACTTTAAAACCTTCTACTGATTTTGAATTTTTTTATTTGTGTTGGGTACTTTTGTAACAGTATAAAAAGTTTAGGGAGATTTTGTGCATTTAGCACATTAGGTTACTGTTTTTCAGATATTTAAAGGGAGGGCTGCCGCCAGACCCCTCCCACTCCCTCTCTCTTTTTTTTCAACAATTTTGGTTTCTTTTATTCTCTTTTTTTTTTCTTCCAAACATGAGTAAGTAATTTTTTTGGTTTAGCTCTAGGGATGATTTCCATCGTCAACACCGGTTGTGAGAATTGATTTTACTTGCTTAAATTCTCTTTAAATTCAAGTATTTACTTCTTTGTTGTTCACATTTATTGTAATTAATTTTACTGTTCTCACTTGTTGAATTGGTTATACAATTGCAAATTTGCTTGATTTTCTTTCAACCGCTTAGGTGAAGAATTGGATTTAGAAGCAAGTGACTTGACTGGGATTACTTTTATTTCTAGTTAGTTCATACAGGGAAGTAAGACAGGTTAAATTGTTCAAGTTTTTAGATTATTGCCTGGAATAAATTTTTGTTCATTGTTCTTAATGCTAATTTTGGGTTTATTAGAAATTGCTTTCAATATCTGGTTACTTAAAATTAAAAAATTAATCTTAATTTTTTTCTGGTTAATTTTACTGCTGAATTCCTTGAATCCTTTTTAGCTTTAAAGAGAGTTTTGTTTATTTGCTTGGATAGGAGAAATATTTTCTTTTGATAATCAACTGTAAAACTGGAATAGATAATCAACTATGAACTGAGCGTTTTTAGTATTGGTTAATTTCATTTTAATTCTACAATTAATTTATTTCAGAATTTGATTTAAGAAAACCTCTCAATTTTTTATTTCAGTTTTTTGACAGAAAGCTTTCAGTTAAACAATCTCCCTTGGGATTCAACCTTGTTTTCACTACTATATTAGAAATTTATTTATTCTGAGGTGTTAGTAATACCAGAATTATTTTTTGCGGTTTCGACGACCGACCAAAAATTTGCCGCCATTGTCAAGGAGATTTTTTTTTCTGTTAAAGTTTCCTTATTTATTTATTTATTTATTTTCCATTTCATTCTTTCCCAGTAAACTGACTTATGCCAAGATCTTCTCATACAAGTGAACTAGTGTTCAATCTAGAGATCGAGAAGGCAACAAAAGTGAATAGGAAAGTAAAGAGTTAAGTGGTCAATTTTACAGCTTCTACAAACAGTAACTCAGAAAGCAAAGAAGAAGCAGTTATTACTATAGAGATGATAGCACAAAGAACACTAAGGGAGTTGGCAACTCCTATGTTGTCTAGCAACCCCTGTGCATCGATTTTCCTGATATTGAGATAGCATTTGGACTAAAATCTGGATTAATTCATTTATTGTCTACTTTTCGTGGTCTTGCAGGAGAGGACCCCCACAAACACTTGAAGGAATTTCATATAGTTTGCTCGACCATGAAACCACAAGGAGTTACAAAAGAACAGATTAAGCTAATAGCTTTCCCATTCTCTTTGGTGAACAAGGTAAAGGACTAGTTGTACTACTTTTCCTCCAGTTTGATTAGAAACTGGAATGACCTGAAAAGAAAATTTTTGGGGAAGTTTTTTCCAGCTTCAAGGGCTGGAACATTTAGGAAGGAAATAAGCGGGATTCGGTAGTACAATAGAGAAAGTCTCTACGAGTGCTAGGAGAGATTCAACCAACTATGTGTGAGCTGCCCACATCACCAAACTTTTGATCAACTATTACTACAGTTCTTCTATGAAGGGCTACTGTTCATGGATTGATGTATGTTGGATGCTACAAGTGGAGGAGCAGTTGTAGAAAAAAATGCCCGAAGAAGCAAAAGACCTGATTTCTAAAATGGCAGCCAACTCACAATAGTTTGGAACATGGGTAAACCATGTGCCGAAGAAGGTAAATGAGGTAGGAACTTCAAGTATTGAAGCTCAACTTTCTGAACTAACCTCTCTTGTTAGACAAGTTGTCTTGAGACAGATCCAAAATTCTAGACTTTGTGGCATTTTCTCCACCCAATGACACCTTACTGACTCGTGCCCACAACTACAAGAGGATACAACACCTCAAGTGAATGCGGTAAGCGGGTTTGTTAACCAACCAAGAAAATATGACCCTTATGCTAATCAATATAATTCTGGTTGGAGAGACCACCTGAATCTGAGATATGGGCACCCAAACAACAAACCATTGTATCCATCTGCCGGTTATAACAAACCAACTCTTCCACCATAGAACCAAGCACCAAATTCAAGTATGGCTTTAGAAGATATTGTGAAAGCTTTAGCCACTAACACTCAAATGTTTCAACAGGAAACAAGGGCTAGCATTTAAGACTTGATGAGCCAAATTTCACAATTGGCAGCCTCATTGAACAAAATTGAAGCTGAAAAAAGGATGCTGGCATCTCAAGCTAAAATCAATGCAAGAGAGCATGTTAATATCGTGACCCTTCAAAGTGGCAAAAAGGTGCAAACCACCACATCAAAAATGGAAGCACTTAAAAAAGAAAAAGATAGCCTAAAACCATCAACTTCTGATGCACCAACTGATGAGGTAAGCAATAAGCTAATTTTTCCAAAATAAAAAATTCTGATCCTACCCATTTTTCTTGGCAGGTTGACTAAATCAAAGAAAGAGTAGACCAAGCAGGAAATTCTTGAAACTTTTAGGAATGTCGAAATCAACATACCCTTGCTAGATGGAATCAAGTAGGTGCCATGATATGCCAAGTTTCTGAAAGAGCAATGCGCCAATAAAAAGAAGCTGAAGGTTGATGAGACAACCAAAGTTAGGGAAAATGTGTTAGCAATAATCCAAAGAAAGTTACCTGAGAAGTGAAGGACCCTGGTATGTTTACTATACCATGTGTAATAGGCAATTTTAAAGTGGAAAAAGCTATATTAGACTTGGGAGCCTCAATTAATGTCATACCATATTCATTATATGCTTTTTTGAAACTTGGACCTTTGAATGAAACTAGTGTTGTGATGCAATTAGCTGATAAATCCAATGCCTATCCTAGGGGCATAGTTGAGGATGTTTTTGTGCAAGTAAATGATTTAATTTTTCTACTGATTTTGATGTGCTTGATATGAAGAATGGTGACCTAACTGCTCCTATTTGTTAGGAAGACCATTTTTAAAGACATCTAAGAATTGATGTGGATACTGGCACTTTCATAATGGAATTTGATGGAAAAATTGCACAATTCAATAGTTTTAACACACTGAAGGAAACTGACAAGGATAATTCTATTTCTTTTGTTGAAAAAATTGATACTTTGGTGCATAATGAATCAAGAACAAAGTTTGAAAACCAAGCAATGTTGGCACAAAAAGATAAGAAAGAAAATGTCAAGTTGCAGCAAGGACATGAGATGTCATTTGTGATTAGACAAAAGGTGTTGCACAAACACAAAAAAAGATGGAAAGTGTTATCTGTTAAGTCTGAGCTTAATTGGATTGGACAATTTGTTATTACTGATATTTCTACTCATGCTGCAGTTGAGCTTAAAAGTTTAGAAACAGATAAAGTGTTTAACATTGAGATGCAAAAGTTGAAGCCTTTTTGTGAAGGATTCTTAAAGCACCCTGGTTGATGTAGGAATGAACTGTCTAGCCAAAGATAATGTGGTAACGTGTGGGTTTTCGGGAGTCGCCACTAATCGGTTTTCGCTCAGGTCGATTGGACACCTTAAAAATGGTCTGCGAGAGTTCGGGGGTTCGAGAGTACGGTTACGTTAAAATAACTTTATTTTAAAGCCCAAAATTGGTACCTTAGTTGATTTCAATTTTGTTTTGCTTGCTTTTAAATAATTTCAGTTAACTTTCTAACTAGAAATTTTAACTTAATCATCCAGATATGATTTTTTTTATTGGTGTGGATTTCAAAATTTTGGTGATTAATTTGTATAATTTTTATAATAAATTTGGATATTTCCGAACCATGAATTCTATCGAATCACCCGGACGCAGAATTCCATGAAATTCAATTTAATTTTTATTGTTAAATGTTTTAATTAAATAATAATTCATATCATAAATTCTGTCGAATTATCCGAATATGGATTTTTATCTTGGTATTTAATTTTTATTCATTTTTTATTAAAAATTTAATATTTTCCAAACCATGAATCCTATCGGATCACCCGGATATGGAAATTAGTAATTTAAATTTTAATTCTTATTTTATTAAATTAATTATTAATTTAATTTTTTTTTTAATTTTTTTTATGAAATTTTGGATTTTTTTTATGATCTTAATGTTATATATATATATATATATATTTATTTATTTATTTATTTATTTAATCCTTTTTTTTTATTTGATTAAACATTTTCTTTCTTTCTTTTTTTTTTTAAAAAAAAAGTAATTATCTAATTTATCAGTCTAAAAAAAATATACTTAAAAAAATTAATTTTTTTTGTGGAATCATTTGGTTATGACTTTTTATTTGTTTAATAAAGGAACCAAAAAGTTATATTTTTGTTATTTAAAAGAAATAAAAAAAAACAAAGTCTTGATATTCATATATTTCTTAACAAAAAATTTTTTTTTTTTTTCTTTTTGCTAGATGACAAATTTTAAAGTAACTATCTAAAAATTAATTTTTTTTTTTGTAGAAATCATTTTATTATTTTTATTAGATACTTTGTTTTATTTATAAAAAGTTTGATATTTTTTTCCAAACCATGAGTCTTGTCGGATCATTCGGATATGGAGTTTAATTTAAAATTTAATTTATTTTTATTTATTTAATTAATTATTAACTTTTGGTTATAATTTTTAATTATTTTAATATTAATATTTATTTTTATTTTTATTATTTTTAGTTTGATGAAATATTTTTTTTTAAAAAAGAAAATATCTAATCCATAGATTTTAAAGATATACTTAAAAAAAATTATTTTTTTGGAATCGTCTAGTTATGATTTTTTTAATTTTTAATAAAAGGAATAAAAGGTTAACCTTTTGTTGTTTTTAAAGAAATAAATAAGAAAATGTGTTCCACAATAATAAAGGATGGGGGCTTTGTTGAGAAAAATAAGAATGGATTTTTGGTTAGCCCTAAAAAAAAATAAATGGAATAAGGTTAATTATTCACATAAGAAGAAAAAAAAATTATTTTTTTTATTTGTTATTATTTATTTTTATGGCTAAAAGTGAAATAAGTTTAACCATCTATATAAAATAAAAATTACATAAAGTGAATAAAGGAAAATTAAAGGACAATAAATAAATAAAAATAAAGTGGGGCTTTTTTCTTTTGGCCATCTAGTTAGAAAAAATGCATAAATTAAATAACACATGCAAATAAATAAATAAAATCACATAAAGTAAATAAAGGGAAATTAAATGACAATAAATAAATAAAAAGAAAGAAAGTGGGGCTTTTGGCCATCTTCTTAAAAATAAAATTGCATGAATTAAATAATTACAGAAAATTAAATAAATAAAGAAAAAGTGGGGATTTTTGGCCATCCACTTAAAATATAAAATTGCATAAATTAAATAATTGCAGAAAATTAAATAAATAAAAAAAAGTGGGGCTTTTTGGCCATCCACTTAAAAGATAAAATTGCATAAATTAAATGATTGCAGAAAATTAAATAAATAAAGAGAAGTGGGGATTTTTGGCCATCTAATTAAAATATAAAATTTCATAAATTAAATGATTGCATAAAATTAAATAAATAAAGAAAAGTGGGGCTTTTTGGCCATCCACTTAAAAATAAATTGCATGAATTAAATAATTACAGAAAATTAAATAAATAAAGAAAAAGTGGGGCTTTTTGGCCATCCACTTAAAAATTAGGAGGTATAACCTTCCATGAAAAAAAAAATAAAAATAAAAAAAATAGATAAATAAATAAACACATAAAAAATTTATTGTTAGTTCTGCTGAAATAAATAAAAAAGAAGATTAGTGACCAAAAGGAATAAATATGGAAAGATGGAGGATTAAACCAGAATTTTACCTAAAGAAGTAATTTTTTTGAATTCCTGCGAAACGGGAAACAGAGGCGACGGCGAGGGATGGGCAGGGGAGGTGGCTGACGCGACGGCGGCGGCGTACCGGAAAGGGGACGGCGCAGCAGGGGAAGGAGGGAGGGAAGGAGGGATGGCCGAGCAAGGAGGGAGAGGGAGGAAGGTGAGCCGAGGAGGGAGAGAGAGAGAGAGGGTGAACGGAGAAGGAGGGAGAAAAAGGAGGGACGGCCGAGCAAGGAGGGAGAGGGAGGAAGGCGAGCCGAGAAGGGAGAGAAAAGAGGGAGGCGACGGAGGAGAGAGGCGACGGGGGGGAGGTGGGGGCATGACGGAGGCAAGCGACGGAGAGAGAGAGAAAACGATAAAGTGATAAAAAGAGAGAAAGGAGAGTTTAGGCTTTTCTGGAAAGAAGGACAGAGGATCAGGGACTAAATCCCCAGTTTTCCTTTTTTTTCCAAAATAGCTCTAATCTTGATTTTTTTTCCTCATTTCTTCGTAGATTTCAACCCCTATTTACATTCGAAGGGGCCTTGGATTCTTTTAATTAAAAAATTTCGAAATTTAATTAAAAAAAGACTTATCTCTTAATTTACTAAAATGACAGTTTCAGTCCTTTACGTCTCTTTGACTTTGGAGATGTTCGTGAAACTTTTGATTGAGACAATTTTGTCTTTTTCTGTCAATTTGGCGAAAAACGTCTGTTTGGCCCAAAAATGACGCAAAAAATTACCAAATTTTCCTGAAATTTCCATATTTTGTCAGATGTACCCAAAATTTCTCACTTTTTTCATTTGTACCCCAAACTTTTCATTTTTGTTAAATTTTTTATGAAACTTTCTCTTGTATTTCATACATACATATATACACACATATATCATTTTTTACTAAACCCTTATAAAACAAAATGTCCTTCAAACTAATTAACTTAATTAAAAAAAATTTCAGTAATAATAATAATTAATTAATAATAATAATAATTAATAATAATAATTTTTTAATTTTTTTAATTTAATAATAATTAATTAATTAATTTTTTAAATTATTTTTTTTTATTTTTTAATTCATTTTTTTTTCTAAAAAAAAAAAGGTCGGATGAAATTGGGTGTCAACAGATAATAAAGAAAGGCTCTTTTGGGAGGCAACCCAAGCGTGGTTTTGTACCACGGACAATTAGTATTTTTTTTCTTTCTTTTATTTTCTAGCTTTTAATTTTTTTAGGTTTCTTTATTCTCACAACTGACTTTCTTGATTAAGCAATATCTCTTTCAACCTGGAAGTGAACCGAACCATATGGGACAGCAAGCTGAAGTCAAATTCTGGGCTACGAATCACTGTGAAATCACCTTTCAGTTCGGTACCTTTTCTTTTCCCTATCTGTGCTTTTATTGTAAATATTGAGGACAATGTTTGATTTAAGTGTGGGGGAGTAGGTAGCTTGAGCCATAATTTTTTGTTTTCAAAATTTTTGAACTAATTTTTTTTATTCATACTTTTAAGCATCGATCTGAATTGTTAAGATGATTTCACCTTTTTTGGTTTTTGAATGCTTAGATTGAGTATTAAGCTATCAATTTATTAGTCTTTATGCAAGTCTCAAATTTTATTTTTAAATTGTTTTTTCAATTTTTAATCAAGCTAGTTGATGGTTATCTTGAGAAGCTGATTTTTTCATAAAATTTGTATACTTACTACATTGATTTAAACCTTGGGAGATTATGAGCTTATTAAGTTGAATACGTGGTTTGTTCGGTTGATGGATAATTTGAATCACTTGAAAAAAAAATAAAAATTGTTGTTTGGATTGTTGCAATCTGCTGAAAAAATAAAAAAGAAATTTGCTATTCCGCTGTTATTGATATTGAAGTAGGTTAGAGTCTTCTCCTAAGGCAAGAGTCGATCACTGCTCAAAAAGGTACTAGGAACATGAGTATGGTCAAAGACCACTTTGGAGTTGTGTCAAGTTAGTAGCTTGGCTATAACAGAGCTCCTATTATACACTCGTAAACGGCAGAACACAAGAAAAAGATGAAATTAAAAAAAATCAAATTAAAAAAAAGTAAAAAAGTAAATTCTCAACTAATTTTTTATTTTTCATGGGTTTGTGGAATGATCGGTTGTGCTTTTTGAGTTCTTATTTACTTGGTTTCTTCTCTTTACTTTGTGTAAAAGTTTGATGTTTTTTTCAGATTTGCAACGGTGATTGTTACTAGCTTGGGAAGAAATTGTTTTCAAGGACTTATTTAGTTTTGAGTTGCTATTGCCGAGTAGATTGCGTACTTAATTTCTCATATTAAGTTTTTCAAGACCCTTAGATATGAAATTATCTTGCTTTCTTTAGCTCAAAAGTATGTTTCTATCATTTTTAAATTTCTTTTATTTTGAATTTAGGACAAGCAAAAGCTAAATGTGGGGGAATTTGATAAGCTTATATTTATTATATTTATTTCTCTCATATTTAGTATGTTTTAATATATTTTGAACCTTAAAGATATATTTTGAGTATGTTTTATAGCTTAGAGCATATCTAGACTCAATTGATTGAAAGTGGATTTAATTGGCAATTTTACAAGTTTTAATTTGGTTGTGTTCTTTTAGGATTTTGACAAATTGGTGATGTTCCAGTAAAAAAATCATATTTTGAGCTACAGAGATCAGAATTGAGTGATTCTTGATTCGTTGGAAAGCTAAAATCCGGAGCTACAAATCATATGCAGATCATGAAACCAATTTTACACATTAAGAGGGTTAAATTTAGCTTCCAAGTCGTGATTTGTGAGTCATCGCTGGTTCAGAAGCAGTTGCGATATTTTAGGCATATATTTGGCTGTAGATGTCCGTTTTTAATATTCAGGTGTCATTTCAAATCTAAGAAGGAGCTCTAAAACTTTTATTCTTTGAGTTTTTTGAAATAATGACTGAATCATGCTCGAATCTTAGCTTGAAGTTGCTACTGCTGTTCTAGAGTATTGCTTGGCTTACAACTTTGAAACCTTCTAGTTATTTTGAATCTTTTTATTTGTGTGAGGTACTTTTGTAACAATATAGAAAGTTTAGGGAGATTTTGTGCATTTAGTATACTAGGTTACTATTTTTTAGGTATTTAAAGGGAGAGGGCTGCCACCTGACCTTCCCACTCTCTCTCTCTCTCTTTTTCGACAGTTTTAGTTTCTTTTATTCTTCCTTGTTTTTCTTCCAAATATGAGTGAGTAACTTTTCTAGTTCAGCTCTAGGGATGATTTCTATCACCAACACCAGTTGTGAGAATTGATTTTACTTGCTTAAATTCTCTTTAAATTCAAGTATTTACTTCTTTGTTATTTAGATTTATTACAATTAATTTTCTTATTCTTACTTGTTGAATTAGTTATACGATTGCAAATCTGCTTGATTTTCTTTCAACTGCTTAGATGAAGAATTGGATTTAGAAGCAAATGAATTGACTGGGATTACTTTTATTTCTGGTTAGTTCATACAGAAAAATAAGATAGGTTAAATTATTCAAACTTTTGGATTATTGCCTGAAATAAATTTTTTTTCATTGTTCTTAATGCTAATTTTGGGTTTATTAGAAATTGTTTTTTAATATCTGGTTACTCAAAATTAAGAAATTAATCTGAAGTTGTTTCTGGTTAATTTTAGTGCTGAATTCCTTAGGTTCTTTTTAACTTTAAAGAGAGTCTTGTTTATTTGCTTGGATTGAAAAAATATTTTCTTTTGATAATTAACTGTATAACTGGAATTGATAATCAACCCTGAATTGAGCATTTTTAGTATTGGTTAATTTTATTTTAATTCTTCAATTAATTTATTTCAGCATTCGATTTAAACTCAATCTTTTATTTCAGTTTTTTTATAGAAAGCTTTCGGTTAAACAATTTCCCTTGGGGTTTGACCTGATTTTCACTATTATATTACAAATTTATTTATTCTAAGTTATTAGTAATACCAGAATTATTTTTTGCAGTTTCGACGGCCGACCAAAGATATAGTAAAGAGAGAGAACATACCTCATCATCTCTTGTTGAAGGCCTCTTATGAGCCAAATGATGCCGCAACCTTAAAGGAAACTCCATTTGTGTGAACAACCACGTGATCATGGGGATCTACCTTAACGTGTATCTACCATAGCTAGCAATCGACTCATTAGCTCCTTACCTCAAGGGCAGCACTGCTAGTAAGATGTCTAGGTAACAAGCCAAGGCATAGTCCATTGGCCGAGTTTAATGTAGTTCCAACCTATGCTCAGTGGGCGGAAGCCTTAAAGTGCCAAAAGTGGCAGTTTAAGCTCTAACATAAAATCACAGGTGAATTGCCCAAAGTTTTAAGGACTTTACAGTCATGCCTCCAAAGTTTCAAAAGTGTCAATTTAGGTGTTGACATAAAATTATATGTCCAGACCATGCACTTCTAAAATTCCTCCAATCAAGTCCCAAAATTTTAGAAAGTGACAATTTTGGCACTAACGTAAAAGTATAGGCTTAGTCCCTTAATTTTCTAAATTATCCTTCAAAACTCCTTAACTTTAGAATAGCAAATAGTTTTCATTTTACATAGAAATTGATGAAAAAATACTAAATTCATGCTAATCAACAAAATAACTCTAAAGCACCAACAAGTCTAGATCAAAGGTCAATAACCACAAACAACCAAGAAATTCTAGAAATTTTGAAAGAATAGAGAAAGAGCTATGTGAAGTAGCATTAGCAATGTTTCAGTGATGGTTGTGTGGCAAACAGCGATGGTGGGGCACAGGAGACCAATGAATAGTGTGGGAGAGGTAGGAGTTGAGATCCAAGAGAGGGTTGAGAGACTTGCAGCATGTGAGAAGAAATAAATGGGGGACAAATGCTCAAGCAATTGCTAGTAATCCTGAACTCTATCATGGTTGAAATCACCTCGGACATCAGTGGGGTAAATTACACATGTTAACCCCAACCTTTTAATTCTGTTTCTGTTCTAACCTCAACTTTGAATTTGTTCGTAGTGCCTCCCTAATGTAGTTAAAATATTCTATTTTGGACATTTTTTTTATGGAATTCATTATTTCAGATGGCACATCATCATATGATTATAGGGAAAAATACTTGTTTTAATCCTTATAAAAAATCCTTTTGCAAACAAAAAGCAATAAAACTTTCAAGTCTAACAAAAATACTCTCTCTTGCCTTTCCTATCTCCCTTATGGCCCCATCTCCGGCCAAACCTCCCCTTCCCTATTCGATTAACCCTTTGCTTCATCCACCTCCTTTTCCTCTGGTTACATTGACTTCATTGTCAATCGTCGCAATAAGGATGGGCCCAAATTGGAATTGGAATCAAAGGCCAAGTTTTGAGATGAGTAGATCAGAAGCAAATTCATTTCAATTGCCATTTCAACCATCGTGATGAGGATGACCTAGGCAAACTAAGCGAACTTGGGCAAATTGACCTCTTCTCCCTCTCACGAATCAATTGGATTTGGATGAATCGGAGATGGAGGAGTCACCAATCACCCTTGATTTGGATGAATTGGGCTTCCCTTTCATGAATCACAATGAATCATGACGGACTTGGATGGAATTGTAGGTCAAGGAGCAACAAAATTAGATGGAATTGCAGGCAGAGTAGTGGTAGAGTCTAGTGGGAGATGGCAGGGAAGGGAAGAGGAAGCGGGTCAACGATGGGGACGATGGGTGAGGGACAGAGGAATGAGTTGGCAGGAGACGAAAGCTGAAGAGTTGGCCGGAGATGGGGAGGGAAAGGGAGGCCGAATACTTGGCTAGAGAGTTGGCTAGAGAAGGGAGGGGAAGGTTGCTTGGAGATGGGGCTGTTAGAGAAGAAGGAAAGGTGAAAGATGGTATTTTTGTTAGATTTACAGGTTTTAACACTTTCTTTTTGTAAAGGAAATTTTTACAGGGGTAAAACAATCATTTTTTCCTACAATCCTATGATGAAGTGACATTTTTCATCCAAGATAATGGATTTCATTTAAAAATAGTCCAAAATAGAATATTTTAATCATATTAGGGAGTCGTTAGAACAAATTCGTTGTTGGGGTTACAATAGAAGTAAAATTAAAAGGTTGAGATTAATATATGTAATTTACCTGACATCTATGACATGATTGCTACGTTTTTGGGATAACAAATTGTAGCAATGATTAGATAACCCTTTGCCAGAAAATTTATTCATTGCAATTTTTGGCGCCCAATCAATTTTACAATGCCTAGAGTATTATAATGATTCTACACCAAATTCTAAACTCGTAGCAGATATGTCGCAATTTGAAATTTCCGGCTCATTCTGTCACTCATATCTGAAGCGAAATATTTCATCGAAACTGCACTTGTAGCAAAATCATCGCAATGTAATATAGTTGACCGGTCAACATGATAACTCGCTACGATTTTTTAGATGATTACATTTTATTACAGAATTGTTCGTGGAAGACATGCTCCGGAAAAGTATTGATCTCTTTTATAGGGTGCTGTGAACCTGAGATATCTCCAATTTGGTGGTGAAAAAGGAGTCAAGCGAACCCATTTTAGTTAAGTGTGTTGGGAAAAGTGATAAAAATCTCATCCGTCATATTGTATTTTTACTGGCTGATTAGGTGTGCAGAAGAAAGTCTAAATCTTCTCCTAATTATAATTAATTCTCTCTCTTAATTTACTTGCAGAATTTTTAATCTGAGGCCTTACTTGCTTTTCGTTATTTGAGGAACAAATAATCTATCTTGTTGTTTTAAAATCATATTTAATTCCTAATGAACATGATTTAGAGTCCTAACATGTTCAGGAGATATATCTTCGTGTAGTCAATGTGTAGGTGTACGTTGGATAGGATTAGGGGTGATCACTATTCGGTTAAAATTGAAAAAACCGAAAAATCAAAAAACTGAAATAATTCAGAAATTTGGTTAAGTTTATTCGATTTTTCAGTTCGAATTCGATTGAAACCGAATAGAAAGAATATTGGTTTCGGTTCAGTTTCAGTTAGGAGTGTCGGTTATTTCGATAACTGAAAAAACCGAAATTTTTTCATATCCTATTTGTGGTTTTGGTGGACCAGTTGACAGGTTTGAAATGAGTAGGGGCTGAGTAGAAGAAGAATAGAAGACTGCTGGCTTCTATTGGGTTTGCCATCACCAGACAAAAAACAGATGAACACCGTACGCGTTTGATGCCTCATTGGCAGTCGCCTCCGCCCTCCAGTTGCCTCTGCCCTCCGCCCTCCGCCCTCCGCCCTCCGCCCTCCAACCTCTGTCCTCTGGCCTTTCCAAATCCTTCCAATCGCCTCCACCCTCATCCCCTGCCCTCCAGCCACCTCCGCCCTTCTTCCTCACCCTGCCTCCATCCTCTGGCCTCTCTCTTAGGCATAACCTTTCTCCAATGGCCGTCGGCAGCTGGACAGCTACCAGAAACGCGGTCCCTATGTTTATCTGAGGGAGATACGCACAAACCCCAGAATTGTCCTCTATTTCTTGCTATATAATTTTTTAAGTTACCTATGTTTTTATGTCTTATAGGTGAATCACTGTGTTTGGATTTTACTTTATTTCGGCTATTTCGGTTCTAAACCGAACTGAACCGAATATTTCAGTTCGGTTTTGCCTTGGCTTATAAGGTTAATTCGGTTAATTCGGTTTGTAACTATAAAAAACCGAAAACCAAATAAACCGAAAAATTTAGTTTTGTTTAAGCCGAATAAACCGAATGATCAACCCTAGGTAGGATGGTTAAATTGCTAATTTTATTGGCTCTTCTACCGTCCCACTTGTAACGTGCGCTATATATATATATATAAAAGAATCGAAAAAAACAATTTTTTTGGACACCATTATGTATAGTTTTTTGTTGGATCATATAGCTAGAATTTTCTAGTACAGATATATGTATCGATATTTAAACAGTGTGGAAACACACTGGCATTATTAAATGCAGACTTTTCTATTCCTAGTTAGTAATTCCTAATTTAAATACGTGTAAACTGCATATCAGTAATTATAAAGAAAGACTAGCAGGTCTAGTATGTGGATAAAAAAAGAAAGAATGAAAATGTCTTCTCCCTACTAACTTATGTTATGTCTTCACGTAATTACATGCATGATCCTAGTAAAATTAAATAACTTTGTAGTACTTTCTATACATCATTTTCGTAAATTTTTTAATGAACAATAAGAATAGAAGAACAATAAGAATAGAAGAACTAAGTCAAGCTTTTGATCGTAAAATTCTAAAGGGAAACTTACAATTACCCCTTGAGCTATGCCCTAACCTACAGTTAGTCACATTTATTTTTAAAAACCTACATTTTGCCCTCTGTATTTTTTACATTGTTTGACAATAATTTCTAAAACTATATTTAAAATATACGATAGTCATCTTCCAGTAATTTCAATCTCTCCAATATTTTTTTTACAGTTAATGTACATTTTATATTATCAAATTTTCCTTTCTGTAAATGTATTTTTCTCCTTGTAAATACATATTAATATTTTTTAAAGGTTGGTTGGCTGTAAAAAAAATATTAAAAATCTTGAAATTACTGGAACATTATTGTTAGATAGTTTAAATTAGGGTTTCAGAAGTTGTTGTCAGACACTTTAAAGCAAACAAGGGGTAAAGTGTATGTTTTTGAAAATAGAGGGGGGCAAAGTGTAGGTTAGACAGAACCACAGGGGGGTTTTTGTAGTTTTCCCAATTCAAAATTAACTCAAAATTTTAACCTACTCCAAGGTATGTGCCCACATTTAAGCAAGTAGGACTAGTGAAAAGGGGGATAATATTGTTAATATCCAAATTAATAAGTGGGAAGTCTGATACCCTTAGAAATAACAAAGCTGTGATGAAAGACAAGGTTAAAGGACCTCAAGATTGTGTGCCTGGAAAAGACCTTCCCACTCTTAAGTCAGTAAATGGATCTGGAGAGTAGAAAGTTTGGTGAAAGTTATAACAATAAGATAGAACATACATCATCCTTTCTTGTGGAGGACCTCTTATAGGCCCTAAGATGCCACTATAATGAAAGAAGCCTCTACCATTGCATGATCAACTATGTATTCAAGGGGATCTCCCTTAACATGTGGTTCCCATAGCTAACATTCAACTAATTAACTTCTTATAGATGAGCAATGCCCTTAGGGGGTTGTCAAGACAATGAGTCAAGGCTCACTCTGTGGACCAAGTCTAATTTAGTTCCAACTTATCCTAAGTGGGCCTAATGGCTAGTCGATTGAAGCCTTAAAGTGCCAAAGTGACTGTTTAAGCACTAACATAAAATTCATGCTAATCAACAAAATAACTCAAAGATCACCAACAAGTCTAGATCAAAGATAGAAAGCAATAAAAAATATAAAGAAATTTAGAAATTTTGAAGATGATATGTTGTTTAGTTCACAACTCTTCCCACTGTGCTAATTCAATTCTTGATGTGGATGTGTCAAATCTCTCAATACTTGTATAAGTGAACTCACAGGCAAGCACACCTATTATTCAAATATAGTAATAGTAAGTATCAAGATTGTTTTTTCCATGGAATGAAGTTATCTACCATACTCAATATCTTTCTATTATCTGTCCGACAGTTAAAATATTGTTTAGCAAATGAACTAAGAATTAAACTAAATTAACTGATGCAACAAAAAAAATAACTAAATAGCTACTAGCAATAGAAAACAAGTCAAATAATCAACAATCAAGATATGTCATTCTTAGGTACGAGTCCCCCTAGAAATCTATTGCATTAATCTTACTTTGGTTCAATAAGCATATGGTTGACTTGGACCATTAAGTACTTCCTCAAATAGATTAGCTCCCTATTATTGCCAGTTACTAATCCCTATTCTTAAGTCACTAATAGAGTGTTTAGTGTTATTGCATTTCCCAAGGATGCATTACTTGTTTTGTGACCCAGCTACTACATTTCACACTTGTCTAGAGGTATTATGGGGGCCTATTACTCCTAACTCAATAATATCCCTTATATCCAACAGTGTTCCACAACAAACATACTGGATATTACTTGCATATATTCATTATTCAACATTGAATTAATAGGCTAGCTACTTTTAATAAATGCATCAAAGAACATTAGATAGATTACAAGAAAACTGTAATTATATTAAAGCAAAAGTAATCATAACAACAATATCAACTTATTGTTCATTTTCTCTAAACATTAGCAGATAAATTAGCCCATCATGCCAGTAAAGAAACATAATAGAAACAAAAGAAAAAAAAGAACAAAAGACTAATGTTGGGGCCTCATTCTTCCTTATGGCATAGGTGGGCCCCTAAATTAGAGTAAGAAAGGATCGTCTAATGTTCAAGGGCTCCAGAGCATCGCAGAAAATCACATTGACATTGCACCCTCCATCTATATAGACCTTCAATACATCATAGTTTGTAATCTGGCCCATGATTAGTAGCTGATCTGCATGGGAAACCAGGATGTGGACCTATCATTTATCTCGATAGATCTATTGGGGCCTACTGATTATACGTTGCTAACCTCATGCTTTATCCTCTTTTATTTGACGGACGTCTTGGTGATCATTCAGTGACCCCAGCAGGTCCATCATAATCTCAATCCCTTAAGCTTTGAGATCTTCCCATGAGTGCTCCCTTGCCCATGGCATTTCTTGTCCCAATCTTCTCCACTGGGCTCATGTACTTTCACCAGGGGAGACATCTCAGGCAATCTTTTATAGCTTGCCTTCCGACATTAGCTAATTTGCAAAAGGCTTAAGTTCCCTGCAAGTCTTGGCACCATGTCCATAATCCATATGATACCTGCAGTATTTCTTCTTATCCTTTGGGAATCATACATTAATTGACCATGGCAACTTGGTTACCATGTTTCAAAATACCAAGGCATAAAAGGTGTTTGCCCTAGTGTCTCAGAGTTGTATACTAGGCTTATTGTCTCTTCTGGTAGTTGGCCCCTAGCATCCTCAGTTTAGAAATAACGATATGCTTAGTTGTAGAACATTTCCATGCTTTAGGGATGATTCTCCTAGATTAACCCAAAGAAGCGCTAGGTGATGGCCTTGTTTAAGGTAAGTAGCCTAACATCCAAGGGACGATTAGTAATCTATAGGGCCATCAAATAGTCATGGTGATGTTCATTCTTCTCCCACTTGATGTTCGAGAGCTGTTCCCTATCTTTTTCATGGTTGGCTACACATGAACTCTTATAAAAACTCCTAGGATATGCTGTCTAAAGAGGTAAATTTCTCCTTTTTTATTATCCCAAACCAAGTTGAAGTAGCCCTTGAGCATATTGATGGCACCATGCCTTTGGCCACAAGCACAAATTAAGGTTTGAGGCCTTTTCAACTACCTGACTACGCAGGTATGTTGTTTTATCTTGCACTTAATAGAACATGCATATGGTCTAAGGTTGTTCATGACATAGTCATAAGCTAGGTTTTATAGGTTACTTGGAATGTGAGCTTGGGGATGCAAAATGTAGTGCTCATAGAAAACATTAAGTCTTAAGGTTTAAACATTTTTCTTCAAGTAAATAAAACTTGTTGAATGGATTGAGGCAACCAATTAGACAAATTTGAGTTATTGAAACTTGAAATCGAACAACTTTGCTGAAAATAGTAACTTATGTAGGAAGCTTGTGAAGGCAGAACATGCATTTCTTTAGTCAAAGTCTTAAGCATAGAAACACACACAATACTATCAAATTCTTTACAAATTGTTGTTCACTAAACAAACTAGGAACAATACTTGAAAAAAAGTTAGTGGAACATAGCAACACAGGAACTAAAAGGCTAGGAAGCATTTCACTAGAACTACACATTATAGATAAGTACATATAGTGGTGCACACTTTTACAGTTTTAATGCTAAAGCCTTTGACACTCCATTCAAACCCTTAGCAAGGTCCATAAAATCAACATCACACTTAAGCCAACATGTTCAATCAGTGGGAGCTTCCAAAAGCTTACATAGAATCTTAGTAAGAAAATCCAAAATTGAAACTATAATTTATACAGCACCATTAAACACTTGTACTTTAAAACATAAAACTAGTTTCTAATTATAATGATTAATATTCTTTTCAGTGAGAGAAGTAAGGATGAATCCCATATAAAACTCAATAATAAAATGCAATAAGACTGAGACATCAATGTTATAAGTAAATGCAATTCAATAGTCATAAGAGCACATGAATAAAAATCCAATCAGAGAGCTCTAGGAATATAGAATCAAATAATATTTGGCCAAATAAAAGTGTTCTTGAGGCACTTAGTTCATCTATTTACTTGCCTTAATATATGTTGTAAAGGCCCTCTAAGTACTTCCCCTATCTTGAGTGACAAGGTAAGTAAATCTCATGTTAACTCCTTCAATATGCTTTTTTATTAAGCAAGAAAAAACAACCTAAGTGAGGTTAAATTGAGTTCCTAAGTGTAAAATCGCACCTATGAGAGAAAATGGAAAAAAGGTAATTTTATCCTAAATTAGTGACATGGCCATAATTCAAATGAAATTAAGGTCATGAAATTATTTTTTGCTACATAAGTTAAGACCAAAAGTGTTACTAACCATTTGAATCAAAAGTTGAAGTTGAAGTGCGAAAATGCACTAACTATTAAAAATTGGGCTTTTATGTCATGAGGAGCTAAGGTTAACTTGAGTAGCTTAAGGGCTAAATGTTATAGATGAAAATATTTCATTAAGGGACCAAAAAGGTTGGTTTAGAGAAGGGGTTAAGGGCCAAAGTTACAATAAGGTTTAGCTCTATTGAGTTAGAGTAGTCGGAGATAGTTTGGATAAAGAACACTACTATTCGTCATCGCTTTCACTCTCCATTTTTGTGGATCCCTTTGCTCCTTAGCTCTCCAACAAAAAAAACTCCTAATTTCCTCAATTTTCAATGAAATTTGAAGGTCTAAAAGCCATCTGAACAGGCTCATGCTCATCTTTAGTAAAACTAGTGCATTAGCTTTTCTTTATGTCAGTTTCATGTTAAAACCCTAATTTAAGCCCTCTTTATGTTTATTGGTTGGTTCTAAACTTGAATAATGGATAGAAATAGTCTTAATTTGGTGTCCTTGATGCCCAATTTCATTGTGTCTAGGAGGTAACTTTGGCACCGAAGCACCATAGATGGAGCTGTTGTGCCATGCCCTCATTTTTACAAATCAGCAAAATGCCCTCATTTACTGGAACTGGAACTCAAATGAACCTTGTTAAGTTACCTTATGTTTGCCTAACATTGTTTGTGTGCATGTTGCTTTGTGGCTGATTCAAGGTACGAGATTTATGTTTTAGTGTGTTAAGTTGTTGCTGAAGAATTTTCCTAACATTGGGCAATAAGCTTGGATGGAAAACAAAATCCATATGCCTTAGGTAAGTAATATTTGGGCTGAAAAAGGCGTTGGCCGCAATAAGGGTTATGTTCCATGAGGAACATTGGTACTAAAGCACCAGGGATGGAGCTGTTATGCCATGCCCTCATTTTTACAAATCAACAAAATGTCCCTAGTATTGTGACACCACCGTGCATTCTACCCTAAGTTAATGGCTACAACGTGGCTACATATATATTGGTTATGATCTTATGCGTATCCTAACACCCCTAAAACTTTAATATAGGCCTACTCCCAAAGCATATTTCTTGTATAATTTAAGTTTGATAACCAAGAAGTGGTTAAGAGAACAGAGGGTGTGGAAAATTTAGGTAGGTTAAGTTGCAAGATAGGTACCAAAGAAGGACTAGAGAGGGTTTGAGTACTCTAAGGGAAAAGAGAAGATGTTTTGGACCTTCAAAAATGGAGCAAAAACCAAGGGTTTGCTACCCCGTAATGGCCCAAGATAGAGGTCAAGAACCTTCATGCCCTAAGGTGAAACTCAAAAGGCCCCAATTGAGCCAATGGGCTTGGTAAGTGATCCACTATAATGCCCAAGTCAATTTTGGGGGAACACAATGAAGTATTTCCATAAAGTTAGTTACCCAATAAAATAAGAAAGAAGGAGAAGACGGTTGAGAGGTGAGTAAATGATGACTTACTCTATGGTACTTGTAAGTAATGGGTATTCTTTAGTAGGTGATGGTCTACTCTAAAGGCTAAGAATGTTATTGTTTTAGCATGCCCACCATAAATAAATCGACCACCATAACTGAGTAGGAAATCTGCAAGCAAAGAGCAATTGTGCAACATCCTCCATAAAGGGGCAAAAGGTGTAGGTAGCACTGACTAGCACAATAGCCCTAAAGATCAAGTTCTGTTTAAAAGCTATCCAACCTTGAGTAACTTTCTAGTAGAAAAAATTAATCTTCAAGGGGCACCATGAGTTCCATTTGAAGTCAGATGCCATACTCGCTATAGTAATAAAGTAAGCATCCAACACCAAAGGCAAGGATTTTGTAGTGAACGAACCACTGCTTTTAAGATCAATACAAGCTTATCTTCTAAATTCCTATTTAAATAAACAAAAAATAATAAAGTGAGAAGCTCCTAGCATTCCCTCTCCTTATGACGTCTAATTGACCTACTCAAAGGCCTCTTCTGAACCCAACATTCATCTTCCCAAGACCCCATCTTTGACACTTCACTCTTGTTATTTTTAGCTAACCAAAATAGTCCTAGAAATTTGGTAGAACTGAAAATTTCCAGCCCAAGAATTAAGCCAAAACCTTATTTTTTCACCATTACCCAATCTCTAACGAAAACACTCATCCAAATTTAGCCCTTTGAACAAAGAATGTAGCCCAAACCCACAATATATCCTTAAAGCGAGTGGACATAATAGTTTCACAAAGAACCCTCATGACCATAAATTGAGACAACCATAACTCTCTATAATGCACTCAATTCTAGCTTCAAATGCCACCATTGTGAAGTAAAGCTAAATTTTTTCCACCTACACTGCCCACACTCAAGCTTCTTAAATTCTTGCTCGACATGACTCTATACTAAGAAACCAAATGAAATTTCCTAGCCTCTTCCAATCCTCCCTAAAGAAGTTTATTTTGGACAAATTCTAAGATTTTCAAAATACTTAATCAGTAGGAAAATAAATAAAAGTAGTACCCAACTAGGCTTGAGTTGCATGACCTAAAAAGAGTAAGTCTTGCATGACCTAAAAGTAAGTCTTGTAAAAAATACCTAGAAGTCTTGATTTAAACTTATCAATAATACCCCTTCAGGATGCAACTTTTTTAAATGAACCCTCTATTGGAAAGCCAACATATATGAAAAGGATAGATGCAGCCTTCCACTTTATCAACACAGCCATTCTTTGTAGCCCACAGTTAGACACATTCACCCTAAAAAAATTTCTTTTTTCCAAGTTTATTTTAAAAAATATTATAGTCTTCCCACTCCGCCAAAAATAATGTTTCATTTGCAAACTGAAGATGGGTAATTTTGAAATTATCATTACAAACCAAAGCCACTTTTACTTTTCTCAATGTCATAGCTTTAATAATGAGACTGTGCAATACTTTTACTAATATTGAAAGGATGAAAGGAAAAATAGGATATCCTTGTCGTGATCCCTATTTCTATTCCAAACTTCACATAAGAGCTACCTTTAATCAATGCCAATAGTGAACCTGAAGTAATGCATCCCTAATCCAACTTATCCATTTTTCTCGAATTCTTATAAGCCTCATAGCATGGAAAATAAAATCCTAACTAATATTATTGAAGGCTTTTTCAAAATCTGCCTTTAATAGTGCCTTTTTTAGCTTTCGCTATTTTGCAAAGTACACCAAATCATACGCAATCAGATATTCACCTAAAATTTGCCTCCTTGAAGAAATCCTGATTAAGTTTCACTTATTAAAAGGTGTATCTTAGTTAGGGTTAAATGTGTACAAGAAAAGTACAGCTAATCACTTAAAGCAAGCTACTCAAGTGAAAGGTAAGGATTGGTCTTAGTGTCTTGTTGATATGGTACCTCAAGTACTAAGTTTGCCTCCACTAGAATCTATTGGTGTGTATAACATTAGTGTTATATTTGGATGCATGTAAAGTAGAGATGTATTCATACAGATATTACTTGATGTTAAAACAACTAAGTTTTTATGTCTTGGCTTGTTCTAACTTGTGTTTTATTAATTGGAATGCCATAGTTTTCTTTACTATTTCATTTACTTATCATAGTTTTCTTTACTATTTCATTTACTTATTATTCCCTGGCAGGATGATGCATGCATGTAGTATATGCAGGGTAAGCTAAGTAATTATTTGCACATAAAAGTTTAAGATACTTTATGAGTAATAGGTAGGTAGTTGTAACCTAAGTATGATGATAGTTTTATAAGAGCATACTATTCCTAAATTCAGGGTACCAAGACACTGTTCCACCGCAATTGGTACTAGAGCACATCAATAGTCATAGTAGAAATAATATGTGACTATGATCAAGTATGTCTTTGTGCTAAAGGAGGTTAATACTACTTTTAAGTGTTTATGGGGTTGTTGTCTGGATTTTGTTGCAGGTATGTTGGTGGGAACCTAGTAATCACAATCAACGAGTTAAGGTTCATAGGAAAAAGTTTAAGTGACCCTATGGTGAATTCCACAAGGAAGGTAGTTGTTTTTAGTGCAGTTCAAGTAGCAATATGGTATAAGTGGGCCTGAGGAGCATGCCCAAGCTCCGAGAAGAGGAGAGACCATAGCTAATGCCTAAGGGGTAAAGGTCAATGCATGCTAAATCATATTTGTGCACTAGGAAAAATAGACGAATCCCTAACCCAAGGGCTAGGACCAAGGTGAAGAATATGTTCAAGGGCATGTAGATAAATAATGAATCTGATGAGTAGTTAGGAAACTCAAGTGTAACAGCTGAGGGGCACTTAGTTACCATGGTGTGTAGAGTTTAAGTGAGCTATCATTGCACAAGGGTAAGGGGTATCATGGATACCCAGAATTTGATAGACCATGATGTAGGGGCTAAGGTGCACTAGGACTTTATGTGCACCCAAGCCAACTGAGCAACATTTGCATCCCATTCTAAGTCAAAGCCCAAAGTATGAGCTCAAGTAATAACCATTTAAAATGGTGGAGTCCATAAACACCCCAAGGAGGAATAAGAAGCATGAACAAAAAGAGGGCTATATGCCTAGTGCATGGAAGAAAAATGAGAAAAATGGTTTAAGAATCTGACTATGCCTAAGCTTAAGCCCTGAATATGGCTAAGCTCATGAATGCCTCAGTGTTCTACGAAGCATCGCTAGTACTCAAGAACAACTTAGAAGTTTTTCTTTGATGAGTATGGAGATCAAGTAGCTAGGAACAAAGAGAGGTACATTTAAGTCTACATCATAATAGTACATAGTTTTTTATTTAACAATTAAGTTTGTGCTTGTTAATAGCCTATCTAGAAAACTAGGATCACAAAGGAACTAGTGGGTAGTTGAGCTTGTAAGAAGATCGAGGGTGAGTGCTGTTTATACCTCCGAAATGGTAAAACATTATGCCATAGACTTTAGGAGTAGTAAGGACATTGTGATATTTGGTTTTGGTATTTGTTTGAATGGTGTAGTGAAACTTAGGAAGTGGATTGGATAAGGGCATAACAACAAGCTTAACCATTTTTGTCTTAAGCAGCTTATGTGTCAACAAAACTAAATGTGGGAGGCATAAAAATGCTCTTTGGGATAAAGGAGGGATGGTTTTATGTGTGGGTCTAGTGGCCAAATTCAAATAAAACATAGTTTCAAAGCCCAATAGGCAAGAAAACTGTTAGGATATTTTAGCAAAGAATTTACCACTATTCGCATTTCTTCCTTTTTAGGTTTTTGTGGCTCCCTCTTTCTAATAGCTTTTCTACCTCAAACATCACAAATCCCACAAATTTTTAGCAAATTGAAGGCTCCTAATATGAGACTAAGAAGCCTCTAGCTCACTCTTGGTGCACTAGCTTCAATTGACCTCTTTGTTGCATGTTTTGGGCATAAACCATAAGTCAAGATTTTTGGATTGGATTGAGTTGGTTTAAGTTAATTCAGTAGCTAAAAAGAATCTAGATTTCAAATTTTTACTGTCATATCACATTGGTTTTATGTCTAGAACTAAAGAGAGCAAAGTTGAGCTCAAGTGTGCTTGTGATGCTTGTGTTTTGTTCTTGCTTTATAGCTAAATTTTAGGTAAGGGTTCAAGTTCACTCAAATAATGCATAGAAAAGTAGTATTACTATGGGAATGAATTAGAAATAAGACAAATTTGAATTGGTTCTAGGGATTGAAAGATTGCACAAAGATTGGTGCCAGATAGCACAAAAACATGAAGTGTAGAACACACCATTAAGGAAGCGTTAGTAATGGTGATGACACATTGCCAGTGGTGCTCAAGGTAACCCAAAAGTGGTTTACTTTGGTAATGCCCTTGGCACCGCATCAGCAAAGATTAAACCCCTTAAGCTCAAGGCACCCTAAGAATGTCTCATCTCTTTCTTATCATCCCTACATTGTTTTGAGATGCTACATAGCTTCAGTTGGCTCTAAAACTCTTTCTTAAGCTGAGAATTATTCATTATTTAAGTGGCAGGTAGGTGGTGTTGTTAAGGTTGTGCAAGCTAGAATGGCTATGGGGGTTAAAGTGCTAAAGTTCATAAGGGAGCACTAAAGGGATTAAGGCATATTTTGGAGTCCTAATTGGCCCAAGTAGGAGGTCTTAGGCCTTCGGGAAAAGAAAAGGAGAGCTAAAGGATCCCAACCAAACTTTGTGGTTTCATAAGTAAGCCATTACGGAGCCTTATGCTAAGCTCTAAGAGCATACTATACTAGATCACATAAGATACCTATCTTGCACAATTAGTAAAGGGAAAGATGGGTAAGTTGTAAAAGAATATGACTACCTACTCCAAGACCCATAAGTGGGACTTAAGGGAGGTAAAAAATTTAGGATATGTGGGCCAGTGTCTCAAGTACCACCACCATTTAAGCTTATGGCATGGTTAAGGCACCTTGGGTGCAAGAAGTCCCAAGGATTATCTATGTTGCATATCATACATTTATGCATTGCATACATTTTTTATGTTTATTGGTAGTATTGATGGTTGGTTAGTTGTTGCTTATTTGTATGCCATATTTCCATGCGTACTTGTTATGTTATTTATGGGTAACCTAAGGGACCCTTGAGTACAATCATATACTCATTCCCTCAAGTTTGTTGTGTAGCTTCTAACATCGGACCTAAAAACTAAGTGGATAGTTGTGGGCTAAGATTATTCTTTTTGTAGCCTTTTATTACTTGAATCCTTGTGATTCTAAGGTTACTTGAGAGATAAGTTTTATACTAACAAAGTGTTATAGCTTTACAATTTAGAGGCCAAGTGGTGCACAAGGATAAATGAGGGCTTACACTTGAAGCTTGACAGCTCAATGGGGGGCTTAAGTGATAGATCTTGGTTATGATTTGCCTTGTATATATGGCACCTTGTGTACTAAGATACTGACTTTATTAAGACATGTTGTGGTGTTAAACAATTGAGTTACTTTTAAGTGCATCCTCGTGTTAAAAGTGTGCAGAAAACTATTACTTGAAGTTGAAGTAACTAGTGTTTTGTTGTCTTAGCATATTTTACATGTGCTTTAAAAAGAATACTTGAATCATGTTCGCTTTAATTGGTTCACTTATTTGTCTAGCATTTCCAGGACAAACACAAGCATATCTTTTTGCATGGTAGGCTAAGTAACTAGTTGCATGTAAATTGTTTTAATTTACCTATGAGTAATAATTACCCAATTGTAGCTAAGTAGGATCAAAATCCTTAAAATCCTATAAGTTATTTAATTTTGGGCATTGTGACCTTGCTCTGTGACAATCACAGTCCCTAGGAGCCTATAAGTAAATGAATTTAAGGTACTAGGACCTTATTCCATGGTAGTTTGCCATCGGAGCCAGGAAAATAGTCCTAATAAAGGTAATAAATGAACTAAGATCTAAGTGTTCCTTGTCCTATGTATAGTTAACAGTGCTTATAAGTTGCTATGAGTGTTGTCTTCTAGGTCTGGATACAGGTACATGGTGAACACTCAATCGGGTGCTAATATTGATGCTTGGTGTCAGCAGCTGATGACCTTAGAGGGTTGTCGAGCTAGCAATTTTATTATAAGTACCCACCTAGTGAATCATTATTGATTCTAGTTTGTTGCTAGTTGTGTGTTGTGCTAACTATAGTTGTTTTGTAGCCTTATAGAGGCTAATGGCACAAGGACGGACATAGTGGACCATGGATCTCAGTAGTAGTGCTTTAGCATACGTATGTATGCTAGTTTAGCCTCCAATGTCTCTAGGTCGAGTAGCATTTTAGTTGCTTTTGGGCATGTGCATAGTCTTTACTTATGTAATGATGCACATGCACAGTTATTACTTGTAGTAAATACACTTATGTTTTATGCTTCAGCTTGTGTTTTAAATATGTTTTAATAAATTTCACACAATTGTTTTAGCTTCTTTTATGTTTGTTAATTAAAGTTGAAGCAAGCCTATGCGTGTTGCATTGTAGGTTAATAACTAGACACATGAAAGGTTTTAAATGGGCCAAGTAATGAACTAGCCAACTGCTACTACCACGGGACTTCGGTTCCATAGTCTTCTTGGGAGGGCCTCATTTGGGGCAGGGATGCTACACTTGGCTTCCTGAGGAGGGAACTAGTGACCCAAATGGGGTAGTTAAAAGAGAGGTCGGAGCATGTTTCATAGGCTTAGCAAGCCCATGGATTGGATGCTACAGGGCATGGTTATCCTACTCAAGGAACATGCTCAACCTCTAAATGGATGGAAGATCTTAAAGGACCTTAATAGGGTAAAAGCTAAAGTGCTCCAAGGGATATCGGTGAACCAAGGATAGTGGGGAAACCCCCACCCCAAGGGCAAGTGCATGGTCAAAAGCAATCACGCAAGCATGTTCTAGTAGATTTTAAGGAGGATAGCTAAGAGGAGGATAAAAAGGATATGCACACTCATAGAGCAAGGAAGAGATGTGATGAACCATCCTAATAAATGCCTAGTTAGTGCTTTAATTAAGCTAGATTATTCTATTCCCTAATCCAAACTCTTAATTAAGCCAAAATCATTCCTCATTTCTAGGATATTTTTGCTGAGATTTACTATGTAAATCCTAGGCACTTGCTTAGCGTTTAGTATTTACTTAAGAGTTAAGAAAAACATTTACTTAGTTTCAATAAAATATTTAAGTTTATTAAAATAATATAGTGGGTCGGTGGGATTTAAAGAAAACATGAATAAAATATATGCTGTTATGCAAGAAAACATTTTAATGCACATGCATGCACAAGTAATATATACTACCAAACCATGGAACCATGGATGAAAACTATGCTCAAAGTAATTAAATACCGTGGCAACAAAATATTTAACTATTTTGCCTCAACCTAAGCAAGCAATGTCAGATAAGCCTAATTCAAACTAATAATAATACATGCCATAGTTGTACAATTTCAAACTCAACACTACTAGATTGCCTACTAGCTACTACCACCGTGCTATAAAATATTTATGACCCAAATAGTCGGTAAGCCCATTTTTGTCCAAGAGAGAGAAACCTAAGTGAGAAGCAACCTAAGAAGTCCTTATTGAACTACCTTACTGTATAGGGTAAATAAGTTTGGAGTTTGATTCTGACCATAGGTGCATGCAACATATAAAAAATGAACATGTAGTGTATGCAAAATATGCCTATGAGAAACTAGGGAACAAGCACCAAATAGTCATTATGGATTATTTGGCTTCTACAAACCATTATCTGCATATTCCCAATAAGGGTAAGTATATAAAATACTTAGTAAGACATTCTAAAACAATCAAAACATAACAACAACACACATAATTGACCATATGCATACATTGCCATGCATGTATGGACCTTGCCCATAATCTATATGAGTGTGCCACAAGCTCTTATGGCATGGAATATTATATATTGATCATCATACTATGCCCTTTTCAGTGCATGAATCCTTTTACTTCTCATACAAGCAAACAAGCAAACAAGCAAACAAACAAACAAACAAATAAAAACACTCATTGCTCCATTTTTTCCCTTGACCATGCATCCTTGCATTTGCCATTGAGTTTCTTAGCTTTTGCTAGCTCAAACGTTTCCTTATTATATGCAGTAGGGTTTGACCAAGTTTGGTGTAGGACATAATGCCAACAAAAATGCGTTGCCCTTTGGCCTAATAGGGCCATGTGTATGCTTACCTATGGCCCAAGCCATTCCATGGGCCCATGTTTCATTTAGGCCTTGCGACTTTGCCTAGCCCCCTTGGTGGGTCATGCTCAAAGCACAAAAAAATGCCCACACAAAACCAAGGCCCCAGGATGTGCCGATTCAGCCCCGTTGGTGCTCACGGTCACGAGCACACAGGCACATACACATGTGCACCCTTGGGCACACCCTTAGGCGCCCTTTGGTCACACAGAACTACGTAACCCTTTGGGCACACTAGTGTGCACATCAGTACACCTAACTCACTATGCTCCTTGGTGCACCAAAATACTTATGCACCTATTAGCCCAGGCCACACATGCACACATACATATTGAGCCCTTAAGTTTGGTCACAACACATACATACCCAAATCGAGTCACACCTGTTTTGTGCTTGCAAAACCTTGAAGGTTCAGCAACACTCATGTACCAAGCACCCAAGGCTAGGTCCACACATCATTTTATAGCCCATGCACCAAGGACACTTCCTATTGCACAAACTATGGTCAAGGACCGGTCTTAGTGCCACTTGAGCCTTTTTTGGCTCTATTGGTCACCCTATGCCCTTTTTCACCAAACATTTTACCCTACCTTTCATTAAGCTAAAAAATGGCCAAAGCTTTTCAAATAGAGAAGGGCTAGGACTCCTTACTTTTGTGTAGATTTTGCACTTGCAAGCTCAAAAATCCACTTATTACAAGCCCGGTCCTAGTCCCTTGGAGTTCCTTGTTTAACCATAATAAATAAGCCATATTACTAACATATTTTTTAGTCTAGAGCTAGTATCATTATTCAAGAACTAGAACAAAAAATGATACACTCCTCACCTTAAGAAAACAAAGCACTTAAAACCATAGGTCCCTTCCTAGAAGCTCATCGGTTTTCCTTGTTTTCTTAAGCTTAACCTCACAAAAATCATGGATTTTTTATGAGCCCAAAGGCCAATCTAAACAAGAATGAACTACGTTGAATCTAAAATACATTCTCACTTTACAAACAGACAAAAACCATAGCCACCTTTTAGAGAAAACCTAACTCTTAGGCCTTCCCTTGCAACATGTACATTTTACAATTGATTTCTCACTTACAAGTTTTCATTCTCTTATTTTTATTTCATTTGTTTTTTGAGTTTATAAGAGTTTGATTGTTTAGGATGTGTTGAAAGAGTTGAGGAGGAGAAGAAAGTGAGTTTGTGGTTTTAGGGATGAATAAGGATGGAAAATATGTGAAGAGATTAAAGTCATAAAGGGTTAAGGCTTTTGAATGGTTAGTAGAATTTTAGGCTTCTTTAAAAATGGGGAAGGTAGTTTACCTAAATTTTTTGAAGCTAATTTTCTGCTTCATTAGCAATTCCTTCCCACCCACAAGTGCACAAAGTTGTATGCCTAAAAAGGTTTTTAAACCCTTGTATAAAAAATGTCACATCCACAAAATTCTCCACTATGTCTTTGCTTGAACTTTAAATCTTGGATTTTCTCCACATCCACTTCTAACCAGGTATTTTCTTACCCTTGGCCATTTTCCAAGTTTGACATGGGTTTGACCAAGTTTGACTAACCAAAATCACTAAAATTCCCTTATTTGATCCCTTAGTAAGAAAAAGCCAACCTTTGGTTTGAACAAGTTTGACTAACCAAGTTTGACATGGGTTTAACCAGGTTTGACCTATAAATTACCATTTTACCCTTTTTTGCTTCCTTAGTATGAAAAAGCCAATTTTTAGTCAAATTGAGTTCAAATTTCATTAAGATAATCATTTCACTTCTAGAAGCTCAATTTTATCTCCCTTGGTCACATTTTGACCTTTTAATTTCTAAATCACCATTTTCCCCCTAGTTTTCCTTATGGCCAATTTACTTTAGATTTTGAATCCTATGAACTCCAAAGACTATTTGACTTATTGACTTGACTTAAACCTAGCTTACAAGTGTAATCTAATTAAGGAACATGCAAGTAAAATAAATTAATTATCTGATAAAATGAGGGTTATCATAGGAGACCTATTATTTCAGAACATTTGGAGATTTTCTGAATATGTCAAAAGCTTAAGAACCTAAAGTTTAATGGCTTGGGTGATCCTGATGTAGTCAAGTGTTAATTATTTCAGATAAATGACATATTCAGGAAGATGAAATTGGATGATAAAGCTAAGGTGGACCTAGTGCCTTTGTTTTTGGAAGGCTAGACATCCTTGTGGTAAATGGATGTCATGGAGAGGCTATGTCTTATAATGAGGGCCAACCTAGGTAAAGGCCCAAAGAGCTTAACTGGGCTAAATTTGTGAAGGAGTTTCATGATGAATTCAATAGTGAGGCCACCTAAGAGTAAAAAAGGATAAAGTTTGATGAGTTGGTCCAAGGACACATGTTGGTCTATGAATATAAGAGGAAATTTAGTTCTCTTTCCCTGTATGCACCTCATATGGCTTAGAAGGATGAATTTAAGGAAAGGAAGTTTGTTCATGGACTAAAGGTAGAGTTGAGAAGTTTTTTGGTGCTTGCTATAGTTTAGACATACCATGAGGCAATTCAAAAGGCCTACGCTTTAGAAAGGGAGTTGACCGAAGTGAAACACAAAGATAAGGCTGATGGGCCAAGTATCCCAGTACGCTCAAGAGGGCTAACCCGTTAAGAGAACAAAGCCCTTCCAAAAAAGGTTAAAAAGAATGAGCACAACCATTATTCAAGATGCCACAATTATCATGGTAATAATGCTTGCAACCTCAGGATTCACTTGCATAATTATTATCATTAGTCTAGACATTAGGCTAGAGAATTCCAAAAGATTAGGATAGAAGAAGGGCGAGGAAAGGCCAAAGCCTTAAAAGCTAGAAAATGTGCCTACTAGAGCCCATGTACAACCATGAGATTTCACTTTGGTGGGCCAGGCACCCAACGAGTGGACAACTATGCAATGTAACTTTAATGTTTAGCATGGTAGCATTAAGATTTTATTTGACACCAGTGTAACTATTTTTGTCATTTCTTTGAGCATGGTTGCTAGGCTAAGTTTGTATAGAACTTTAATCGATGAGATGAAATACATTAGAACTCTGGGGAAAACATTATTTTCACAAGTAAAATGATTAAGGGGTATCTTTTGGAGTTAAAAAGTCATAGGTTTTTGTGTGACTGTTGGATTATATGATCAACCCCTTGTGATGTTGTCTTTGGGATGGATTGGTTAAATAGGTGTAAAGCCCACTATACAAGCCATAAGGTCACACTTGAGGATGTGTCAAGGGTAAGAGTGACTCATGTGGGCAGTTTGGCTAGTAGTCCTAAGAGCTAGCTTATCAACTTGATGAATTCTATGCCTATTGTAAATGGAGAAGAATATGACTCACTGAATTGGGTTGCAATCGAGGAACAGCTTATGGAAATCCCAACAGCCAAGTTGTTCCTAAAAGTATTTTTCATAGATCAAGGTTCACCTTTTCTAAGGGGAGATTGAGTTTTCCATACATTTATAGCCTAGGCTAAAGGCAATTTCTATACCCCTAAATTGGATGTCAGCACCTGAAATGGATGAGCTAAAAAACCAGTTGGAAGAGTTGCTTAGAAAAGGATTTATAAGGCCAAGTGTTTCCCTATGGCATGCCCCTATGTTGTTAGTAAAGTAAAACAATAGAACTCTATGTTTGTGTACAGAACACAGAAAACTGATTGCAGTAACCATATACAAAAATTACCCACTACTCAAGATCGATGACTTACGTAGTAAGCAAAGGGGGAAAGGTCTTTTACGAAATAGACCTAAAGTCTAGATACTTCCAAATAAGGGTAAAGGAAAAAGATATTTCAAAAACTGCATTCAGGAATAGATATGGGCATTATGAGTACACAGTTTTGCCTTTCAAAGTGACAAATGCTCTAGTGCTTCTCTTGGATGCCATTAATAGAATTGTTAGGCCCTGCCTAGATCAGTTTGTTAATGTGTTCTTTGATGACATCATAGTGTACTTTAAGATCCCTTAAAAACATGAAGGGTGTTTAAGCAAAGTTTTACAAGTGCTTAACGATAACCAGCATTATGTGAAACTCCAAGTGCCAATTTTGGCAAGTAAATTTTCATTCCTTAGGTACGTTATAAATGCTAAGGACTAAGTGTTGACCCAGAAAAGGAAAATGTAATGATTGATTGAGAATGAGTAAGCACTATAAGTGAAATTTGGAGTTTATTGGGGTAGGTACGTTATTACTGGTGGTTCACTGAAAAGTTCTCTGTAATAGCTTCATTGTTCACTGCCTTGACAATGACAGCACAAAAGTTCATTTGGAATTTTAAATGTGAAGAGAGTTTCCATGAGGTTAAGATAAGGTTAACTTCTACTCCCATCTTGATTCTACTAGATCCATCTAAGACATTTATTGTTTATGCTAATGCATCTGAGTGAGGATTCGGTTACACACTAATGCAGAACAAGTAAGTGATTACATATGGGTGTCGACAGTTGAGGCCTAATGAAGTGAATTACCTAGTGCATGATCTTGAGTTGGCAGCCATAATATACGAACACAGTGTTATGCCTTGGCATTTTAGAGGCTAAGTGTTGCACAAGAATAAGTGAGGGCTTTAAACTCGAAGTTGTATACCTCAAAAGTGGGAGTAAATGATATTAGTAGTAGTTTGTCTTGTATATATATTTGGTATCTTTTACACTAAAGCATTTCCTTTATTATGATGCACTGTGATGTATAGTACTTGTGTTACTTTTGGGTGCATGCTAGGGTTTATAAGTGCGCATAAACTCTTACTTGATGTATAAGCAACTAGTGCTTTGTTGCCTTGGCACATTTTAAATATGTTTTAAATGAAATTATTGAGTTATTTTTTTCTACTTGGTTTATTTATTTGAGTTGCATTACTATTATATATCCATGCATATCTTCTTGTAGGGTAGGCTACGTAATTAGTTACAAGTAATTTTTTTTTAATTTATCGATGAGTAATAGTTAGTGAACTGTAACTAAGTGGGACCATAGTCCGTAAGAGCCTACAACTTAATGAATTCAGGGCACTAACATCTTCTTCCACAATATTGAAGCACATGATGGGCTCCATCCTAGGTGAGATGCACTCAAATCTTATGGTTGCAATCTTTCCCTTCTATTAACTTGCATTACATATTTTAAGATAGTTTAACTATCCATTGATATGTTAAGCCCACGTCCATTGTCATGGGAATGGGATGGAGTTGAGCCTACATTGAATGAGTGCTAGACTAGGACTCACACTTGGAGGAAGATTGGTGAACTTGTCAATCCCGTCACGTAGCAAATTTTTTTTTTTTTAAATATGGACATATATATATAGTGTTTAATGAAATCCAATTTCATTTTTTCATAGAAGGAATACATCTAGTGGATCTACCAAAAGCATCCTAACCCAAATCACCGACGCAATTTGATGCTAATGCATGTAGTGAGGTTTGAGGCTAACCAAAAAAGGGTCAACTGCCTGGTGTTCTGCGTCACCATGTGGATCCTCACATATTTGGACATAAGCGGGCATTTTCTATTCTCAACTAATTTTATTTCTCAAATATATCACTTTTATTTTACTAACTGTTACATGCCAACTATATTAGGTGCCACATGCTGATCCGGCAGAGATTACTCAATTGAGGGCTATGAACCCCAAGCTGCAGAGCCGGTTCTTCAGGTTCCAGGTAGAGGTTTGTGACCAGATCCTATTGGGGGTTCAGTTACAGATCCAATGGGGCACCAACACTATGTTGAGCACTATGATTAACTTATTGATCTAATGTGGCCTCAAACCAGCACCAGCTTCCTCAGCCGACCTTTGGACCAAATCCTTTACACAGTCTGACGACTATGAAAGTACTTTGCGAGATGTTGGTGATTCGCCCAACTCTATGTTCCGTTGACTATTACTAGTAGGTCTCAAGCTTTAGAGTAAAAACCATTTTAGTTCATAAATTAATTGTAATTGAAACCTTTTTTTGTAGAATTTGATTATTTTATGTCTTATAGTTAACTTATTCTCCACACACACACACTATATTAACATCTAAAATAAAATATTGACACACACACACATATGTATGTATGTATGTATATGCATATAACAATATATATATAATTCAAAAGAAAAAAAAAGAATGTGAGATCTTAAAAAAATTGTAGCAACTCTAATCACTAGAAAATTGTTGATAATTCATAATTAGGGAATTGTTGCTTTCTTTTTGTTAGAAAATCATCAGAAGCAGCTTTAATTGTAAAATTGTCTCAACCTGCGGGGACCATAGGCGTTTGTATCTTGGGCATTAGAAAATTGTCGGAAGCTTTTGTCATCAGAAAATTGTCGCAAGGTTTACATGCATCATAGAATTGTCATAAGTGTCTGATGATTTAAGTCATCAAAGGGCTCATCGGTTGTGCATTACAATTTTTATTTCCGATCCTAGTATTTTCTACCATTTTGTGTGACAATTTTTATCATAGTAAATAACCTTTTTCCTTTGATTCCCCTACAATTGTCGCAATTTCAAAAAGCCTAGTCTCTTGTAATGGAGACGAGAAAAATGGGGGAGAAACGTTCAAGCAAGTGTTGGTAGTCCAGAACTCTGTAATGGCTAAAAACGTTGTAGAATTTTGTGACTTGGTTAAACCATTTTTGGAATAAAAAATCATGGCAGTGATGACGTAACATTTTATGAAGAAATTTTTTGTTACAATCGTTGGGGCCATTTGGAACTTACTACTCACTTTGTCATGCATATCTAAGACGAGACATTATAGGGAGCGTTGTGAACTCAAAACGTCTCGAATTTGGTGGTGAATCAGGTCTCGAGCGAACCAATTTGATTTAATTAGTGTGGTGAAATGGTAAAATCTCATCCCTCATTTTGTATTTTCATTGGTTGATTAGGTTCGCAGAAGAAAGCCTGAAGCTCTTCCTAATTGAAATTAACTCTCTCTCTTAATTTGCTTTCAAAACTTTTAATGGGAGGCCTCATGTGCTTTTCGTTAAGGAACAACTAATCTATCTTGTTGTTTTAAAGTCATATTTAATTTTTAATGAACATGATTAGAGTTCTAACATGTCTAAGAGATATATCTCCCTTGCATATTTTATTGACTCTTCTACCCTCCCACTTGTAACATTTAGAATATAATAGAAGGTAAAAAAGAATAGAAAAAAAAATCTTTTCGGACACCCTCGTGTTTACTATTTATTGGATTATATTTACTTTTAGCTTTCTAGAGGTGGATAGTAAAGGGGAAGAAAATGTTATGCTATCCTGCGTTGTTTAAATGTTTCTATGTAAAAAAAAAAGTATTATGCCTTCACACAATTATATGCAAGATAATAGCAATAAAAATAAGTTGTAGTACTTTCCATATATCATTTCCATAAATTCCTTAATGAAGAATAAGGACTAGTTGAAACTTTAAATCGTAGGATTCAATACTCCAAGGTTTGTACCCACATTTAAGACAAGTGAATACTAATAAGAAGGGAGATAATATAGTTGATATCTGTAGTACTAAGTGAGATACCTGATAGCAGATCTATGACCAAAAACAAGGTTATAGGAACCCAGTTTGTGTGCTTGGGTAAGATCCTCTCATGCTTAAGTCAATAAATGACTCGAGAAAGGGGAAAGCTTGGGGGAAGATATAGATAGAAGATAGAACGTACCTCATACTCTCTTGTGAAATGCCTCTTATGGGCCCTAAGATGCAGGCATCATGGAGGAAACTCTTTCCATTCCATGATCAACTATGTGATCATGGGGATTAGGGATGACAGTTGGGTGGGTTGGGTTGGGTTTGGATTAGGTCATTTATGTTCGGCTTAGCATCAATTCAGGTTCAGGTTGGATTCAGATTAGGTTATTTGAGTTTGGGTTGACTAGATTTCGGGTTCAAATCTGTTTTATTCGGGTTCAGGTTTAATTCAGGATGGGTCAATTTTAGTATCAGGTGATTTTAGGTCGGGTTATTTGGGTTTCGGGTTAGACTTGGGTTATTGGGTTATTGGTGTATAAGCTGGAATAACTGGATTAACTTAATTTTTTATTTATATTTTTCTAAAATCTAAATTAAATTTTTTTTTTCATGTAAATATTTGAAAAGTTTAGAGACCCATGTTGCAATTTCTATGAGTGACTAAAATGAAAATTTCAAAATTTAAACACCTCATAACTAAAAAATTACTAGGCATAAAAAATAATCTAAAAAATTTAATTTAACTAGATATAAATATATTAATATACAATTATTTGAATAAAAATACATAAATCAAAACTTTACAAGTTTGATTCATGAAACTATAAACTCTGTCATTTTAGAACTTAAAAAGTTATTAGGATCATATGCATTAAAATTATGTTGTCACATCGAGTTACTCCCTCCGTCTCGAAATCTTTGCTCCATTTGACTTTTGGTTATATTTTGACTTGATTTTTTTTATATTATTGTTTGTTAGAAAAAATTTTAAAAAAATATATTTTGAAACTACATGTTTTGATTTATCATTTGTATGCAAAGATTTTTCATTTATATATTAAAATGTTAAAAATAAAAAATCCTAGATTAATTGCTGAAAACAAATGGAGCAAAGATTTTGGGACGGAGGGAGTGTAATTTTTTAGGAATTTAGAATCATTATTTAGGATCAAAATATGAATTAATTTAGTTTAGGTACTAATTTGAAGCCCAAGAAATCGTTTGAGGTCAGTATAGGCAAAATGGAAGAGTTTGAGAGTGAATTGAAGGTTTTTAGAAAGTTTTAGGCAAAATTAAAAATTTTGGGGCAAATCGGGCAATTTTGTGAGGCAAAATCTGATGCTCTCATAAATGTATGGGCTAATTCAACAAATCCTAAAAATTGGGTCTTGTCAGGTTTTGAGTTGGGTATTTTCAGGTTTAGGTCATTTCGAGTTTGGGTTATTTTGTGTTCGGGCTAATTTGGGTTCGGATTATTCCAGATGCGGGTATTTTTCGGGTTCGGGTTATTCTTTTGGCTTTCTTCGGGTTTCAGTTTAATCGGGTTCCGGTATAGGTCGGGTTGGGAACAAACGGGTTTGGGTTAATGATTTTTTTTGTCAAATCAGGTTAGGTTGGATTTGGGTTCGTGTGGGTCGGTTCAGGTTTTTGAGTCGAGTCAAATTTTGCCACTCTTAATGTGTGCCTATCATAACTAAAAGTCCACCAATTAGCAGCTTAGCCATGAGCAGTGCCCCTCGTGGGCTGTCCAATCAACAAGTCAAGCTCAAGTCTATAGACCAAGTCCAATGTAGTTCTAGCTTATCCAAATTGGGCCTCTTAACTAGAGGGTTGAAGCCCTAAAGTGGCAAAATTGACAGCTTTAGCAAACATAAAATTACACGTCTAGTGCTAGTGTTTTAAAGATATCACAGTCCACATTCCAAAGTTTGAAAAGTGTCAATTTAGGCACTAACATGAAATTACAGGTTTAGACAATGTACTTCAAAAAATTCTCCAACCATGTCTCAAAAGTTTGAAAAGTGACAGTTTAGGCTCTAACACAAAAATACAAATCTAGGCCCAAGCGCAATTTACATTTTACATGGAAAGTAGATGATAAACACCATAATTCATGTTAATCAATAAAATAACTCATAAATCACCAACCAGTGTAGATCAGAGATCAAAACCACAAACAATCAAGAAATTCAAAAATTTGGAAGTAACGGAGAAAGGTGCATCTGAAGCAGTGTTGGGAGTGATCCGTTGACGTCTGTACAGCAAACAACGATGGTAGCACACTGGAGACAAATGTATAGTGTCGAAGAGTGTGGAGAAGCGATTGGGGAGAGGCTCGAGATGCTTGCTACGTGGTAGAGGATAAAAATGAGGGATAAACATTCGAGAAAATGTTGGTAATTTAGAAATCAATGACAACTAAAATCCTATGAGAAACCTGCGACTTGATTAGACCCTTTTTTGGATTAAAAAAAATTTGTCGCAACGATGACATAACCCTTTACAAAGAATTTTTTTCATCGCAACTGTTGGTGCCCAATTAATTGTTATAGTTTTCCAGAGCTTGACTTTTGCATTGATTCTACATCGTTGCGATGATTACATATCATTACGAAATTTTTTGTCAAAGACCTGTGTAGTAAATATCTTAATTTCTTGTAGAGAGTGCTCTGAAGTTAAAATGTCTCGAATTTTGTGGTGAACAACGCGTTAAGCTAACCCATTTGAGTTAATTAGTACGGTAGAAATGGTAAAATCCCATCTGTTATTTTGCATTTTTGTTGGTTGATTAGGTACCCGGAAGAAAGTCCGAACCTTCTCCTAATTATAATTAACCCCCTCTCTCTTCATTTACTTGCAGAATTTTCAATCAGAGGCCTCACATGCCTTTCATTATTTATTTAAACCGTGTGGGAACACACTGGCATTATTAAATAGAAAATTTTCTTTCCCTATTGTGTAACCATCCCAAATTCCCAATTTCAAGATGCGCAAATTGCATATCAATAAATATAAAAAAAGACTTGCAGATCTTTTTCGTCTAAAGTCAACTGATTTTTTTTAATTTTTTCATCTTTTTTACGTGAAACCAATTTCATTTGAAAGTCAATGTTATATAGATGCAATAATCAATTTGAAAGTAAATTTTTAGGATGTTGTTAAATTTTTATGAATTTTTCTTTTTTAAGACTTGAAACTAGAAAAATTCATAAAAATTTAGTAAGATTATAAAAATTATATTTTTAATTGATTATTGTAGCTACATAATATTGGCTTTTAATTAAAATTAGTTTCAAGTAAAAAAGATGTAAAAATAAAAAAAAATCATTTTGTAGCCAATTGGCTAAAGTTGAAACGAATTGGCCGCTAGAGTATAAGAAAAGCTAGCGACTTGGCTGTTGAAATAAACAAAGTAGACTGACTTTAGCCTTCTAGCAGCCCGCAGGTGGATAAATAGAAACAATGAAAATGTCCTTTTCCTAATAACTAATGTTATGTCTTCACGCAATTATATGTAAGATTATAGCAATTTAAAATGACTTGCAGTGCTTTATATATATCATATTCATAAATTTTTTAATGAAAAATAAGTATATAACGACGGCTTCAAACGTTTGATCGTAGAATTCAACTGTAATTGGCGATTCTAATCTACTCCAAGATATGTATCTATATCTAAGACAAGTGAATACTGAGGAAAAAGGGAGACAATATAGTTAATATCTTAGTTATTAAGTGGGATGCCCGATGTCATTAGAGATGATACATTTGTGATCAAAGACAAGGTTAGAGGATCCTGATTTGCGTGCGCACGAATACCCTCCCTTGCTTAATTCAGTAAATGACTCGAGAGAAGAGAAAACTTGATAAAAGCTATACCAAAGAGATAGAATGTATCTCACCCTCTCTCGTAGAAAGTCTCTTATGAGCCCTAATATGCAGCAACCTCAAAGGAAACTCCTCCCTTTGCGTGAACAACCACGTGCTTATGGGGATCTTCCTTAACATGTATCTACCATAGCTAATGGTCGACTCATTAGCTCCTTATCTCATGAGCAGCACTACCGGTAGGATGTGTAGTCAACAAGCCAAGGTCCAGTCCATTGGCTGAGTCTAATGTAGGCCCAACCTATCAATGGGCGGAAGCCCTATAGGGCCAAAAGTGACAATTTAAGCACAGACATAAAATTACATGCCTATTGCCCGAAGTTTTAAAGATTTTACAGTCATGTCTCCAAAGTTTGAGATGTGTCAATTTAAGCGCTGAGATAAAATTATATGTTCAGACCATGTACTTTTAAAAATTCTCCAATGAAGTCCAAAATTTTGGAAACTGACAGTTTCGGCACTAGCATAAAAGTTCAGGCTTTGTCCCTTAATTTTCTAAATTTTCCTGCAAAACCCCTTTACCTAAAATAGCAAACAGTTTTCATTTTACATAGAAATAGATGATAAAATACTAAAATTCATGCTAATCAACAAGATAACTCTAAAGCACCAACAAATGTAGATCAAAGGTCAATAACTACAAACAACCAAGAAATTCTGAAAATTTTGAAGGAATGGAGAAAGCGCTACATGAAGCGGCAGTAGCAACGTTCGATGGTGGTTTGGCAAAAAGCGATGATGGGACACAGGAGACGAACGACCTGTGTGGGGGAGGTAGAAGCAGAGATCCAGGAGAGGGTCGAGAGACTTGCGGCATGGGAGAAGAAAGAAATGGCGGAGAAATGCTCGAGCAATTGTAATCCTGAACTCTATGATGGTTAAAATCACCTCGGTCATCTGTGACATACATTGCTATGTTTTTGGGATGAAAAATCGTAGCAATGATAACGTAACCTTTTGTGAGAAATTTATTCATTGCAATTTTTGGCGCCCAATTAATTTTTACAATCCCTAGAGTACAATGATTCTACACCAAATTCTATACTCGTAGCAAATATGTCGCAATTTGAAATTTCCTGCTCATTCTGTCACACGTATCTGAGGTAGCACAATCATCGCAATGTTATTTAGTTGACCGGTCAACATGATAACTCGCTACGATTTTTTAGATGATAACATTTTCATCCAGAATTGTTCGTGGAAGACCTGTTCCGGAAAAGTCTTGATCTCTTTGAGAGGGTGTTGTGAACTTAAGACATTTCCACTTTGGCGGTGAACAAGGAGTCAAGGGAACCCATTTGAGTTAATTAGTGCGTTGGGAAAAGTGATAAAAATCTCATCCGTCATATTGTATTTTTACTGGCTGATTAAGTGTGCAGAAGAAAGTCTAAATCTTCTCCTAATTATAATTAACTCTCTCTCTCTTAATTTACTTTCTGAATTTTTAATCTTAGGCCTTTCGTGCTTTTCGTTATTTATGGAACAAATGATCTATCTTGTTGTTTTAAAATCATATTTGATCTCTATTGAACATGATTAGAGTTCTAACATGTCTATGAGATATATCTTCGTTGCAGTCAATGTGCAGGTGCAGTTGGGTAGGATGGTTAAATTGCTTATTTTATTGAGTCCTCTATACTGTCCCACTTGTAACGTGCTATATATATATATAAGATCATATAGCAAGAATTTACTAGTACAAATATGTATCCATATTCAAACAGTGTGGAAACAGACTGCCATTATTAAATACAAAATTTTGGATTCCTAGTTAGTAATTCTTAATTTAAATACGAGTAAATTGCATATCGATAATTATAAAGAATGACCTGCAGGTTCAAAGTATAAGAAAAGACTTGCGGCCTGACCAAATAGAGAAAGTAGACTGACTTCTAGCCTTCTAGTGGGTGGATAAAAAGAAAAAGAATGAAATTGTCTTCTCCCTACTAACTTATGTTATTTCTTCACGTAATTACATGCAAGATCCTAACAACTTTAAATAACTTTGTAGTACTTTCTATACATCATTTTCATAAATTTTTTAATGAACATTAAGAATAGAGAACTAAGTCGAGCTTTTGATCGTAAAATTCAAAATTAACGGGCAATTTTAATGTACTCTAAGATTTGTGGCCACGTTTAAGCAAGTGAAACTAGTGGAAAGGGAGATAACATAGTTAATATCCAGATTAACAAGTGGGATGTTTCATATCCTTAGGAATAGTAAAGCTGTGATGAAAGAATTAAAGGGCCTCAGGATTATGTGCCGAAGAAAAACCTTCTCACGCTTAAGTCAGTAATGGCTCAAGAAAGGAGAAAGTTTAGTGAAAGTTATAGCAATTAGATAGAACATACATCATCCTCCCTTGTAGAACACCTCTTATACGCCCTAAGATGCTGCTATAATGAAGGAAATGTTTGCCATTACGTGATCAACTATGTGTCCAAGGGGATCTCCCTTAAAGTGTGTTTCTCATAGCTAACGGCCAACTCATTAACTACTAAGCCATGGACAATGCCCTAGTGGGCTGTCCAATCAATGAGTCAAAGCTCACTCCATGGACCAAGTCTAATTTAGTTCTAGCTTATCTTGAGTAGGCCTAATGACTAGTGGGTTGAAGTCCTAAAGTGTCAAAGTGACAGTTTAAACAATAACATAAAATTCATGCTAATTAACAAAATAACTCAAAAATCACCAACAAGTCTAGATCAAAGATAGAAAGAAACAAAAAAAATTTAGAAATTTTGAACGTGATGTGTTGTTTAGTTCACAACTCTTCCAACTACACTAATTCAATTCTTAATGTGGATGTGTCAAATCTCTCAATACATATATATGTGAACTCACAAGCAAGCGTACCTATTATTCAAGTATAGCAATAGTAAGTATCAAGATCATTTTTCCCACGGAACGAAGTTATCTACCATACTTAATATCTCTCTATTATCTAACTAGCAATTAAAAGATTGTTTAGCTAATGAACTAAGAATTAAACTAAATTAACTAATGCTGTAAAACAAATAACTAAATAGCTACTGGAAATAGAAAACAAGCCAAATAATCAACAATTAAGATATGTCATGCTTAGGTATGAATCCCCTTAGAAATCTATTGCATTAATCCTACTTTAGTTCAATAAACATATAGTTGACTTAGACTGTGGAGTGTTACCTGAAATAGATTAGCTTCGTATTACTCCCAGTTACTAATCTCTATTCTTAAGTGACTGATAAGATGTTTAGTCCTACCGTGCTTCTTAAGAATACATTACTAGTTCTGAGACCCAACTACTACCTTTCACACTTGTTAGGAGATATAAAGTCGGTTTGTTACTCCTAATGCAAGAATATCCCTTCTACCCAATGGTGATCCACAACAAACATACCAGATACTACCTGCATGCATTCAACATCCAACATTGAATTAATAGGCTAGCAACTATTAATGAATGCATCCAAGAACATGAGATAGATTGGAAGAAAACCATAATTATATCAAAGCAAAAGTAATCATAAAAACAACATCATCCTAGTGTTCATCAGCTCTAAGCATGAGTTGACAAATTAGCCCATCATGCCAATAAAGAAACATAACAGAAATAAAGGAAAAATACCTCATCCTTCCTTACACCATAGGTGGGTCCCTAAATCAAAGTAAGAAAGGATCATTTGATGCTCAGGGGATCTAGAAGATTGTTGAAAATCACATTGACATTAGCTCATCCATCTATCTAGACCCCCCATATGTCATAGTTACCAATTTGGGCCATGATTAGCAATAAATCTATGTGGGAAACTAGGATGTGGACCCATCCTTTATTTTGATAGATCTATTAAGGTCTACTGATTGTACATTGTTGATCTCATGCTCCATCCTCATTTGTTCCATGGGCCCCTCGGTGACCATTCAATGACCTAAACAGGTCAATCATAATCTTGATCCCTTGATCTTGTAGATCTTCCCATGAGTGCACCCTTGCCCATGGAGCTTCTTATCCTTATCTTTTCAACTGGGCTCCTGTACCTACACCAGGGGAGACATTTCAAAAAATATCCGATAACTTGCTGTTTAACATTAGCTCATTTGTAGAAGGCTTAAGGTCTTCACAAGTTTTGGTACCATGTCTATAATCTTTACGATACTTGCAGTATTTATTCTTATCATTCAGGAAACATACATTAATTCACCATGGCAACTTGGTCATCATGCTTCACAATCCCAAGCCATAAATGATGTTCACCTTAGTGTTTTAGGGAGCTGTATGCTGGGCTCATTGTTACTTTTGGTTGTTGGCCCCTAGTTGCTTGCCTAATTGGGCATTCTTCTCTTCTTCTCTTTATCATGGCTGTTGGCATCCTCAACTTAAACATAATGATATGCTCAGTTGTAGAACTTCTCCATATTCTGGGGATGATTCCTCTAGATTGACCAAGAAAAGCATGATTTTGGGAAGATGGCCTTGTTCAAGGCAAGTAGCCTGGCATCCAAGGAGAGGTTAGTAATCTATAGGGCTACCAAATTGAAGCACCTTAAATAGTTATGGAGATTTTCATTTTTATCCTACTTGATGTTCAGGAGCTCGCTCCCTATCTTCTCTAATGGTTGGCTACACAAGAAATTTTGTACAAACCCCCTAGGTCAACTTGTCTAAAGAGGCAAATTTCTCCCTTTTTAGCATCCGAAACCAAGTTTAAGCAGCCTTTGGGTGTGTCGATGGCACCATGCCCTTGGCCAGGAGCACAAATTGAGGTTTAAGTCTTTTTCAACTTTCTAACTAGGTTGGCATGTTGTTTTATCTTGCACTCAATAGAACATACGTATAGTCTAAGGTTGTTCATCACATAGTCACTGGCGAAGTTTTATAAGTTACTTGTAATGTAAGCATGGGGACGCAAAATGTAGTTCTCACAGAAAACTTTGAGTCTTAAGGTTTTAAAATTTTTCTTTAAGTAAACTTGTTTAAATGGATTTGAGGTAGCTAATTAAACAGATTTGAGTTATTGAAACTAGAAATTGAACAACTCTGCTGAAAATAGTAACTTATGTAGGAAGCTTGTGATGGCAAAACATGCATTTCTTCATTCAAAGTCTTAAGGATAAAAACATGCACAATACTACCAAATTCTTTACAAATTATTGTTCACTAAACAAACTAGGAACAATACTTGAAAAAAAGTTAGTGGATCACAACAACACTGGAACTATAAGGCCAGGAAGCCTTTCACTAGAACTACAGATTATAGGTAAGCTCATATAATGGTGCATACTTCATGGTTTCAATGCTAAAACCCTTGACACTCATTTCAAACCCCTAGCGAAGGTTCATAAAATCTGCATCACACTCAAGCCAACATGTTCAATTAGTATGATCTTCCAAAAGCTTACATAGAATCTTAGTAACGAAAATCAAAAGCAAAACTATAATCTATACAGCACCATTGCACACCTACACTTCAAAACACAAAAGTAGTACTACTAGTGAAGGTTATAATTTGCATGATCAAGATTCTTTCCAGTGAAATAAGTGAGGATGAGTCCCATATGTAACTCAATAAAGAAATGTAATAAAACTCAAGAATTAATGTTGCAACTAAATGCAATTCAATAGTCATAAGTGCACATGAACAGATATTCAATCAGAGAGCTCTAGGCACACAGAATCAGATAATATTTGGCTAAACAGACGTGCTCATGAGGGGTTCCTCCATTTACTTGGCTTAATAAACATTGTAAAGGCCCTTTAATTACTTCCCATACCTTGAGTGCCAAGGTAAGTAAATCTTAAGTTAAATCCTTCAATAGTTCTTTAACTTCCTTAGCCACTATTTCCTTACCCTACCTTAACCACACCACTTAGCTACCACCTAAATAATGCATAATTTCCAACTTAGGAATAAGTTCTAGACCCAACCGAGGCTATGGAACATCTTAGAATGGCTTAGGGATGATAATCGAGAGATTAAGACATTCTTAGGATGTCCAGAGCTTAAGGAACTTGTGCCTTCAAGACACCATTGGTGATGCATCACCAAAGGCATCATCGGTCGGGTTCCTGGAAGATTGCTGGTGATGCGTCGCCAATGCTCTATAGCATTACGCGACAGCGTGTGAACTTGCACGAAACTTGCTCAATCTTTCCAATCCCAAAGCCAATTCACTTGGGTCTTGTTTCTACTTTATTCCTACTTGTAATGCTATATTTATATGCATTATTTGAGCTAAATTAACATAAATCCCTTACCTTAAATCATCTTGGAAGCAAAAGGCAAACAACAAGCCAATTTGAGCTCAATGCAGTTCTTTTGAGTTCCAAGCTTAAATTCAACCAAATTCGACACCAAGAGCACAAAGTTAAGACCATTTCTAACCATTTAACAAACTTAAAACCAACCCACAAGGATCAAATACACTTACCTTTGGTTTTGAACCAAAAACTTGCAAAACCAAGCTCAAATGCACCAATTTCACCAAAAACAAGCTAAAGGCTTGTTGGGATATCTTTGGGACCTTCAATTTTCATGGAAAATTGGGTGATTTGGGAGGTTTGGAGGTGGAGAGCTATGTAGGAAGGAGAGCTACGAAAATAGTGGATGGGGGAGATGATAAATAGTTCCACCTCCTCCATTTATAACCAACTTCTCCAACTTAGCCCAACTTTCTTCCACTTGTCACTTTGGCCCTCAAACTTAACTTCGATTCATTTAGGCCACTTAAACCTCTACTAAACCGTCCTTCTTAGTCCCAAGAAAATTTTTTCTTACCCAAACACAAAGCTCTTAAGCTACTTAAGCCATTATAGGACATAATAGCTCAATTTCTCACTTGGTGCATTTTTATCCCTTAACTTTCACTTTTGGTTCAAATGGCTAGAAACACTATGGTCTTGACTTAATTAGCTCAAAACACTTGCATGAACCTAATTTCAACAAAATTACAATCATGCTACTAACTTGGGCCAAAATTACCATTTTACCCTTTTTGCTCCTTAGGTGCCAATTACTTTTTGGAACTCAACTTAATCTTACTTAGCTTACTTTTCTTGCTTAATAGAACTTATTTGAGGAAAAAATAACTTGGGATTTACTTACCTCCGTCGTCGAGCTAAGGGAGGTACTTGCAGAGTCTTTACAAAGAAGCTTTTAGCACTTACTCTCCTCATGACCTCTAACCGACGTAAGTGAAGGCCCCTTCCAAACCCAACACTCATATTCCAAATACCCCTTCTTTGACATTTGATTCTCCTTATTTTTAACTAACCAAAATAGTCATAGAAATTTAATACAACTGAAAATTCCCAACCCAATAATCAACCCAGAACCTTATTTTTTCACCATTACCCAATCTATAACGAAAACACTGACCCTAATTTAGCCCTTTAAAAAGAGAATGATACCCAAACCCGCAACACATCGCCACACTAAGTGGACTAAACATTTCCTAAAGCACCCTCATGACCATAAATTGAGACAACCACAACTCTCCATAATGCACTAGACTCTAACTTGAAATGCCACCATTGTGTAGTAAACCTAAATTTTTTCCATCTAATTTACCCATACTCAAGCCCTTTAAATTTTTACCCAACATGACTTTAGACTAAGAAACTTGATGAACTTTCTTAGCCTCTCCTGATCCCCTTGAAGAACATTATTTTTTATGGCTCTAAGATTTCAGAACACTCAATCAGTAGTAAATAAAGAGAAGTAGTACAAAGGTAGGCTCGAGATGCATGACCTAAAAAGAGAGTGTCTTGATCTAGATGAAAAATATTTTAATTTCTAACCTGTAAGTCTTGATTTTAACATATTAATAATACCCATGTAGGATGCAACTCTTTTCATTGAACCGTCTATTTATAAAAGGAATATATTTAACCTTACACCCTAATAATGAAACCATCCTTTACAGCTCATAATCGGACACATTCACCCTTAAAAAACTTCTTTTCACCAAGTTTATTTCACAAAAATATTATAGTCTCCCTACTCCCCAAAAAATAATGTATCATCTGCAAACTGAAGATCGGTAAATTTAAAATTTTCATTACCAACCGAAAACCGTTTTGTTTTCCTAATGTCACAACTTCAATCATGAGACTGTGCAATACTTCTACTACTGTTGAAATGATGAAAGGATAAAAAGGATCTCATTTTCACAAATCTTTTTGCATTTGAAACTTCACAAAATGGCTACCTTTAATCAACACCAATAGTTAAGCTAAAGTGATGCATTTCTTGATCCAACCCATCAATTTCTCTCCAAATCTCATAAGCCTCATAGTGTGCAAAAGAAAACCCCAACTAATATTATTGAAGGCCTGTTCAAAATCTACCTTTAATAGTGCCATTTTTAGCTTCTTCAATTTTGCAATGTCCACCAGCTCATTCGTAATCAGAAATTCACCTAAAATTTGCCCCCTAAAGAAATACTGGTTTTTTTTCATTTATTAGACGGTGCATCTTAATTCAGGTTAAATGTGCACAAGAAAAGTGAAGCTTACCATTTGATGTTAGTGTTGTGCCCAAAAGGCCAATCATGAGATGATTGTATTTTTCCACATTGAGTCATGATATTTTATTAAGGCATTAATCCAACAATTATGTTTGTTGATTTGTTTCTGCGTTACTTAACAAACATAATCGTAACCCTAGAATAATGATATTCCTAAAAGTCCCTGGTCTAATATTATTGTGGAGCGGGTTGCAATAATACATAACGACTAGCATATATGGAGACTAATATGAGATATGTAGTCTACATATGGGTACAAGTTGGAGAACTTGTGTACTGGACCGACCCACCATGAGAACACTTCATGGATCGTTATATGAGTGTCATAAGTGATTCTCATAGTGATCATGGTATATGTAGTCCTTTGACCTAAGATCATCAAGGTTCCCTACATGTGAGTCACATACTTTGATACTTTCCTTTGTTGCTCGTAACTGAGTGAACTTGAAGGAGGTCATTGGGTATGTCACATATCATGCGGAGGGATTTGTATGATCAAGATGGGATTTGTCCCTCCTATGTAACGGGAGTGATATCTTCGGGCCCCTTGATAGAGTGAGACTTAGAAAATGCATGGCCATGCTCGGATGAGTTGATATACGATATCAATGTCATCAGTTTAAGTTGGTCTACTCGGTAATCAAGAAACCAAAGATTGGGCTATACGAGAGTGACACATTCCATGTCTCGTGCTTAGTCTTGATATCTTGGACAAAGGGACAATGGCATATATCGGTGATGATCATAAAGGTTTAGTCGATTCACCGACAATCTTGTCACTTGGGTAGCAATGATGTGTTGCTAGACACCGCTCATTGCTTATGATCATAAATGTGATTTATGATCATTGCCAACATGGCAAGAGCCTATTGGGTCGCACACATAGAGCTATTTGGATCATTAGAGTGCATGGGCTAATTATTTGGGTTATGGTTTCACTTTAATTTCGTATTAAAAATAGGCCCAAGAGTTGAGCCATTATTAAGCCTGAAATTAAATCCTAATTGGATTAGGGCTTTGAAACCCATTAGGCCTGGAAGTTGAGTTTCACTATAAATACAACTTTTAAGTGAGAAATTCGCAGGTCTCCTTGCCCTAGCCTCCAAAAAGGACAGCCACACTCTTCTCTTGCAATTCCTTGGAGGACGCAAGCTAGCACTGCGAGCGCAAGAGAAACACATCTGCCGGGACGTGGTGGAAGCGTGGTGATCCCGAGAGGCTTGTGTGGATACCATAGAGAGCCTGAACACGTCAACTGTTCAGGTTTTGTGATTCAACTCTACAGTTGAGTGAGAGATCTCAACTGAAAATTAGGTATGAAAATTTTCAAACACCCGGTTTACCCCGTTTCACTTGGATCCTGGAGGGTTTCGGTTAAATTCCGCTGCGCTGTTTGGCTCCCGAAACCCAACAGTGGTATCAGAGCTACTGGTGAAACCCTAAATCGGGATTGAGTGTTGAATCGCATGATGCTATGTGTTCGGTTGCTTTTCGGCCATGATTAATTAGATTGATTCATGATGCATGAAACCGGAATTCGTAATGAACATATGAGATATATGAAGAAACGACACAAATTGGTTAATGAGATTAACCTGAAATTGATAGGTATGAGATACCTATATGGATTAGGATTCTTGCAATAGTTGCAAAAACCCTAGCTTGGTTCGGATTCGGCCTATTCGGGCACCGAAAGTAAGGTATTTTTGGTGGCTCGAATGGAGGAGTCTCGGGTGCCTACTTGCTCAAAATAGAAGATTTCGGGCTAAGCAATTGTAAGAAAATTTTTTGCGCAGGGGGGCGCTGCCCCCCACAACCCCCCGCAAGGGCGGCTCCCCTTGACCTCGTCCGCTGACCGGTCAGCGGAACCACCGCCCGCTGACCGGCCAGCGGGACCGCCGTATGCGAAGCGCCACATAAATAAAAACTGGTTAATCAACACGTGAAAATTGGCATGCATCTTTGTTGAATGAGATTTGACATGATATGCTGATTGGTGTTTGAAGCATGGTGCATGGTTATAGCCCTTGATTGGTTGTACTTGTAAATACGGCCTGCGAGTCGTGCCTTTTCTTATCACTCTCATTGTACATTCTCTTCTCACCTTACTCCCCTCGAATGTAACTCGAGGTTTCTATTATTGATGTAATGGTACATTATGGGATCATCCAAGGTGGTATGTCCAAGGATCATCCAAGGTGGTATGTCCAAGGAGGTGACAACAAAAGGGCAACCAAGAAAGGAAGAGAAGGAGCTTGTGAAGACTCTTTTCTTTTCTTAGGCTTTTATGATATTCTCATTGGCTTGAGAATATCGCATAGTTTGGGCTATAACCATGTCACGTTTATTTCTTGTAAGCATGAGATGCATGTTTTATATTTGTATGTGATGCATGTATAAAACAACCGGAGATAACAAATTGGTGAGATCAAAAGAAAAAAAAATCCCTCAAACAAATATTAAGTCATTAAATGTGATGCCTTCCAAATGTTGGCACTCGTCAAGACTTTGATCAACATTAGGTGGGTTTGCCAAAGCAAAGCACCTATGTTCATCTTGGTAAGGCGCGATGGGATAATAGTGATATCCAAATTGCTAACTTTGGGTCTGACTTAACTAAGTCATCCTAATAGGATTAGGGACTTAGAGGCATAGAGTTGGGCTTAAGTTCATGAGATGAGCTTGGACAAGTGTTGTTCACCCAACTATCCAAGAGTTGCATAAGATGCAATTGGCAAGGAGTTGCCTACCTAAATAGCTGTAACTTGAGAGAAAAGCCAAAGCTGACTCAGGTTGTGGTCAAATATGGATCTTGGCCCACTAGAATACCTTAGCGCCGAGGTGTTCCGAAATAATATCGAGGGTTATTATTTTGAGGAAAATAGTGGGAGTATCGTTTAATAAAAGTCCTTATTAAATGAATTAAAATACATGACTCTTACACTGCATATTTACTGTTGTAGATAACCATGGCACAAAACACATCGACACTTTCGTTGCGATCGATCCTTGAGAAGGAAAAACTGAATGGGACCAACTTTCTCAAATGGTACCGAAACTTGAGGATAGTCCTCAAGCAAGAGAGAAAGGCTTATGTCCTAGAGCAGCCCATTCCGAATGAGCCTGCTGCCACTGCTCCAAGAGCTGAAAGGGATGCTCACAAGAGGCATTCTGATGATGCTTTGGATGTTGCATGCCTCATGCTTATTACCATGGAATCTGAGCTTCAGAAGCAACATGAGAACATGGGGGCGTTCGATATGATCGAACATCTCAAAATGCTTTTCCAAGAGCAAGCTAGGCATGAGAGGTTTGAGACCTCTAAGGCATTGTTTCAGTGCAAGATGTCTGAGGGAAGTCCCGTGGGTCCTCATGTACTCAAGATGATTGGGTACATTGAGAATCTTGAGAATTTGGGATTTGCTCTTCAGAAAGAGTTGGCTATTGATGTAGTCTTGCAATCGTTGCCTGAAAGCTACAGTCAGTTCGTCATGAACTATAACATGAACGACCTTGACAAGTCCCTCCCTGAATTACTCAACATGTTGAGAACTGCTGAGCAAAACCTTAAGAAGGCTAAGCCCATTTTGATGGTTCAAAAGGGCAAGGGAAAGGGAAAAGCCAACAAGAAGAAGGATAAAGCTAATGGAAAGTCCAATGCTAATTCTTCTTCAGCTGCACTGAAACCAAAGGGTGGTGTGGCAAAGGAAGGGGAGTGCTTCCATTGTAAGCAACCTGGACACTGGAAGCGCAACTGCAAGCTCTATCTTGAAGAACTTGCTAAGGAAAAGGGAAGTAAGACTTCCACTTCAGGTATTTTTGTTATAGAGGCTAACTTTTCTACTTCCTCATCTTGGGTATTGGATACTGGATGTGGATCTCACATTTGTGCAAATGTGCAGGATCTAAGTAGAAGTAGAAGATTGGCCCGAGGTGAAGTGGACCTACGTGTTGGAAATGGAGCAAGGGTTGCTGCCTTAGCCGTAGGGACTTATGTTCTCACTTTACCTAGTGGATTAGTTTTAGAATTAGACAACTGCTACTTTGTGCCTACTATTAGTAGAAATTTGATTTCTGTTTCTTGTTTGGACAAGAAAGGTTTTTCATTTATAATAAAGGACAAATGTTGTTCTATTTATTTGAATGAAATCTTTTATGGTAGTGCTCAACTTAGCAATGGGTTGTATGTTCTAGACCTCGAAGATCCAATCTATAATGTGAATACCAAGAAGGTCAGATTAAATGATTCAAACCCGACCTATCTCTGGCACTGTCGCTTGGGCCATATAAATGAGACCCGCATATCCAAGCTCCATAAGGATGGACTCTTGGACTCATTTGATTTTGAATCATATGAGACATGTGAGTCATGTTTGTTGGGCAAGATGACCAAAGCCCCATTCACAGGGCAAAGTGAAAGGGCTAATGACTTACTAGGACTCATACATAGTGATGTATGTGGCCCTATGTCTACACAAGCTAGAGGAGGTTTCCAATACTTCATTACTTTCACTGATGACTTTAGCAGATATGGCTATGTGTATCTTATGAGACACAAGTCAGAATCCTTTGAAAAGTTCAAAGAATTCAAGAATGAAGTAGAGAATCAACTCGGGAAGAGTATCAAAGTGCTTCGATCAGATCGAGGTGGAGAGTACTTGGATCGAGAATTCCTTGACTATCTGAAGGAGTGTGGTATAGTATCACAACTCACTCCACCAGGTACACCTCAATGGAATGGTGTATCTGAAAGGAGAAATCGAACTCTGTTAGACATGGTTCGCTCTATGATGAGTCAAGCTAACCTTCCAAACTCCTTTTGGGGACATGCTCTAGAGACAGCCGCTTTTACACTAAACCGAGTTCCATCTAAATCGGTTCAAAAGACACCATATGAGATATGGAGTGGGAGGCATCCCAATTTGTCTTTTATGAAGATTTGGGGCTGTGACACTTATGTGAAATGCCAATCCTCTGACAAACTAGGGCCCAAATCTCAAAAATGCCTTTTTGTTGGGTATCCCAAAGAAACAAAGGGTTACTATTTCTACAATCCTTCTGAGCAAAAAGTGTTTATTGCTCAAACTGGTGTCTTTTTGGAGAAAGAGTTTATCTATAAAGAAACTAGTGGGAGGAAAGTAGAACTTGAAGAAATTCAAGAACAACAAGGAGACATCGAACTTGAAATGGAACTTGAACAGACACCACAAGATGTTGTGGTTCAAGAGTCTGTTCCTGTGGCACAGAGCCCACGTAGGTCTGGTAGGATTCGGTGTGAGCCTGAAAGATATGGATTTCTCATGACTCACATTGGTGATGCGAGGCTCATGGATCAGGATGAGCCCACAACCTACCAACAAGCTATGTCGGGGCCTGACTTTGAGAAGTGGCTAGTGGCCATGAAATCCGAGATGGAATCCATGTATGAAAACCAAGTATGGACTTTGGTTGACCCACCTGAAGGGGTAAAACCCATAGGGTGCAAATGGGTTTTCAAGAAGAAAACTGACATGGACGGTAATGTGATTACCTTTAAGGGACGATTGGTTGCAAAAGGTTTCAAGCAAATTCATGGTATTGACTATGATGAAACTTTTTCAAGTTGTTAGCTTCCGATGGATCCGAAGAACGTTTGCTATTGCGCACAGATGATTCCCCAGATATGGCAAATGGATGTCAAAACTGACTCCGAAATGAAAGCTACTTGAGGATGTGTACATGACATGATTTACGTGGGGGAGTCCTTCGACGCCCAAGTCTTAGTTTTCTAAGAATGTGAAAGGGGACACTTAGGGAGTTTTGCGGACTTGCCTGCTTGTGTTTTTCAGGAGAGAGGAGTCCAATTGCCTGCCAGGACGTGTTTCCTGTGTATTTATAGGGAAGCCTGACCCATTTAGATCATGACACATGTTCGGTTTCCTGAGATTAGATCTACACTCTTGTTTTCTGTACCTTCGGACATAGGGGACAAGTAGCCAGTGGTAGGCTCCTTGAGCCTTGAACCGAGTCAAGTCATGACAAGACACGGACGGCTTCGACGCGTCAGGCCGCCGTTTTAGGCAGTGTATGGCGATCTGTCAGAGGCTCCTTAAATGCTCATTAAATGCTCATGCCGTACTCTCGAGGTCCTTTGGGCGAGGTCATCTTTTGGTACGAACGCCTTTCTTCGAGAATCACGTTGGTGGCTCGGGGAGTTCTCTAGCTCGGGGGTTCCACCTTCGGGGAGAATCTCTCCTGCTTTCAGTAGCTGGTTATTTTCTCTCGAAGGTGATATGTTCGGTTTCCCGAGAGAGTCATCGACACATCTAGATAACCTGGCGTTTCAGCCGAAGTGCTTACTTCGTCATGCTCGATTTCACTTCTGCCGAGGTCTGTGGCAATGCTTCTTTCCGAGCTACGTCAGGCTCCCCGGTCAAACCTTCGGGGAAATTCATGCTGGGGGAGGCGATAGCCTTTTGGCTATCAAAAGGTTTCAAGCAAATTCATGGTATTGACTATGATGAAACTTTTTCACCAGTTGCTATGCTTAAATCCATCCGAATTTTGTTCGCTATTGCTGCACACTATGATTATGAGATATGGCAAATGGATGTCAAAACTGCATTCCTAAATGGAAAGTTACTTGAGGATGTGTACATGACACAACCTGAGGGTTTTGTCACTCTAGAGAATGCCAATAAAGTGTGCAAGTTGCAAAGGTCCATTTATGGACTAAAGCAAGCTTCTCGAAGTTGGAATCTTCATTTTGATGAAGCAATCAAAGAGTTTGGTTTTATCAAAAATGAAGATGAACCTTGTGTCTACAAGAAGGTTAGTGGGAGTGCTATTGTCTTCTTGGTGTTGTATGTAGATGACATACTACTCATCGGGAATGACATTCCTGAGCTACAGTCTGTGAAGACTTGGCTGGGGAAATGTTTCTCTATGAAGGACTTGGGTGAAGCAGCCTATGTGTTAGGCATCAGGATCTATAGAGATAGATCTAGAAAGCTTCTTGGCCTAAGTCAAAGTACATATATTGACAAGGTGCTAAAGAGGTTTAGCATGCAAGATTCCAAGAAAGGATTCTTGCCCATGTCACATGGTATCACTCTTTCTAGATCTCAGTGTCCGAGTACACCCGAGGAGAGAGAGCGCATGAGTAAGATTCCATATGCCTCAGCAATTGGATCTATCATGTATGCCATGATATGTACTCGTCCCGATGTCTCATATGCTTTGAGCATGACGAGTAGGTACCAATCGAACCCCGGTGAGAGTCACTGGACAGCTGTTAAGAACATCCTTAAGTACTTATGAAGGACTAAGGATGCATTCTTGGTCTTTGGAGGTGAAGATGAGCTCATTGTAAGGGGTTACACCGATGCAAGCTTCCAATCCGATAAGGATGATTTTAGATCGCAATCTGGTTATGTGTTTTGTATTGGTGGTGGTGCTGTGAGCTGGAAGAGTTCAAAGCAAGAGACAGTAGCTGACTCTACAACAGAATCTGAGTACATTGCCGCCTCTGATGCTGCGAAGGAGGCAGTTTGGATCAAGAAGTTCATCACTGAACTTGGAGTGGTTCCAAGCATTGCTGACTCGATAGAGCTCTATTGTGACAATAATGGAGCAATCGCACAGGCTAAGGAACCTCGATCTCACCAGCGATCCAAACACATACTCCAACGCTATCATCTCATCAGGGAGATCATCGAGAGGGGTGATGTAAGGATATGCAGGACTTCGACAGATAGCAACATTGCTGATCCACTAACAAAGCCCCTTATGCAGCAAAAGCATGATAGCCATTCTAGGTCCATCGGTATTAGATACATGGATGATTGGCTTTTAGTGCAAGTGGGAGATTGTTAGTGTTGTGCCCAAAAAGCCAATCATGAGATGATTGTATTTTTTGCACATTGAGTCATGATATTTTATTAAGGCATTAATCCAGCAATTATGTTTGTTGTTTTGTTTCTGCGTAACTTAACAAACATAATTGTAACCCTAGAATAATGATATTCTTAAACGTCCCTGGTCTAGTATTATTGTGGAGCGGGTTGCAATAATACATAACGACTAGCATAAGTGGAGACTAATATGAGATATGTAGTCTACATATGGGTACAAGTTGGAGAACTTGTGTACTGGACCGACCCACCATGAGAACACTACATGGATCGTTATATGAGTGTCATAAGTGATTCTCATAGTGATCATGGTATATGTAGTCCTTCAACCTAAGATCATCAAGGTTCCCTACATGTGAGTCACATACTTTGATACTTTCCTTTGTTGCTCGTAACTGAGTGAACTTGAAGGAGGTCATTGGGTATGTCACATATCATGCGGAGGGATTTGTATGATCAAGATGGGATTTGTCCCTCCTATGTAACAGGAGTGATATCTTCGGGCCCCTTGATAAAGTAAGACTTAGAAAAATGCATGGCCATGCTCGGATGAGTTGATATACGATATCAATGTCATCAGTTTAAGTTGGTCTACTCGGTAATCAAGAAACCAAAGATTGGGCTATACGAGAGTGACACATTCCATGTCTCATGCTTAGTCTTGATATCTTGGACAAAGGGACAATGGCATATATCGGTGATGATCATAAAGGCTTAGTCGAATCACCGACAATCTTGTCACTTGGGTAGCAATGATGTGTTGCTAGACACCGCTCATTGCTTATGATCATAAATGTGATTTATGATCATTGCCAACGTGGCAAGAGCCTATTGGGTCGCACACATAGAGCTATTTGGATCATTAGAGTGCATGGGCTAATTATTTGGGTTATGGTTTCACTTTAATTTCATATTAATAATGGGCCAAAGAGTTGAGCCATTATTAAGCCCGAAATTAAATCCTAATTGGATTAGGGCTTTGAAACCCATTAGGCCTGGAAGTTGAGTCTCACTATAAATACAACTTTTAAGTGAGAAATTCGCAGGTCTCCTTGCCCTAGCCTCCAAAAAGGACAGCCACACTCTTCTCTTGCAATTCCTTGGAGGACGCAAGCTAGCACTGGGAGCGCAAGAGAAACGCATCTGCCGGGAAGTGGTGGAAGCGTGGTGATCCCGAGAAGCTCGTATGGATACCATAGAGAGCCTGAACACGTCAACTGTTCAGGTTTTGTGATTCGACTCTACAGTTGAGTGAGAGATCTCGACCGAAAATTAAGTATGAAAATTTTTGAACACCTGGTTTACCCCGTTTCACTTGGATCATGGAGGGTTTCGGTTAAATTCCGCTGCGCTGTTTGGCTCTCGAAGCGCATCATTTGAAGCAAGCTACTCAAATAAAAAGTAAGGATTGGTCTTAGTGTCTTGTATGTATGGTACCTTAAGTACTAAGTTTGGCTTTAGTAGTATATAACATTAATATTTTATCTAGGTGCATATAAAGTGAAGATGCATCCACACATATATTACTTGAAGTTAAAGCAACTAAGTTTTTATGTCTTGGTTGTTTTATTAATTGGGATGCCACAATTTTCTTTACTATTTTATTTACTTTTTATTGCCTACTCTGGATGATGCAAGCATGTAGTATATATAGGGTAGGCTATGAAACTATTTGCATGTAAAAGTTTAAGATACTTCATGATTAATAACTAGGCAGTTGTAGCCTAAGTGCAATGATAAATTCAGGGTACCAGGACACTCTTCCACCATAATTGGTAACAGAGCACATCAATGGTCTTTATAGAAATAAAAAATGACTAAGATTCGAGTATGTTTTTGTGATAAGGGATGTTAGTACTACTTATAAGTGTTTTGGGGTTGTTGTTTGGATTTGGTTATATGTAGGTGGGAACCTGGTAAGTGCAATGATCGAGGTAAGGTTTGTAAGGGAAAGTTTAAGTGACCCTATGGTGCATTCCATCTGGAAGGCTGTTTTTAGTATAGTTCAAGTAGCAATATGGTATAATTAGCCTAAGGAGCATACTCGACCTCTGAAAAAGGAGAAACCATAGTTAATGCCTAAGGGGTAAGGTTCGAAGTGTGCTAAAGCCTATTTGTGCATGAAGGCAAAGGTAGGAATCAACACCCTAGGGTGTAGGACCATGTCCAAAAACATGTTCAAGGGCATACAGATAAATAATGAATCTGATGAGTGGTCAAGGAGCCTAAGTGTGACAGTTGAGGGGCACTAAGTGACCACGGTGTGCAGAGGTTAAGTGAGCTATCATCACCTAAGGGTAAGGGGTATCATGGATGCCAAGAATTTGATAGACCATGAGGTAAGAGCCAAGGTGCACTAGCACTTTATTTGCACCTGAGCCAATAGAGCAACATTTGCATCCCACGCTAAGTCAAAGCCCAAAGTAAGAGCTCAAGTAACAACCATTTAAAAAGGTGGAGTCCGTAAACACCCCAAGGAAAATTGAAAAGCATGAACAAAAAAGGGGTTATTTGCATAGTGCATGGAAGAAAAATGAGCAAAGTGGTTTAAGTGTTCGAGTATGCTAGAGCTCAAGGCCTGAATATGGCTAAGCTTGTACATGCCTCAATCTTCTAGGAGGCACTGCTAGTACTCAAGAACAACTAAAAATTTTAGCTTGGACAAGTATGATGATCAAGTAGCTAGGAACAAAGAGAGGTACATTTAAGTCTATAGCATAATAGTAACTAGTTTCTTGTTTTACAGCTATGTTTATGGTTGTGACTAACCTAACTATAAAACTAAGATCACAAAAGAACTAATGGGTAGTTGAGCTCATAAGAACATCGAGGGTGAGTGTTGGTTATACTATAGAAATGGTAAGAGATAATGCCATAGAGTTTAGGAGTAGTATGCACATTGTGATCTTTGGCTTTGGTATTTGTTTGAATGGTGTTGTGAAACTTAGGAAGTGCATTGGTTAAGGGCATAATAATTGAATTAACCATATAGGTCATAATAGGCCCTTGACAGTACATCGAGGGTAAGGGTGACTTGAATGAAAGGGATAGTAAGTGGTGTCATTAGCTTGTACTTTAAGTTAATAGAACCTTTTCAGAATGGTGTAAGAGGTGCATTATACATTATAAGAAAGAATCAAGGACACTTAGCTCTAAGATAAACTATTACCTATAGTAGAATGCTTAACCCCAGGGCATGAAGAAGTGCTTAGCCTGAGTCATTAGAACTTAAGCCACTTGATTACAATTAGCTAATTGCTTCTTAAGCCCCAAATATATGCAACTACTATCTAAGCTACCTTGCACAGAAAATATGCATTAGTTACTTTGGCTTTGCAAATAATAATAAAAAAATAATAATTAAAAACCATATTTGTTAGACTTTTAAAACTAATTAAAAGAAGCTAGGGGTGGGAAAATAAAACTTTTAACCAATAGGTAATAATTAAGTGCTGTACAAGCAAACTCATTATGTATAACCCAAAAGTAATTATTAAGGGTTTTCAAAGAAGTGCATGCAAGGGGGAAAACAAGCAAACCACAAACATATTTGTATATTCAAACATAATGCACAACAAGCCCTATAAGGAAACATAAACGAAAAAAACAACAAGCACAAACACAGCACAAAAAATATAATATGCAATGGATGAATCAAATGAACATGCACTTGGGACTTCTCTTACACCCATGAGTGCTTATCTTACCACGAGCTCATATGGCTAAAGTACAGGACACTAGGCCCTTACATCCAGGACAATTTACGTCAGAAGTCCTAATTAGCTCCCTTTGTGTAAATCATCACCTACAGACCCTTACTAACCCACTGATTGGAACCTTAGAGAAAGTTATCACGTACCTAAACCTTAATCGCATCATTACCATTCTTATTTTGCTAGGTAGTTGACCTTAATGGCTCTACTTATTAGGCTACTTTGTGGCTTATAATTACCAAGTCTAACATTTGGTTGGGACACCATTGAATTCTTCTCACTGCCTATGGGTTTAAAACCACAACCCTTGGGTCACTAGGGGTCTAGGACCCACCTTTGCCCATTTTTAGTGCCTTTTCTATCTCCTTAAGGTGCCATTTCCCCACAGCCAGTCTACGTAACTTGATTATAGTTTCTACCCATTACTAGTCATTTATGGTTTACTTACCAAGTAAACACTCTTGCCAAGCCTAACAAGCTTGATTTGGTCTACTTAGGTCCTATGGTAATTCGAGGATTGTAAGCCCTCAACCTTTGGTTACTAGGGTTCTAACCTTGACCTTAGCCCACTTTATCCTCTTAGGCCTACCTTGAAGGTCTATGGTTGGTCCTTCACTAGTTCCTGGGGTCCAAGATCTCACTTTTAGTTCACCAAACGCTCTAACCTTTACTTAGCCATGATACATAACCTTAACCCTCAAGGTGCTTGGTACCTTAGCCACATTGCCATGTTTTCCAACTTTCAATGCATTAAACTTACTTGAGAGTGGAGTAATGCTTAATTTAAATATTTCTTAGCTCTTAGGGATGTCCATGGACAATTAGAACCCATTGGAAGGCTTTAAGACATCCCTCAACTTGAGCCTAAACAGGCTTTAGCATTGCAACACTATGGGCCATTCCTGTCAGGCCCTGTTATGCCTACTTAGGTGCTACAGTGTGGACTAGCATTGAGGTGCTAGGCCATGACCCTGGTAGGCTTACATGGGCATTGCAGCAAGGGCATAAGCACTACAACCTTTCACCCCTTTCATGCTTATGTGGTTCCACCTTGAACAATCCTCATCCAAATCACCCCAAAAAAACTCCCAAGCTCAAATACAAATTATAAATGCACTGTGATTACTTACAAAACACTTAAAATTCCTTTCATCAACTCCATTTATGTAGGATCCAATCAAGTTTTCACACTACTCACCAATGAGCTTCAAAGGCATTCTTTAAAGTTCTAAGCAAAATCCTTCACAATGGGCTCCTAACTAACCTTAGGCAAGACCTATATATGCCACCCAGCCAAGTAAGAATATGACTTAAGCTAGTTGAGGAGTAATTGCCCATTTTTTAGAATAAACTCTCTTGAACACCACCAAAACACCACAAACACCCATCTCTTGGCTTAACCATACTTGCTTGCACTCAAGGGCCTTCAATTTCACCAAGAATTAGCATTTTCCTGAGCTTTAAAGGTTCATCTAAGGACCATGGAGGAGATAAACATGTTTGGACATTAGGGATAATGAATACTACTCATCTCCCAACCCCAAATGCCTTAAAACCTCATTTTTTTCTCATCAACTACACCCACCTTCCTTGTTTAGTCACTTAACTTCCCATCTCCACCTGGCCACCTTTTGGGCCTTTCTAATAATTTTCATGGACTCACAAAAAAGTCCGAAGTAAGTCCACTTAACCCCTATAACTTAGCTTAAGCCAATTTTGGCGTTAGGCGTCTATTTAATAGCACTTAGCTTAAAATCTCAATTTTGTACACTTAAGCACTTCCACCAACTTCCTGTGTTTTTATGGGCTATAAAACTTAGGGTATTGCCTATTTAGGTCACTTTTATACCTATGACCCAATTGTTTTTTTTTTAATTTATGAACTTACCACTAGTCTAAGGTAAAATTACTAAAAAGCTCCCGATCAGGTTTTGGTGCCTCTAATGACTTTAAAACCTTGTAAAATTTAAATAACTTGGTTGAACTAAATGATAGAAAAAAAATGAGGTAGTTACATGGGATTTTGTCTTAGTTGCCCTGTCCAAGCTAAATGCTACTTGGAAGGCCTTTACATAACCAGTTCATTTCCAAGAAGTGTTGTTTACTAGTATGTAAGGGTTACCAAGTGAAGAGAGATTGGGTTCTGCAAGCACGTGTAGCTGGAGGCAAGGAGGCTATCAGCTAAGAGTTATTCTCTAAGGTCTTAGATGTTAGGACCATCTCTTAGATACTTGGCTTAGGCCAAGAATAAAAAGAAACACTAATTTAAAACATGAGGGACTAAATTGAAAGTAAGGATGAGGATGTAAATGAAATTATGGGAACTTGAAGGGTGAAAATGCACCATGCAAATAAGAGCATGGACCAAGGTGGAATTAGACCAATTTTGGTTGATAAAAACAAATTGGCCGGTCAGGAATTGCGGCTTCTTCCGAATTAAATTGGTCATGGATTAATTACCATTTTGGGTCATATTAATAAAAGCTTGGCAATTGGAGCCATGAATTAAGAATAGAGCCGAAATAATCCTACATTTTAATGGCTAAAGTGCGCATATGGAAACTTAAGGGAGGAAAGTATCACATGTAGAGTACTTTAGGACCGAAGATGACGTTGAGCCAAAATGTTGAATAGGTGTACACTTTCATTTAATGCGGCCAGAAATCTAATTTTCTCACTCGGCTGCCTGTTGACGCAAATGGAAATCCTTTGTCTTGCGCTCATTAATGCGCCAGAAGCATTAATTCGGCTGCCTTCGTTTTTACTTGGAATTCATGTGTTGTTGGCTGAAAACAAAATCAGACAAAACACGAAACAAGCTTCAGCGTTCTTTCTGGTGCGAATACACTAGTTTGCCGAAAACTCAAAAACGAAGCAAGGGCTCAACGTTTCGGTTCGTGTGTGTAGGCTGGTGGCCGGAAAACAAAGGGGTTCAAAGCTTGTTTGAAGGAAATTTGGAGTTCTTGCCATCCTATTGAGGAGGTTGAAGCTTGAAAGAGAAATCAAGCTTTGATTAAGGAGGTAATGCTTATAATCACTTGTTTTTTTTGGTAATTTTCCATGGACAAGTGATTATGAAAGTTAATTAAAGGCTTATTGTGTTAGGCAATATATATTTGAGCTTCGGCCATAGTTACTCGAGCAACCGAGAGCTCAAGCTTTGATTGTGAGGTAGGGTTCTCACTTTTACTTGTTTTCTTGGTACTTTTCCATGAACAAGTAATTATGGCAGCTAAGTGATGGTTATATACTGCTATATGATCTTAGCTTGCTAGATGGGCATATTGAGGAGATACAGTTACGTGTAAATTGGCTAGCTAGTCAAGGTAATGGCATGTGTTAAAATTCCTAGTGAGGGAGGCCAACTCGCTAGTGAATTTGGAGCTCTAGTGGAATGGGAGTGAAATTGTGAAGGTGGAAGTGCCAAAGTGCACATGGACACATGCTAGTGGATATGGCCGAATATACCTTGTGGTGTGTGTGTGAGTTCTGTGTGCTTGGTTGTTTGTTTGTGCATGCTAACTCATATATGGATGGTTTATGATGATTATATATTGTGGTATTTTTTTGTGTTTTCCATGTCTTCATGTCTTTCTTGCAGGACTAGTAAGCTTGTGGAGGTTAAGTCATTGGACTTAACTAAATAGACCTTATATGGTCGTTTGTGAATCCCTACTGAGTAATTGTTACTCACTGCCCATACATTTTGTTTCAGGAAAGGATATACAGCTTGAGTAGTTTGCTTGAGTTGCTAGTTTGTGTGCTAGCTAGTACACTATTTGCTCGAGGTATGTGCCAACTGAATCTTGGCTTGAATACTTACATTACAAGTCTTATGGCTTAAGGCTGAAACTTATGTGCTAAGTTTGCAGGCTTTGTAGTTGTGGGATCAGTCTAGGTACAGGAAGGATGTGTGGACTTGGACCCTGGTTATGGTTTGTATGTTTGGGTTGGTTTTGTGGAGTGTGCTGCTGTTCTGTACACTTAGGTTTCTTTTAAGAAACTAGGGTATATGGCTTGTAAACTTAACCTTGGCTACTTTGGGTTTATAGCATCCTTGGTATGCTTCCAAGCTAGTGATGCTGGAAGTTAGGCTATTTTGTGTGTATATCTATAGCCTTGCTTGTACATGGATTGTATGTACATATGGTGGATGTTATGTGCCAAGTTATGTTAAGATTATGAGTTTATGGTTATGTTTCATGAAGCAGTCTCTTGAGTACTTATGATTGGCTGAATGTACATGTGCATGGAAATTTTGATTTTCAAACTATGAAGATGTGGGCTTCTTGGTTGTCATACATGTAAGTAGCATACTTGATGAGCACACATCCTAGACACTTAACAGATTAAGTGTATGCCTTGCTTGTATTGCAAGATATTGATTTATACCCTTGCCTTGTGTTGCAAGTTAGGGGTTGGGCCCTACTTAAGCTGCAGGTTGCTGTTCTAAATAATTCCTAAGCCTCCTGGGACATATCCCAGCTCTCAGTTTAAGAAAATAAGGTTTAAACAATAGGGAGTTATTAACACCTGGTCTTAGGTGAAATCAATTGAATCTTGGGTAATTTTGGCGAGTGTTACTGAGAGTGCACAGGCTGAGGCCTGTGTGGGATGTGACATTAGAGCTATGTGAGAAGCAAAGAAAGTTAACACCGTAAGAACTCACAGTAAATGCAATAAGCTGTTTTCATGAAGGTTACGAACCATAACCCCCACATAAAAAAACTATTATTTTTTTAAAGTTGAGGTTCCTTAATGAGAGGAGTTAGGTCACAAGTTTGTCAACATTCAAAGGGGTAGCCTTAACGGTCTAAAACATACTCTATTATTAAAGGGTCCTGGGTAGATTAAAAACAATTGGCAAACGTGAGTGTGGTTTCAGCTGCCGAGTTAGGTTCTTGAATAACCCATATAACTCAAGGAGAGTTATGTGTGACTTAAGGTAGCATTCACAATCATAGATTCAAAGGCACAAAAGATTGAGATTCCTTGGAACTTAAGAAAGCATATGGAGCCTAAAATGCATATGGAAATTTTATTTTCTTAAGGGGTAAGAAGGGTACCTAAGTGGTCTAAGAGTTTAAGAAAATGTCAAATAGTGACAAAGAATAACTCTTAGACAAGGGGGTGATCAAGGAAGGAATTAATGACTTAAGGAAAAGTTGGTTAAGCTAAGGTAGTTAGAACTCCCTAACGAGTTCTATGAGTTTAAATTGTGAAGGTTGGCCTTGAATCGATAAGTGCCCGTATGGGTAAGTCCTAGTAAAGACTTGAAATTTTAGTGGCTCAAAAGGCTTTAAGTGTCTAGCTGAATCATAGGGCCAAGGAGGTGCCATGTAAGTCCTTTTAGGCATAAGAATGTTGTAGGCCTTGCTTAAGCCTAAGGCTGCACTCATTGTGGGCTATGGGTGGGTGAATCACAAATGCCATGCTTGTTTTGCTAGAAGTGCAACATTGAACACTGAAATGTCTCGAAAGCCAAGATCACCACTTATCTTCACCATGCACAACCTATTCCATCCATACCAACCTATCTTATTTTTGTCTACATTAGAGGACCAAATAAGTGGGACGATGATCAACTTTAGTGGGTAATTGAAAGCATATTCAACTTTAAAAGTTTTAAATTTTAATTGTCATGGTAGTCACTGCATAAGCATGGGCTAGATGGGCTAAAGACCTGATGGTGGGCCGAAGTGTCGGATGGCAAAGTATATGTACCAAAGGTCTCAAATAGGGCACAAAAGTTGTAGGTCTTGGATGGGCATATGTATTCATGTGAAGCAACCTTTGCCAACACTTGGAATAAGTTAACCTGAAGGGCTTGAGGTTCTAAGAGTAATTCCTAAGCCTTCCTGAAGAGACTTGGAGAACTAAAATAATGCCCAAATGCCAAGTGCTATGTTCGAACTGAGTGAACCTAAAGTTCTGAAGAAAATCCAAAATGTGTTGTATAAGTTGAAGGACACTAAATGTAGTCAAGTGTAGTAGTTAAAAGGGATTGTGAAAGATTAAATGTCATAGGATCTAAGAGCTTCCTAAGATTAGAAAGATCTAACAAGGGCCATAAAGCCTAAAGGAGCCTAAAACCGAGAATACACCCAAGAACGCCAGGTAAATGAGGTAAGGCATAAGAGGACATAATTGCGTTACACGGAGCAATATGGTGTAATGGATGCACGTAAGTAAAGTTGACCATTGGTGCAATGAGTAGCTCTTAAATGATCTAAAAGAAAACAAAGATAATGTTGGATGAGCCAAAAACACCTCTCCACAAAAAGAAGCCTCAATGGTGGAAGAAATGACTTCTAATTAAAGAGAAGTAAAGGAGCAAGTAGAGGGTGCCTTAAAGGTTATGGGCCAAGTAATGGATAAGTGGATAATGCATAGGCAATGGGAGTCACACCTGAGAAAACCCAAATGTTAAGAAGTTCATGTAGGTGCTATAATAAGGCCAAGGGTGTAAGCTTGTGGTTGCCTTTTAGGCCTAGTGGCCCTTGTTTACTAAGTGTTGAGAAGCTGCCTAAGAACAACAAGCATAAGTTATCATGAGAGGCAATGTGTTTAGGGCCTAAAGGGCACTAAATGGCAATAAGGTTAAAATGGACCTAAAGTGGCTCAAGTTCCAAGGTCGGGTGTAATAGTTTCCAAGTTAAATTGTGCCAAAAGCACTAAGTAGTAGTGAGATTAAGAAACACCTAATGGAGCTTCAAAGCCTAAGAGTGGTGTAAGATTGTGCAAATTCCTACCAAGGGCTAAATTTTGAAGTAAGGACTAACTACTCTTAGAACTACCTCAATGAGGGAAATGGCAGAAAGAAGCAAGGTAGCTCTAAATTATGTGTGCCTAAGAGAAAAACAGGAATGTGGGGGAGATGCCTTGTGATGCTAGGCAAACTATCCACCCCATGAGTAATGCCACCAACGAAAGGTCACCTTGGAATGCCTTAAGAATTTTTTTAATCATCAAGTCGAGAAGCTAAAAGAATTAAGTAAACTCATGGTTAAGGTGCTATAGGGTGACCATAGTATGGAAAAGGTCATAAGAAGGAGCTGAATGAGATGTAAGAAAGTAGCATTCAAGAATGTAAAGGCTATCCAACTACTTCCCTTAACTCCAATGCCAATATAAGCAAATTCCAAGGTAGTTCCTTCAATATGTTTCTTATTAAACAGGGAAGGCAAGCTAATTAAGGTCAAGTTGAGTTCTTAAATGTAAAATGGCAACAAAGGCAAAAAAAGGTGAGATGGTAATTTTGGCCCAACTCAATGGCAAAAACATAATTTTAGTGAAACCAAAGTCTTGTACATATTTTTGGCTAGATAATTTAAGATCATAAGTGTTACTAAACATTTTAACAAAAAGTGGAAGTAAAATGGAAATTTTGCAGTAAGTGTTAAAAATTGGGTTTTCATGTCTTAGAGGGTTAAGGTTAACTTGAGCGGCTTAAAGGGTAAAGCTGAGAGATGAAAATCTCTCATTAAGGGACCAAAAGAGATAGTTTAGAGAAAGGCTTGAATGGCCTAAGTGAGCAAAATAAAGTTTGAGGACTAAAATGACAAGAAGGTCAAGTTTGGTTGAGTAGGAGTAGTTGGTGACATGGTTGTTAAGATCAGGATCCTGTCCAAGATCATTTTTTGTCATGCAAGATCAGGATCGTAAGATCGGGCCGTAGATCATAAGATTATACCAAAAGCTTAAAATTTCTTACCTAAATAATATAATTTATGTAAAAGACTAATTGTACTATAAACTCAAGTAAAATTTAAGTGTAATAGCAATAATACAACATAATTATTGATACAATACAAGTAAAATTCAAACTTTAATAGAATTTGCATCTACATAATCAATAAAATAATCAACATAAGTCTGAAAGAAATTCATGAACAAACATATTACTGAAAAATAAAAAAAAATTACAATGTCCATAATTTAAATATTTAGTAATTCACTTCTAATAAATTTAAAATGTATAATTTTTTTACAGTAAGTAAATAAATTAAAATTAATAGTTTTTTTTCTTAAATGAAATAAGTTTAACTTACAAAGAGGACAAACTAGTAATTTGAATGTCCATTAATTGTAAAAAAAATATTATATATATATATTAAATTTACAATGGGACAGTTACTGAATAATTTAAATTATGCTATAAAAAGTTGTTTTTAAACAGCTACCTTGAGTTAACAAATTTTGTCCAATTGGGGACCAAAATGAAATGTTTTTAATGGATTTAGAACCAAAATAGGATATTTTTAATAGGTTTAGGATCTAGTAGAACATTTAATAAAGTAGAGATGAAAATAAAATGAAAATTAAATGTTAAGAATCATCCATGCAATTTACCTCCAACAAAAATCAATATACAAGTAGGATCGGTAGGATCTTTTGATCCTACGATCCTATGATCCTAGTCGCGATCCTACCATGATTCTACCATGCCTTCGATCCTATAATGTTTTGACAAGGTTTTCTATGTTAGGATCGTAGGATCATATGATCCTATGATAAAGATTGCAATTTTAACAACCTTGGTTGGTGATATTTGGATGAAGAATATTCATCATCTTTTTCATTCTCCATTTTCATGGCCAGCTATCCTCCATAGCTCTCCATCCTCAAACCTCCCATTTTGCTCAATTTTCCATGAAATTTGAGGGTCCCAAACCCATCTCAATAAGCATCAAGCTCACCTTTGATAGAATTAGTGCCATTGAACATGTTTATGCATGTTTCATGTCAAAACGCTAAGGTAAGTTCGTTTCCAGTTTATGGGTTGATTCTAATCTTGAATAATGTTTAGAAGTGGTCTCAATTTAGTGTCCATAGTGCTTGCATGCATTGGAATTAAGGCTGGAACTCAAATGAACCTAGTTGAAGTACATTATGGTTTGTTCAATTAAAGTCCTAATGGATTGGCATTGGGTAAGCAAAATTTTGGTGAAAAAGGGCTTTTTTTTAGTAAAGGGTCATGTTCTAAGGGGGCACTTTGTGCTACAGCACTAAGGCTATAGCTACAGGCCCTTATTTTTACGTAGCAACAAAATGCCAGTGGCACCTTAGTAATGCCCCTAGTGCTGTTGCGCTACTATGCATTCCGCTCCAAGTTGCGAGCTTCTAAGGATCCCCAAATATATCAATTATGAACCTAAACATCTCTTAACACCTCTAAAACTTTAAATTAAGCCTCAATCGCACCCCAAAGCTAATTTAATGCTTTTTTTAAGCCAAGTAATGAAGGGGTTCTTAGGATGGCAAAGTGTGTGGATAAATTGGGTACCTTAAGTTGCAAGATAAGTGCCAATAAGGGATTAGGAGGGGTTTGAGTCCTCTAATATCCAAGGGATGGGATTTTGGACCTTTGAAATTGGTGTTGAAAACAAAGGTTCAAGACTCCTAGTTACCTAAAGATAGAGGTCAGGAACCCTCAAGCACTAGGGTAGAACTCAAGTGGTCCCAACCTAATGGATGGGCATGGTAAGTGCTCCACTGAGATTACCCAGCTAAGTTTGGGAGAGCTTGGTGTATTAGTTCCTAGTTGAACAGGCTCAAGGTTGAAGGTTCCTTCCAAAGGTTAGATAGGACTCAAGGAGTCAATATGCTCCCTAAGTTTTGAACATATCCAAAATCAAGGGCTTTCAACTGTATGGGCTTGCTTTGCTCAACAACAACAACTACATTCCCCTTAGTATTAGACATCTACAATAAAAAAGAACATCTACCCCTAATGTCAGCTAAATGGTAAATGACAAACTATGTGTAGAAAGATGGATTCGATGGCAATGTTTTACAATATTAATAGTAGACGTCTAGGAAACCAAGTGTATACCTTGGATTATGCACTGCAAAGGGCATTGAATGATTCTAATGCAAGAGGTTGAGCTTGGCAAGCTTGATGAGGCAATAATGGTGACATGAAATCTCAAGAGAACCATGACCAAGAAACCAAAAGTTGATCTTAGGACATAACAGGAGTCCTAAATGGTAAAGAGTTTCTCCCATGAGAAAAGACTGGCATCTAGTATAAAGTCAGCACATGCCATCTCACCTAAATAAGCCTGAAATTCAAGGTGCAATACTTACTACAGTTGACATTAGGGAGGGGACCATTGATACCCTCTTATACTTTGGTCTTTTAATGGACTTCGACCTACCTATTGGAAGGCACATTAGAGATTTACTTGTTGTCTAGGGTTGGAGGAGCCCATTAGGGCATTGGTCATGGTCAAAGGGTTAATGGCTTGATTGTTAACTAGGTTAAGAATTCTTTAGGGTGCCCTCATGATCATAGGAGTGATCACATGATAGGAGGAGTTTCCTACATGATCACCACAACCTAGGACGTATAACAGGCATCTTTGACAAAAGGAATAGGTACTTTCTATGTAATAGTCCATAGATTTCACTAAGCTATACATTTTTCTCGAGCCTCTACTAACTTAAGCATCATAGGATTTTCCCTACACACACAACTCTAGGACCCCTAGTCTTGTGTTTGGTTTCAAGTGTGGGCATCTCCAATGGTCTCAAGCATCACACTAATTTTGTGCTTCAAATATCAGAGAAATTTTGGTAAACAAGATATTGTTTTATAAATGTTCAATGAAAATTTGAAAGTCATTTTCATTTTGTTGTGGATTTGGAGGGGGAAAAAGCTTTTGAATTTGTGACAACTAGCCATTAGACTTTTCAAAGTAAAAAGCTTAGCATCTGGTGAGATGGGGTAGAGGGAAATTTTCAAGTATCCAATGGCTAGCCATCACGAATTTCAAAGTAAAAGAATAACATTTCAATGAGCTTAGTTCAGTGGAAAAACATTTGGATTATAATCCGAAAATTTTTTTGTGGCTTGCTATTACAATTTTCTGACAAGTAGCATTAGAAAATTGTGCAAAGCATTTTTCTAACGGCAAGCCATCCAAAAACAATTAGCATTTCTTTTATTTTCATTTTTACCTATTTAATACCATGAAAAAAAAATTAGACGATTAGGATAGATAACCGTTCGAAATATTTGGCCAGAATTTTTCAGTGGCTATCATTTAGAATTTTCTGCTGCAAAAACACATTAAACCCATTAAACCCATGAAAACAGAGAGTATAGAATTTAGTACGCTCCGGGACAGTGGTCTACTCTACTGGCTGCCCAGAGAGGGTCTGAGAGTGCTGGCTTGGAGCGTGCAAGATGTTAGAAATGTTTGTTTGCAATTTTCTGACGGTTAGACATCAAAATATCAAACGGTAAAGCCCTTGTCGTCGTGTTCTCAAATGACATTTGCGTGCTAAAACATGGAGGGACACTGCAGCCTTGCCGTCGTCTTCCAACTCCAAATCGCCCATTGTCGACCCCGAAGCAACCTAAGTGCCCATCATAAAGACCAATGCTTGGATTACTGCCACTGCTGCTGTAATCAAAGGAAAATGTCAAAGATTGGTGATCCATTTTCCACAAAGCTGATGTCTGAAGAGATTCCAGTGAAGCTTGCTGGGCAGCGATGACAAGGAGACTGGTCAGGCAGTGGCGACAAGGGTGAGGTTTCCGGTGATGGCGGTCGCGAGAGAGGACAAGACAATGACCGAAATGCAAAGAGACCATTTAAAATGTTTTTTTCAGATGTGAAAAACTGGGAAAACAATAAAAATAGTGTTTTCTAATTCTTCATTCGGTGGAAAACTGTCTTCTCAGAAAATAGAAAAATAAAACATACCAATCAAACATTTTTTTTCATTTTCCAATTTTTTGAAATTTTTCCCGAAAACTTAAAATTTTTTCTGGAACTAAACAGAGAATCAAATGCTCAGCTTGGATAACTTGGAGGGCTATTTGAACATTGAAGCCTTCGCTTCACGCCATCTCAAGTCCTCAAGCTATCAATTTTGTCAACCAAACCCAACAAGGACCATTTAATTAGGTAAATCACTTGTTATTTATTCGAATCGACAAAACAGAAGTATCCTCCCTGCGGTACATAATTTTCGAAAGTAAAAATTCAAGGATGGTTGAGATTACAAAGCCGTCCTCATCATACAACAGGGGAAAGGTGTGAATAAGGTAAAATGCAAAAACAATACAAATAAGGTAAAGCAAAAAACTACGGCAGAGGACATAAAACGTCATCAATTGCTGCAAGAAGTCAGAAACAAATTTGCAGGAGAACAGTGAAATGTCTTCGATCTCAATCAACGGCGCTGCTTCACCAAAAGAGGTTATTGTTGTTGTTGTTGTTATTGTTGTTGATGCCGAAGCTGTTGATATTGATATTGTTGTTGTTGTTGTTGTTAAACCCACCTTGGTTGCTGTAAAATGATATCAGATATATATCAGATTCCAAAACCGGTTGTATGACACCAAAAAATTGAAAACGAAAAAATTTGAAATTGAAATGATTACTTGTTGACGGTATAAATGGTGTAGTTCACAATTCTGCAGCCTTCGCCGCGATAGCAGTTCCTGCCGCAGCTACAGCAGTTGTTCTGCGTGGGGACATAGTAGTAGTTCACGCAGGGCCGGTAGATATAGCGGCAGGGATTGTAGCAATACATTTTTCTTGTTTTCACAGAGATCTGAAACCAAGGCTGCGGGGCGATTTGTTTTGTGGAGGATAACTTTTTATAGGCGAGGAGAAGAGGGGAAAGCGTCCAGATTTAATAGGGTGGATGCATAAAGACATGATAGGCGAGAGGAGAGGACAAAATAATATGCTCACGGCACGGCACCAGCCGTGGACTTGTTTTTTTATAATCAGCGTTGGACTTGTCGAATAACATGGCGCAGGTAATGAGCTACTCGGAAAACGAAGATCCAGATCTTAAGACCCCATGATCCTATGATCTAATTTCACGAAATCTTGTTAAAAAGTAATAGAATCGATGATAAGGTAAGACTGGGAAGAATCATGATTAAGATTATAAGATTGGTAAGTTTTTTCAATCTTATTAATCCTACTTGGCATTAATTTATGTTAGTTATATTTACATTGTATCCCAAATTAGAAAATTTAAGTGACTTGGCCTTTGTAACCAAGTTAGACTGCCTAAGTTAGTGGTCATATGGCTGAAATTGTGAAATAAATTCAGAAAGAAAAAGAATTCATTTCTCTTTCCTATTCAAGAAATAAAACTCAAAACTTCGAAAGCATTAACATAAGTTTGTTGTTATTATGTTACTTACGTTTGTTTATGAATTTTTTTCATACTTGTGTTAGTTACTGTATTAGTTATGTTAATCTATGCTTGACTGGTGTTCTGGCTTTATTTATCTGTACACGAATTGTATTATATGATTATTATGACATTTAAACTTTATAATTTGTTTTCTATATGAATTATGTAATTTATTATAAGGAATTGTGATATTTAAGTAGAATCTCATTATCTTAAACCTGATCGTATGATATCACTCTTGTACGATGAAAAGTAATCTAGGATAAGATTCAGATCTTAACAACCTTGGGAAAATGTATCTATCAGTTTTTGGTAATCAAACTCAAAAGTAATTGGTATTGAAAAACATCTTATGTACAGGTCTATATGTTTATTAGTTACAATAATGGTTGGGGCTTATAGGCAAACTTTATATAGATTAAAGTAGTATCTATGGACCTCACTTTTATTTAAAAAATTATATATAAAAAATGCATAAAATTAAGTGTGAACCTTCCTTTAATTTTCTTTTGGCCCTCATAGTTCAAAATAAAAATTTAGAGAAAAAAGCAACACAATAATTTCATCACAAAAAGGAAATTGATAAAACAAGAATTTGAGTCACAAACTATTATTTTTTGTCGTTCACCATTTTTATCTTAAAATCATGGCTTAGATGCAACATTAACTCTTATATTGTACTTAATTGGTTTAGTTAGCCCCAAGATTATGAGTCAGCCTTTAGCTATCACAAATCAAGTTATGCTAAAAAATTTCAAACAAGTTATGTTAATTCCTAATTGAAGTATCAATGTCACCAAAGGAATAAGCTATTTAATGCTTGTGTTTTATTGCAAAATTATGAACTTTGCTATCTTTGTATTATTTTATTCTAAAAAATTAGAATTAGTATATTTATAGGCAATCCACCTTGAAATGTGGGATGCCACCCCTTAATTTTTTAAGAAATTAATTAAGTATCAAACCATTTACTTGCAAAGTAACAAAATTTTTATCCTTCAAAATTCAATTTTAAATTTTCTAAATATTTTTAAAGACTTATTCAATTTAAAGTTAAATGCGAAGCATATATATGTAGTGACTATAAAAGTACTTTATTTTGAAAATAAACAAAAAATTAATAGCTTATCCAAATTAAAACCAAAGGTCACTCAAAATAGTATTTGTTTATACATATACTATTAGGAACTAACCAATTTTTTTAATTTTGTACCATACTAGCCAGTACGCCTAGTACATACCAGTGTCAGACTAGAAACGGTATAAGAGTGATAGAACCGTGGTTGTTTTTTTTACCAAGCTGGTAGTGGCTGATAAGATATGGTATCAACATTGTACCATACTGTTACAAAAATGGTACACTATCCAATGTATTTAAAACCTTGAAATTAACTCAAAGAGTTTTATTTAAAAATATGCATTTTATTATTTTTGGGTACTCAAAAATTTGCAATAGAATGGTGACAAGAGATATATTCTCTTTAAATAATAGTATTATAGTTTAAATTTTAAATTTTGATTGACTCAAATTATAGGACTGATTATCATTTAAGCTTATATATGCTTTTCACTTTAAAAATATTCTAAATCCATCACTACTATCATAAGCTTTGTGCTTTAACATTGTATTAAATTATTAAATTCAAAACTAATTGAGAGAAAGTAGAGAGACCAATATATACTTAACTAGCCCATTTATTTCCTATAAAAAATAGCCCATTTATTAAGTTATTTAGCCCATTTATGTCGTTATTTCTTTGATATCTATCGGATGGTTTTATATATTAGTACAAGTAGGCACATAAATAAATAAATGTACCTATAAAATCACTCATATAAATAGCCCAATCAGTTTGCAGGCTAAGCCACATAGATAAACAAAAGAAAAATTAGTTCTTTTATTATGCACCTATGTCTAATTAGACATACTAACTCATCCCTTAATCTTCTATATATAAGGCATAAATTATCAAAACATTGACAAAAATACCCTTAATTAAAATATTCTTTTCTACAAAAAACCATAGCTTGCTATTGCTGTCTTCTCCGGTGCCAGCGCTGACAATGGCGCCTGTGCCACCACCGAATTGTCATATGTCATGATCTCACCGTATCCATCATATGCCATGTTTGAAAAAATGAAAAGTGTCTGAATGGATATCGAAAAGTGTCTAAAGAAATAGTTAGAAGTGTTTGACCAATACGTATACAATTTATTCTATTAAAAAATAACTAATTAAACAATAAAAAAGTGTCTTAATAAATGCGTAAAAGTGTCTAAATAAATATTTAAAAGTGTCTGACCAATACATAGACAATTTACTCTCTTCAAAAAAAATTAATTGAAACAATAAAAAAGTGTCTAAATGAATGTCTAAAAGTGTCTAAAGAAAAGTGACAAAATGTCTAAAGTAATTAGCAAATAATTTATTTTTATAATAAAAAAATGTAAACAAAATAATGAAAGAAGTGTCTAAATAGAAATTTAAAAGTGTTTAAATCAATATTTGAAACTCTCTAAAGAATCATTTAAAAAATTACAAAACACCCTCCCCTTGTCCTTGGCCGTTCGTTTCAGATCTCACAGTGCATATCTTTCCGTCATCGGAAACAGTGGCTCCCTGCCCCTGGTCGCCATTGGTTCTTCGGCGTTCCAATCTTCACGTTGTCTTGCACCACTCCTGGATCTTGAAGCTCCGAATCTCGCTTCTCTTGGCCGGCGATTGGTTCATCGTCCGTAGGCGCTGGTTCCGCGTTGAAGGCCAGAGCTGGCTCCACCTCTCGCTCAAGGCGGAGGCCTCGATTCAGGAATCCCTCCATTCAATCTTCTCTAGATTTGACTCCGTCAAGAAGCTCACGCTCTGATGTGACCGAAAATCGATAAGCATCAGTGACGACGCCTTGGTACTGATCTCCATCCGATGTCGCAACCTGACGCGTCTTAAGCTGCATGGCTGCCGCGAGATCACTAACGAAGGCATGACGGGTGAGATGAAGTCGGATTGAGGTCGGAACAGAGGAGAATCAAATCGAAATCAAATCGAACTGAGATGAAGTCGGATTGACGAAGGCATGATGGGAGAGAGAGATTGTCTGAGAAGAGGAAGTTTAGGGGTAAAATTGTAAAATAATTACTATGTCTAATTAGACATATGTTCATAGTATCCATAGTAAAGAAAAATCACTTTCAGTTGTCATATTAATGTGAATGAACAAATTATATTGGAGTCCGTTTGGCTGCCATTCAAAATTTTTTCCATTTAACACCGACAGTCTCCCAACCCCTGCCTCTCCCGCCTTAGTTGGGGACATCTTTTCCTCCTTTCCTAATCTTTAACCCTTAAAATTTGTATAATTAATTCCAAGTAGCAAAAAAAAAAAACCAAAAAACCAAAAAAGAACAAAAACAAAACAGAGCCGCTAAGTGAACACAGAACGTGATTACTGATTAGCTTTTGCAGTAGGTGAGTTATCTAGAGTTGAAAGACTAAAAGGTTAATGTACTAAAAAAAAAAAAACAGCAGACTACACGGTTAGCCTAAAAACAAAAAAAGCCGAAGACTACACGGTTAGTCCAAAAGTCTCCCTTGTTTATTAATTTTAAGTCACCGTAAGAAACCTCAGTATTATTGACGAATTTAGCACTGGATTAGATTTTCTTATATGATGGTGGATTACAGATGGATAAAAGATACTCTATCTCTGGATTTTTTTCAAATATTTAAATTTCGCGCAGATATTAAAATGGAGAGAAATTTTGTGCAATTTTCACTTGTTCCTTATTTTTTACACTTAAGTTGAGAAAAAAAATAAAATAACTAAATACAAAAATAGCATTTTGAAAGTTAATTTAGTACAGTAATTTAGTAAATACAAAAACGTTACAAGAATTTAGAACCATCCATAATATTACCTCCGTCTCATTTTATTTAAAATGTTTGTATTTGCACAGAGATTAAGGTGTATGTAATTTTATTTTTATTTTTATTTTGTAATGAGAGTTTAAATAATGATTAAAACATTTTTTTTAGGTTTTGTATAGTGAGAGATTGAGTGGAGATTAAAAAATGATTCTTTATTGAATTTTGTGAAGTAAGAGTTTAAATGTGGGTAAAAGGATAAATTAATTGTTTAAAATTTTCCAAAAAGAGGAAACGTTTCAACTTTTTAAAAACATCTAAAGAAAAAATACGTTTCATCTAAATTAGGATGGAAGGAGTAATAAATATTACAAATAATGTGGCCCGGAGGAAAATACGGGCATATTTTGAAAAGTCAAATATCCACCTACTTTACAAACTCCCGACGTGGAAAATTCAAACAGAACCTTGTTAAGGAAAAACAAATTCCTACTGTCTGACCTCCTTGCTCACTTTGTCTTTCCTCTGTTCAATGCACGCGGATTGCAGAATGAAAGGTCCAATCTCGTCCTTTGCAACCATCGCCAGGGTCGACTTACCATATGCAGCGAGTTCCTATTGCGACCCCATCGGCAGGAACCTCGTTCACATACCAGGTATGTGCTCCACTCCAAGTTCATTCTTGGGAATGGAGGGACCTTTTAGTTACCCCTGTGTTCGGGAGTTTTCAGAGGCTTTCGATGTTATATTGGTCCAAAGTCAAAATGTAATTGGCTAATCCAACCTAAGATGCTGACGGCATGATCATGTATAGCAGACCAGGACAAGGTCTAGTCCACCTAATAACAGACAAGGTCCTACACATCGGCGTTTGCACCCTCCTATAAGGCCAACAGAGGTCCTTTACTTCCCGTAATGCTTTATGCATCTTTATCATCAGTAGATTGCCTTGAAATTTTGGATTATAACCCCGAAAACACATTTCCCACTAATGCCAAGTGAATCGCACATACAGCGGTTAAAGGCAACTCCCTACGATCTTCTTTGCAACTTCCATGTCTCTAGGATTCTCCTTAATGACAATGATTTTAAAGAACCTCTTGCGATTTGCTCACTATAACCATTGTGACTACGCAAGAAATAAAATATTGCTTCATTAGCCTAGCAAGTTCACATGTCAAAATAGTAGCATACCTTTATTTTCTCTTTTATACAAAGAATATAGACTTGTACATTGGAGGCTCCTTACTGAAAACACTCACCCTAAGCCCTTTTAATATCTTCTCCTTGTGTAGGAGTTCTGTCGCTCTCCATGTCAAGCTGTGTTGACCCCTGTGATAACTTATTGGCTATCAGTTTGCATTATCTGTGTTAAACCCTTTCCAAAGTAATTTATGGTCGAAACAACTAGAACTTGCCTAGCTTATAGTAGCAACTCCAAGAATGCTCATAATAGCCAACGCAATGAATGACCTGATAGATCACCATAAGAGTGACACTTCTTAAGACCAAATTTTCCACCAAGAGGCACAAGTTTGGATCCATCCCTTTCACAAGCATGAAGGATGGAGTCAATTCAAGAAAATTCTCCTGAGATACTTGTTTATGATCCTGCAAGAAGGAAACCTCCTACTCTTTTTATGGACTAATAGTTGGGCAAAATTTAGCATGTGGTCACCCAAGCCATATAGAAGGCTGTTGCTTGTGAAAAGGAGTGGCCTAGTATTAGGCCTAGTCGAATGCCATAGCCTTCTAGTGATTCCCCACTACGACGAAACGCTGATGGGTAGTTTAACAAAGCATAGCATGTGGTCACCCAAGCCATCTAAGAGGCTGTTGCTTATGAAAGGTAGTGGCCTAGTATTGATCCTAGTCGAATGCCGCAACCATCTAGTGATTCCCCACTAAGGCAAAACCCTAATGGTCTAGTTTCACAAAGCATGGCAGCTAGGTCATAAGTTAGTTTGCTTGTGTGACAACTTTCCTAATCATTGACTTGTTTTGACCAAGTAAGTATGTGTTAATTAAAGTGTTTTTATTTAAATGCCTCAAATTAGTTTCCTATTAAGCATGAAAAGCAAGCTAAGTACAGTCGCATTGAGTTTCTAAGTGCAAAATGGCACCATATGGCAAAAAGTGTAAAATAGTAATTTTCAGCCAAGTGAGTGGCATGAATGTAATTTCATTGAAATTAAGATCATATAAGTTTTTTTTACCAAAAATTTAAGAGCATAAGTTACTCTAACCATTGGAACAAAAAATGAAAGTTAGGGGACTAAAATGCACTAACTAAGGAATTAGGGCATTGTGCCACTTGTGCATAAAAATGAAAAGGCTAGGGGCAAGGAAACAATTTTTTCCTTTGGGACCTAAAGGCAACTGACTGGTAAGGGGGGAGGAGGCAGAGAAAAAATTTATGTTGGCAAGTGGAGGAAATTTTGTTAAATTTTTAGTGGGAGTAGCTGATAATCTCTTAGAACAAAACAAAATAACTATTCATCATCTCTTTCCCAAGCCATTTTCATACCTCCCTTTCCTCCATATCTTATTTTTTGTGGTTTGGGTGTATTTGCCTTGTCTCTCGCAATTTTTTGCTTTAAGCCCTAAGGTGAGTTTGTCCATGGGTTTAACTTGGTTCTAAGCTTGAAATATGGTTAGTGATTGTCTTAATTCAATGCTTATCGTGCCTATTTTGGTTGGATTTAGGCTTAGAATTCAAAGGAAACAAATTGAGCTCAAGTAAGCTTTATGTGGTTTGTTTGCTTTAATCTTTACTTTGGTTTCAATTTGAGGTAAGGGGTTAAATCAATCTTAGTTAAATTGATGTATTTCATGTTTATTTCATGAATGGGAAGTGAAATTTGAAGTGCCAATGAGATAGAATTGATTGGAGATTAAGTGGAATGGAGGAAAGGGCATGGTAGGCATGAAATGGATGAACCTCTAAGGGTGATGCAATCACATCCCCATGGTTGGTGTTTTGACATCAATTCTAGAAAAATGCCAAAATTGATATGCTATCGCACTTCATATTAGGGTGTAACCGCACCATGCCTTATTTTGCCCAAAATTCATCCTACGTGGCCTTTATGCATTATTTAAGGCTTCCTTCCATTCCAACATTATGGAAAGCATTAAATATATTCCAAAGTCGCTTCTAAGATAAATATAAATACCAATTAAGTGGAGTAATTAAGTGTGTCGTTTAAGAGGGCTAAGAGAGAACCTTAAGTAAGAATTAAGGTGCCAAGTGGGGGCTAAGTTTTGATTTCTCTAATGACCTAAGTGTTAGGTTGTGGACCTCGGGCCATTACAGTAGAACCTAAGGGAGACCCAACCAAGCTAAGAAGCTCAGTAGATTGGTCCACTAAGGGAGCTAGAGTTAAGTTTGAAGCACTTGGCGAAGTTTAGCCATTAAGTCAATTACCCCGCACAATAAGTAAGGAAAAGATGGGCAAGTGATGAGAGTAGGCGGCGGCCTACTCTAGGACTCATAAGCGAAACTTAAGGGAGAAAAAGGATTTGTGATACATGGGCCAATGTCTCAAGTACCTCTACTGTTTGAGCTTATGGCAAGTCTAAGACACCTTAGGGTGCAGGAAGTCCCAAGTGTTGTATGTCGCATACCATTCACTCATGCATTGCATTTATTTTTATTTTCTTATTTGCGGTTATTTGTTGAATGCTTGGCTTTTTGTTTTCCATATATATATGTTTGCCTGAGTTTTCTTGCAGGTACCAAATGACCCCTTACTGAGTATGATGACATACTCACTCCCTTAAGCTTATTTGTGCATATACTAACCCCAAGCCTAATAACTAGGTGGATAGTTGTGGGCTAAGTTTCTCTATTTTGTAGGTGTTTATTTTACTTGGATCCTTGTGTTTCTAAGTTAATTATAAGCTAATTTTTGTACTAACTAAGTGTTTGTGCCTTTATAGTCTAGAGGCTAAGTGTTGCACAAGGACAAGTAAGGGCTTTTCACTTAGAGCTTGATAGCTCAAAAGTGGGAGCTCAAGTTGATGATCTTAGTATTATTTTGCCTTGTATATATGGTACCTTGTGTACTAAGGCATTGCCTCTATTAGGATATATTGAGGTGTAAGAACATTAAGTTACTTTTGGGTGCATGCCAGAGCTTATATGTGTGCACAAAAACTATTACTTGAAGTTTAAGTAACTAGTGTTTTATTATCTTGGCATATTTTAAATATGTTTTAAATGAAGTGCTTAGGTGGTGTTTTCTTTAGTTATTTTATTTATTTGAGTTGCATTGCTAGGACAAATGCATGCATATCTTTTTACAAAGTAGGCTATGTAACTAGTTGCGCGTAAATTGTTTTAATTTAATGACAAGTAATAGTTAGTTAGTTGTAACTAAGTGGGATCACAGTCCCTAAGAGGTTACATGTTAAGTAATTTGTGGCACTGAGACCATGGTTCATGATAGCTTGGGTCTTGGACATAACGTATCCTAGAAGGAGAAGAGCCACCCAACCCCCCCAACAAATGCACACATTGACCATGACTCCCTATTACAGGACCTAGTTAGCCATAGCCCAGTGTATTTGAATCAAAATGGCCTAACTGATGGCATAACTAAAAGAACAAGTAAAGGGCAAGGGCCCCTACCAACCCATTCTCCTAATTACCAATTTTGAGTATGGAGAACCAGCCTTTATTGATGGTTTTTATAAGCATCGGCCCCTGAATTATTCTTGTGCCAAAGTAGAGGCTTTCAATGGGGCACAAAGCCCGTTGGACCATTTTCAGTGTTGTACCATTACCATATAGATTATAGGGAACAATGAAGCTATCTTGTTAAGGCCTTCAACAGGACCTTGTTAAGGCTGGCTCGACGCTGAGTTTACTTTTTTAGGAGCATAATTTGTTTTTTCTCGTCAATTGTTCATGGCCCTTGCTCAACAATTCTTGGTGAATTAAAGGGCTCCTAAAATCATTATCCACCTCCTCAATTACAACTAAGAAGATGGTTGGTCCTTAAGAGTCATTGTTCAAAGGTTTAATTAAGAGGTATCTTTTGTCCCAAATCAGGTTCCTGAGCTTATAAAGGTAGCCCTAACCTAAGAATAGGACTCAGAATTTCAACTTGCATGGGACTTCAAAGACAGGCCTTATGACAACTTGCAGGAGCTATACTCTCAAAGCCCAAATAGGATACACAAGACAGGAAGGTGGTAGTGGTAGGCTCTAATGAAAAAGGCAAATAAAGCATATTGAACATAAGTTACTAAGATGATTAGCAACATTCTTTTAGCCTAAGAAAGGAAAAATATGGTTACCATGTTACAACCAATTACGGTATATACACACATAATAAAACATGAGCTTCTTAGGATCACAGTTCACTAGGTATACATTTAATTGAATAAAATTAGTTCAATCTTGAACATTAGATCCACAAGTACCTCATACTCATGTGCATAACTAGTAGGGTAACCTATATATTCTTATATAGTATATGTACTCTTCTTAGTGACACAATTGGCTCATGCACCAGAAATAGTTAGAGAAGAACTTATTTCTTACCTTATACAGAGACACAACCCAGAAACCTACACCTACTAACTTGCTAAAGCCTACTGCCTTGATATAGAAAAAATGACACCTATTCCCATATTCTAGAGCCAATCGAGCCAAATTTAGCTTTCACCTCCTAATTCTCCCATCGAATGAATTATATTTTACCAAAACAGAGATATATATGGTCAACCAAGAAGAACAGTTCAGAATCAAGCCTTTAGGAGAAAAGCCCAACACCTTAGTCCTTCCACGAAAGGAGTAAGGTGAATTCCTGGTACATCCTATTTTTTTTCTAGTTATTTCAATGGTATCCCATCTTTTGTCATTAGTTCACTTAACTCCTAGATTCTTTGCTACTTCAATTTTCTTAGTTAGTAGTCATCCATTTATTGTAACATGTGAGCACTTCAAGCTTTTCTTGTTGAAAATTAAGTCATTAGCTTTATAGTCACTAAAAGCAACAATTTAATCTTCAATAAAACAGTACAAAATGAGTCAAAGGTAACATTTTTTCCTCCCTAGAAAAATTTGGTCTGCCTATCATGCTAGAAACAAATTCTATCATTCCCTTAGTACTCCAATTTCACCCTTCCATAAGGCTAGTTTATATTATCAATTCCTATATAAATTTGCATATTTTCCACTAACTTCATTACTAAATTAGTACTTTTCTAGCATCCCTTTGTTACCTTCTATCATGTCTATTTGAACTAATTTCGGAACCCTTCATAGACTTATTGTTCAGTTACAACCTTTGCTACAATGCTCTACCTAAGCCTAGTACAAGCTTAAACACTTCACTATTCCACAGTAGCAACACTATTAACAAGAGCCTAAAAGGTTATGAGACCTCCACCAGTTGCTGGCTGTAAGAGCCAAATTCTCTATTTGCAACTCTATGGTACTTCTAACTTCCAAATATTGATTTACTGTAAAATGCAAATCATTAGCTTCTACGTCATTTGATTCAAAGTTTGGAACTCTAGAATTAGAGCTTCAAATGATCCCAACTTCCTTCAAAAACTTCTCCTTTATTACCTTCCCAACAAATTCAGATATTCTAATCTAATTTTTGGTTCTCACTTTCAACTGCCTGTGTGCTACTCATGCACTGACTATTTTATAATCCCATTCAATCATTTATTTTTATGCTTTTTTATGACTATAATTCTGTTACTTATACTTTACTATCATCCTTTCATAGTGTTGCACAATTAGCACTTAGTAATCATCTCTCAATTTCGGGATTAGATTTCTTTTATAGTTACTTTCATGCACCCAAGTTTATTAAGCTGTTTTTGGCTCCCACCGCAACACTACAAAAACTATACATAGATCATTAGAGTTTATGTACACCATTTTTGTAAATTTCAGGAATATATAAACAAGCATTCCAAAACAATCAATGAACAATTTTTTAGGTTAGAATTTAGGCTTAAGTGCTTTAAAAAGTTCAAATTATAGAATCCTAGACATCAGCAACATTTCAGATATATACCCTTTTAAAACATAAAGTCAATCGAAAAATCAACTAATTTTTTAACCCAATTTTGCAAAATTTTCCACATCCTGAAATCTTGTTGCCTAATTGTTCACTTTAAATAGGCTTTATATAACCACCTAAATAATTTCACAAAGTTTTAGATTCAAGAGTTTTGCCTTGCTAAAAGTCAAAGCATGGGTCAACTTATGGTCTTTTAATTGTTTCTATAGGATTCTCGATGTAGCTGTTGGTCCAAAATTCTAAAATATCTTCAAATTCTACATCAAATGCTCATTCTATCTTGTTCTCATGGACTATGGTCCACTAGGCAATTCTTTGGCCATTAGCTGCATACAACTCCATCAGTTTTCTTGAACAAGACCACATAAGTTCCAAGCATATTGCTGCCCTACTAGATTAATCAATAAAGTATGGTTGTTGATGTCAATGTCCTAGTCTGATAGCTTGGACAAGTTAAAAGTATAGAGTTATAAATACCCTTAAAATTTCAAGTCCAAAACCTTCTTGAATTTGAAACTCAACTATAAAGTCAATCCTTGAAAAACTAACTTTGCAGACTTTGTCAAATTTGTTTAATGTCGCTTTTTGATTTTTGACCTCAAGTAGGCTTCAAATATAAATTTAAATATATCTATGAAACCACAATGCCTTTTGGTAAGTTTCTTTGAAAGCCAACTCAGAGGTTAAACTAACACTTTAGAGCTATATTCTATAGTATTCCCAACTATTTCAACTCTTTTGGACTCTAACTAACTTAAATCACCGTTAACAGTCATCCCTAGGTTTAGGTTCCATGAAGCAAGGTTCCCTTTATGTTGATGTTACCTCAGCTCTGAACGAGGATTTAATCTTTCTTGAGGGTTAAGAAAAGAAGAAAAGAAAAAGAAAAAGAAGATTGTTAGTTTTGAAGACGCTCATAAGATCCAAGAATTCTAGAATACTGGCGTCCCCTCCAATGTCGCCACATCATGTTTGGTCCCTGACTTTTGATTTATTATTTTTGGTTTCTTTGATATATTAAAATTAATAGATTAATTTTTTGTGATTGACCCATTAAGTAAACTTCCGCATGATTGTGCATGAGAGACTTCAATTCCAAACTAGGTACAGTCTCATGAGCAGTGATGCCATCGCCAAAATGCTAAATCCCCTATGGAGGCCATTCTAAGGTCCTCCACATGGAGGATCACTGAGAACAAGGACATCCACAGCGACGATGCTCAGGTGATGGCTGCCAGCTGGCAAAGGGCATCACCACTAATGCCATCTTCTATACCCTTACTAATGAGATCCCCAATGAAGAGATGGCTATCATGACCTATACCTGTTATCTGGCTATGGAAAATCTTCTTTCAACATCCCTTTTCCCCTCTTTTACCCTTGTTTAGGCATTGTTAATTGAAGTCATCAATCTGTAGATGCTCATCATCATGGGATAATTCCATGAATTTTTAGACTAGTAAATTGAGATCCGTTTAAAACTTAAGACAAGCTTGAAAAAGCTAGTGAGGCCTTGGCCAACATCCTTTCAATGTTTGATGAGATCAAGAAGATTTAGGAAGGTGAGCTTGCTAATCTCATGTACTAAGTCAAGGATGAAACTGTTATATTTAGGAAGGACACCTCAACCAAGGTGAAGGACCATGGGGAAAAGTACCTTCAGTTTAAGAGGTAGTTGGATGCTACCTCTAAGGAGAATGAGGCCCTCACCACCTAGGTCACCAATTCAACCAAGTAGAAGGAGGATCCTAAGATAAACCTTAAGAAGTGCCTAGAAAATTTCAATAACTTGGAGAGCAACTTCAAGAAACTTGCTGATGAGAAGAGAAGATTCAAGGTGATGTGAATAAATTAAGCACCTTCATGCACATTATAGGAGTTCTTGAAGCCATTGCAGCTAAGGAGCGCAGATTGGCACTTTCAAGCATCTTTTGGAGCTTCAATGACCAAGTTCAAGTAAATGAGTCCTTGTACATGTTCTCTACCACACAAGTGACTTCATCCATCAAGTTCCATCCTTTCCATGCAAGGAAAGCAACCCATGTCTCAAGGGAAGGCCATGACACCAATGGAAGCATCAAAGTGCCATGCAAGCCTTAATGGTGCAAGTTCAAGCTCAACAGATCTATAGCCATTAAAAAGGATCTATTTCAAGTCATTATTTTTTTTCTTAAGTTATTTCCTAGCTATACAAGCCAAGAGAAGGAAGCATGCTTGGAGGAAGGATAAATGCACAAGTCTTTGTTTCATCATGCTCAAATGAAGCCTAAATGGAGTCTGATTTATGTCAATTCATATCCATGGTGCCAAAGACATATCTTATGCTTAATCCAGCACTTTTGGTTCATATATTATGGAAGGGAAACCAATACAGTAGCTTGGATACGTTCTACACACCTAAGTGCACAATTTCAAAGCTTGGAGCCACCTTAAAGTGTTCATGAGCCAATTTCACTCCACAAGCTGAATCTTTGAGTTCTAAAGTTTCAAGACCTGTTTTCCACATCTAAGAGAAGGACTCAAGCCAATGCAACTCAATTATTCAAGTTGGAAGAATAAGATCCAAGTACAAACCCAAAGTGGCATTAAAAGTGCACCCGAGAAGACTATTTAGGGTTTTTTTATGGCCAATCTAGTGTTTATGAATATTTTATTTTATTTTCCTGTTTATTTACATTATTTAGGATTTAGGTCATTTAGGATAGAGGGAATACGTTGCACACATTAAACATTCGCAAATTAGGTGTTTGAGTCCTAGTTTGACTAAGTTTTCTTAACACTTTTGAACTTAGGGTTTTGGCTACGAATTTTGGCCTGATTTTTTCCCTATTTTTCTCTTATAAATAGGCAAATATTTTTGGTGAAAAACATAGCCTTTTATATGAATAATATTGCTACTTTAAAGAGGAAAATTTCTTTTGTTTTTTGAAGACTACCTTGACACAAAGTTGCTTGTGTTCTTGGTTTTCTTATTCTTCTTGTTGTGTTGTGGAGCTTGAAAAATATATTGGGCATATTTCTTGGTTATTATACCAAAGGAGTTCACATCAGTTGGTATCAGACCCACAAGTTCCATCTGAAGCACATATCTTTGTGTTATTGTTTCTTTTCATTTTTCTTTCAATTTTTCCAGTAATTTTGTGATTTAATTATCTATTTTAATCATTTTTCTTCTTGTTTCAGGTTTGACCTTTTTTTTTCCAGCCTTGTTTCAAATAAAAACAACAAAAAGATGTCAAACTAGGGTTCCCTAGTTTTTGGTTTTCGCTCATAGGTTCTCTTTCATTTCTTATCATTTTGTTTCATGTCCAGCCCTATTAATCTTTCTCGGTTTCATTGTTTCCGGCCTTTTAAAGTCAAGAAAACACCAAAAAAAGAAGGATCCATGTTACTCACTCCAGGGTAGTCCAGTTATGGTGCCAAAATTATGAATTTAAAACTCTTAGGGTCGATATGTTCTATAGGCCATCAGAATAATACCCTTAGTGTGTATACCCAAGTTGCGCTCTTGGGCACTATGTCAATGCATGCATACTGGTCCAACCTTTACACACATATTCATATTTTATGCACACCATGGCAGCATGGAAGGAAAAATTAGAACAAGTCTTAATCTTGGCTACCACACATTAGGCAATCTTGTTAAGTTTAAGTAACCAGCCACTATACATGAAACTTCCTCCAAAAAACTCTATTAATCTAACCATGCAACCCCATGTTTTCTTTGCTTCATTATCAAGCAGAGAATTAAACCAAACCCAAAAATTTTTTTTACATCAATAGTGCATCTATGGACCAAGTTATGGATTTTTTTAATTTGGTTATAAAATTCTAGCCAATTGAATAGTAACTCAGCCAAATTTGCAACGTCATAAATTTGGCTACAGGGCTCCAAGTGTAGAAATTCCAAAGCCCAATTAGACCTCTGAATGTGCTCTAGGTGTGGTCAAAATTTCAAACCAATATTCATTCTACACAGGGAAATATAAAACTTAGAGTGCAAAGTCAAAATTCTGGTGACTTTATGACCATTTTGCCCATATGAAATTTCATAAGTGTGCAAACACTTTATTCACAAGGGGTAAGCCCTCCAAGGCTATCCCATACATGTCCAATACATATAGAAATAACATGCTCTTGCATCTAACAACTTTATGTGGCCATAACATAATTTACAAATAAGCAGCCTATCAATCACACTTAGACAGCTTGTGCACCACATTCACATACATAGCAAAAAAGTTCTCAAATGTTCACATACTTGCTTCAACTTTACAACTATTACATGTACATGCATCCATGCACTACATAATGGCCTTAACTCAGTTAAAACATGCACCCAAATTACAGGAGAGCTTGAGACACAATGCACTCCAGAAAATAGGATGCTGGACAGTTGCTGCATAACACATTAAGCACCATCACTAAAAACACCAAATGTGCTCCTAAAATCACCAACCTTTCCATATCACAACTAGATACATGGAAGTTCAAGTAGCTGAAATTTCAGCTCAAAATTCAAACAATAAAGGTTGAATGAGCTCTATCTGTTGGACCTGAAATGGGCAAATTTGAGAGCAGTAAGTTTCATTGTGAAACTTAGTAAAGAGAACACTTATACTCTTAATATAGTGTAACCATTGGTATCACCTGCATCCAAAGACACCAAAACATAAGAAGCACAATGCATATATCTGACATAAAGCAACCATATGCAGCAGCCAAACACAAACATCAAACACTTGAATTGCGACAGTAACAATTAACATTGGTTAGTCCATAAAACATGCAATAAACATAAGCAAACCACTATGGTAGCCCTCCTTAAGCATAAGCTTGGTTTTAGGAGAGTTTTAACACTAGGTAGTACTAATTTTTGGGCTCTAGAAACCCAGAATTTCTCTGCCATCACTGTGCACTTCACACTAGGTCACAAATCCTTTGCTAAGTGCACTCCCCTCACTAAGCTTGGTTCATCAAGCTCTTGGCTCTCTTCCAAGCCTAGTGCTAGTTCCATGGATCCTTGAAAATACAGTAAATATTCCATGAGAGCAAGAGTACTCCTTACCTTGATGGGTATGCTGAATTTGAAGCTTTGATTCTTGGTGCACCCAAGCAATGGCACTAGTATGCTTGGAGGTATGGTGGCTATAGAGGAAGTGTGGGGGTGGGTGGTGGTTGGTATGTTTGAATATGAGTGAAGAAAAGAATAAAATGACTTCTTAAATGGTCTTTAGTGCACTAAACACCCTTAATAACCTTAACCATGTTTTATGTCATTTTCCTTGCTACGTAACCATGGTTTCTTAGTCTTAAACTCATGGCCCACATTTTTGTCATCTTTATCATCCCATAGCCACCCTTCCTTATGTGAGATAACCCCATAATTTCACCATTTGACTTAAGTCAAAAGCTTGGACATCCAAAGGCTTACACTATGACACTTATGTCCTTAATGCCTTTTGTGTTTTCTTTGTCCAAACTTGTCTTTCATAAGCAATTTGTTCCACCAGTAGTACTCTCATATCATTCATATCCTTCTCATAGCTCTCCAAAGCTCTTTCTTGAGAGTTTTGAAATTAAGTACCCGAATTTCAAAAATCTTACAGAAAAGTCCATAGGTTGTTTGATGAACAAGCAATCCTTAAGGCTTTTCTTAGGCGCCAAGTTACCATCTTGAAACACTTTTAACGAAGTGTTGATCATGCCTTTTACCCTTCACACTTCAATCATTATTGTGAGAATTACACAATATAATGGTTTTTTACCGTTATGCCACACTTTGTCATTCTCCCATTTTTGTGAGGTGGTAACAATCCAAGTTTAGGAAGTTTTGGTACCAAAAGGTTACTTCAAATTGTGCAAGTTTTCAATAGTTTCTTGTCTTGGCTAAAAATAACAAAAAAGAAAAAAGAAAAAAAAGAAAAAAAAATTTGCAAAAGAAGCTTGCACAAAGTGATTTGGTTTTTGTGCCCATAAACCTTAACGCATCGTTTGGGCCAAAAAGCTTTTCTTTGTAGTTCTCGTGATCATCACTTGCAAGAGCTTCCTAGAGTCTTTTAAAACTTGTTTAGCCCACCTCTATTTTGGAGTCAAGCTTGTTTTAAAAAATCCTAGTTTTCTTGTGTGCTTTGAGGAAAGTTTTCTTAGAACTTTTGAGGACTCTTTTAATAAAAATATTCTCAGTAACAAATTGAGCGTTTAAGTATTGATCTTTAAGTGAAACACATGAAGGAGTGTTATGAGGTTTTGTTTTTAGGTGCAATAAAAAGAAGTAATAAATACATTGAGATGGAAACACCACACCAAGGTCTATTCTGTCCTAGAACTGTTATCCAAAGCCATGAAGTCAACGTGCTTATAGATGGAAGATACCATGCAAACATGGTGAGCCTAGATATGGTTAAGAGGCTCCATCTAATATTCTTTGGACATCCGGTGCCTTATTAGTTGAGATGGAATCGTAAACGTGAGGAGTTTGTATTTAAAGAAGTCCTAGTTCCTATTTCTATTGGCAAGCATCAAGATTGCATACCTTGTGATGTTGTAGATATGCCATGGGCACACATCATACTTGGCCAGCCATGGTTGGAAAGGAAGGAGGCCATTCTTGATAAAGGTACAAGTGAGCTGTCTATATTATCCCATGGGAAGGAGATCATCATTGCTCCATTAAGCCCAAGGGAGATTGCTAATGATAAAAAAAGGTTCTTTGGTGAGGCCGAGAAGAAAAAGACAATTGAAAGGAAAGTTGAGGGTTTGAGAGAAAAGCAAGAAAGGAAAGTTGAAAGAAAAATAAAGAGGTGTGAGATGAGTGAAATTGAGCGGGAACTGAGTGTTAGAGAGTTCCCAAGAGAAGAAATTGAGTGTGAAGTTGAGAGAAGATAAGAGTGCAATGAACCCAAGCCGGGTGAAAAGAGAATGACCTACAAAGAAGCCATAGCTTCATCTAACTTAACGATGTCTTCTTCTAGTGTTGCATTGTCTTCTTTTCAAGAATTAAGTTGAGATGAGCAACAATAATCAAGTGAGTTACTTCCCATGCAAGAAGTTGGTGTTCCCAATATTCCAAGTCATGTCTTATGCATCAAACCAACTAAAGAGGTTGAAAAGTAACAATTTGAGGTAAGTCTTAGTGATTTCATAAGCAAGGGAATGCCTAACATTATTTCTTACCCTATGGTTCTAGGGGAGGATATTGTTGCAACTCCATCCAAAGCCATTAAGTGCAAAGCTGAAAAATTTGTGGTTCCTACACCTAAGGAAGATACATGAAGACTAAGTCTAGCCACTGTAATGTATTTCTCCCTTACACCTAGATTTGATGTGGTTTTGCATGAAAATCTCAAACAATGTGTGTTTGCTAGCAATGTTGTTTTGAAGAATGGTTTTCATGAAACTAGATTAAGAGAAAGAAGTAAGCATGAAACTTTGACAAAATATGGTTTTAAAGCTTTTAATTCTTTGGTTTTGTCAAATCCTCTTTTGAATTGCATGAGTTTCTCTAAAGGAAAATCCATTTTGGTGTCTTTTGTTTTTTATTTTGTTTGTTTTACATCCATCTCACATTGTTTTGCTTTGCCTCAAGTTAAATCTACTTCTTCATAATTTTTCATGCATAAATTGGTTCTTACACATGCATTACATATTTCATTGATTCTCATTCATGTTGAGCCCATTTTTTGTGTGTTAATCTTTAATTTTCAACAAGCATTTTTTTGTCATGACACATGCATTGCATAAAATTTTGAGCCTTGATATTTTTGCTTCATGTCCAAACTTGAAAGTCTTTATTTTAAGTGAAAATTCTTGCTTTAAGTTAAGCCTTTGAGGAGATATGTTAGTTCCTTTGTTTTGTGTCACATTCCTTACATATTCACAGATTTCATCATTGTGGTGCATATACATTCAAAAATAAGTTTGCTACTAAATTGGTTTCACTTAATCCTATCTATTCCAATATTGTTTCATTTAACATGCTTAGGATTTTTGTGAAATTTGTGCGTCCTTGTTTTGTTTTCAGTTCCGGCCGCGTTGTTTTCAATTCATGGTTATTTAAATGGCCTATGCAAACTATCTTCTTGACATGCATAACTTGTGCTTGTCATGACCATAACACTTGTGTGAGTTTAGGTCCATTTGTTTTAAGTGCATACAACATACTTGAGGTAAATTTTTCCTACACTTTTCCTAGTTGTGAGAATAATGTTTTTGAGATGGCAAAGACAATGGAAGTGATGCCTAGAGTTAACATGAAAATTGTGCAAACTCTTAATTTGTTTTGTGCTAATTGCTTCTAACTTTGTTTTTAAAATTGAAGGTATGAAAATTATCACTGTGTTTGGCTATTAATTCAGGTTTTACACAAGAGTAAAGCTCTGTACACAAGCAACCCATGCTATTGGTGCTTCTGTGCAAGGTAAGTGCTTAAGTGTTAATTATTTCATCCTTATTTATTTAGTTCCGTTTTCTAATGTAGGTTTTGATTTAAGGATGAATCCTTCTAATGAGGGGGGAGTTTATGTGAATAAATTAATCTCCCTGATGCATATTATGGGAGGTTTTGAAGGCATTGAAGCTAAGGAGCACAAATTGGCACTTTCAAGCATCTTTTAGAATTTCCATGACCAAGTTCAAGCAAAGGAGCCATTGTAAATGTTCTCTACCACACAAGTGACTTCATCTATCAAGTTCCATCCTTTCCATGCAAGGAAAGTAACCCATGTCTCAAGGGAAGGCCGTGACACCAATGGAAGCATCAAAGTGCATATACAAACCTAATGATGCAAGTTCAAGTTCAACAGATCTATAGCCATTCAAAAGGATCTATTTCAAGTCAATATGCCTTTCGTAAGTTATTTCATAGCTATCCAAGCCAAGAGAAGGTAGCATAATTGGAGGGAGGACAAATGCCAAAGTCATTGTTTCATCATGCTCAAATGAAGCCTAAATAGAGTCTGATTTGTGTCAATTCATATCCAAGGTGCCAAGGATGTATATTATGCTTATTCCAGAACTTTTTGATCATATATTATGGAAGGGAAACCAATACAGTAGCTTGGATACGTTCTACACACCTAAGTGTGTAATTTCAAAGCTTAGAGCCAACACATGCACTTTTAGAGCCATCTTAAATTGTTTGTGAGCCAATTTCATTCCACAAGCTGAATCTTTGAGCTCTAAAGTTTCAAGACCTATTTTCAGCATCTAAGAGAAAGATTCAAGCCAATGGAACTCAATTATTCAAGTTGGAAGAAGGAAATCCAAGTACAAGCCCCAAGTGGCACTAAAAGCGCACCTAAGAAGACTATTTAGGGGTTTTTTCGGCCAATCTTGTGTTCTAGTGTATTTTATTTTATTTTCCTGTTTATTTACATTATTTAGGATGTTATTAGGTCCATGGAAGTGATTCAGGCCACTTAGGATAGATGGAATACATTGCACACATTAAATATGTGCAAATTAGGTGTTTGAGTACTAGTTTGACTAGGTTTGCTTAACTTCTTTGAACTTAGGGTTTTGGCTGTGAGTTTTGGCTTGCCTTTTACCCTATTTTTTTTCTATAAATAGGCACATATTCTGGGTAAAAAACATAGCCTTTTACATGAATAATATTGCTACTTTGAAGAGGGAAATCTCTTTGGTTCTTTGAAGACTACCTTGGCGCAAAGTTACCTATGTTCTTGGTTTTCTTATACTTCTTGTTTCTAATCACAAGTCTATTAGGGGTGGGGTTCTAAATCTAGCCTCTTTGATGTCTTGTAGAGCTTGAAAAACATCTTGGGCGCATTTCTTGGTCTTTATATCAAATGGGTTCGCATCACAAGGTGTGGTCATCTCCATCTACTAGGATGGACTCTGCTTAGTCGAATATCAGGCTTTATAATGTCATTTGATGTCATCCTATGTTTCCTTGATTGCTTCTTAAGGGCTGAGGGCTACTCCTCTTCTTTCTTAAAGGATGTGTCCTTAAGTTCTCCAGTCCTAAACTTAATAAAACTTTTTATCTGATTCCCAAAATTTTTACATCTAACAGTCAATCCACCTTGTCTTCTTCCTCTGTTTTTTAGGATCAACTGAACAATTTATTTGAAAGGGAGCATTGGATCCCAGATCTCAACCACTTTTCTGTTTTCCTCTCAATTGCTATGATCTGAATCCCAGATCTCAACCGCTCCTCTTTTTCTTTTCTTTATATAATTCATTAAAGCCCCTCCTGATGCGAACCCCTATGGTATAAAGACCATGAAACGCGCCCAAGATGAGATTCAAGCTCCACAAGACATCAAAAAGACTGGGTTTAAAACCCCCACCCCTAATCAACCTGTGATTAGAAACGAGAAGTATAGAACTCCAAGAACACAAGCACACTTGTGCACCAAGGCAGTCCGCCAAGAACCAAAGAGAAAACCTCTCCAAAGAGCAATATTATTTCGGCAATAATCTGTGTGTTTACATCCAGAATATGTGCCTTTATATAGGCCTAAACTAGGGTAAAAATCTGGGCAAAATTCGCAGCCCAAGTCACCTAGGAAACCTAGTTACAAAGGACTCAAGAAAACCCAGTCCAATTAGGACTCCTAAACCCTTTCTAACTTGTTTTGTGTATGCAGCGTATGCCACCTGTCCTAAGCGACCTGAATTAATTTCATAGCCTAAATAACATCCTAAATAATGTATCTAAACAGGAATTGAACGAAAATAAAATGCAAATACAAGATTAAACCCGAAAACCCCCAAATAGCCTTTTCGGGTGCATTTTTGGGCACTTTAGGGCTTTCACTTGTATCTTCAGCTCCCAGCTTGAATCTTTGAGTTCCAATGACATGAATCTTCCTCTTAGATGTGGAAAAAGAGGTCTGGAAAGTTAGAGCTCAAAAATCCAGCTTATGGGCACAAAATGCATCAAGAACACTTAAGGTGGCTCAAATGGTGCACTTTGAGTGGTGTCCTTGGTGTCCTTATTTTGTGACTTGTCTAAGCACTCCAGAACTGAGTACCAAGCATATCCATCATCTCCATATGGTGTCTTGAAAGTTCCAGCAGCTCCTTGTGAAGTTTCATGTCCATTCTCCATGAAGAAACTTGAAACAAAGGCTTGTAGTGCACTTGAGAGCTCCTTAGCTTTCTTCCTTGTCATAGGTCCACTAGAAACCTTCAATGGGTCCTTGCCTTCTCCATGTGTGCCTTCCTTGATCATATCAACTCCCCCCTCCTTAGAAGGATTCATCCATGAATCTGCATGTTCAAACAAAGATAAATCAGAAACATTAAAAGTAGCACTCACATTGTACTCACCCGGCAAGTCTAGCATGTATGCATTGTCATTGATCTTCTTAATGACTTGGAATGGACCATCTCCTCTTGGATGAAGCTTAGTCCTTCTTGCAGCTGGAAATCTTTCTTTTCTCATGTGTAACCAAACCCAATCTCCAGGCTCAAACACAACTCTCCTTCGGCCTTGGTTGGCTTTCTTAGCAACTTGTTGATTTTTGAGTTCAATTTGTTGCTTAACCTTCTCATGCAACCTCTTGATGCTCTCGGCCTTCTTACTACCATCCAAACTAGATACCTCATGAGTAGGTAATGGCAAAAGATCCAATGGAGTTAAAGGATTAAAACCATAAACAATCTCAAAAGGTGACAAATTAGTAGTAGTATGCATGGACCTATTATAAGCAAATTCTACATGAGGCAAACAATCTTCCCAAGCTTTCAAATTTTTACCAATGATAGCTCTAAGCATGGAACCTAAAGTCCTATTAGTTACCTCAGTTTGCCCATCAGTTTGTGGGTGACAAGATGTAGAAAACAAAAGCTTAGTTCCTAACATACCCCACAAAGTCCTCCAAAAGTGGCTTAGAAACTTAGTATCTCTATCCGAAACTATAGTTCTAGGAACACCATGAAGTCTAACAATTTCTTTGAAAAACAATTCAGCCACATGAATAGCATCATCAGTCTTATTGCATGGAATAAAATGAGCCATCTTAGAAAATCTATCAACTATGACAAAGATTGAGTCACGGTTTCCCTTAGTCCTAGGCAATCCAACAATGAAGTCCATAGAAATATCTACCCATGGATGACTAGGTGTAGGAAGTGGTGTGTATAATCCATGTGAAGTGTGAGTGGATTTTGCCTTCCTACATGCAATGCATTGCTCACATACCTTCTTCACATCCTTTACCATATTCGGCCAATGGTAATGTTCCTTCAAAGTATGCAAAGTCTTGGCTTGTCCAAAGTGCCCCATAAGTCCTCCACAATGAGCTTCCTTTGTGAGCAATTCCCTCAAAGATGTCTTTGGAATGCACAACCTGTTTTCTTTGAAAAGAAACCCATTAAGTTGATAGAACTTCTCAAAAGCAAACTTAGAACACTTAGAATAAATCTCACCGAAATCATCATCACTAGCATATAAATCCTTCAAGTGTTCAAAACCCAAAACTTTTGCATCTAAAGCTGAAAGTAAAGCATACCTTCTTGAAAGTGCATCCGCCACTACATTATGCTTACCTTGCTTGTATTTGATAACATATGGGAATGACTCAATGAACTCTACCCATTTAGCATGCCTCCTATTCAACTTACCTTGCCCACTAAGAAACTTAAGGGCTTGGTGATCAGTGTGAATCACAAACTCTCTTGGCCACAAATAATGTTGCCAAGTCTCCAAAGCTCTTACCAAAGCATAGAGCTCCTTGTCATATGTGGGATAGTTCAAGCTAGCACCATTCAACTTCTCACTAAAGTATGCAATGGGGCGGCCTCCTTGCATCAATACAGCTCCAATGCCTATACCTGAAGCATCACACTCAACTTCAAAAGTATTAGCAAAGTTAGGCAAAGCTAAAAGTGGTGCATGGCATAACTTTTCTTTTAACAACCCGAAAGCATCTTCTTGAGCTTTTCCCCACTTAAATCCCACATTCTTCTTTATAACTTCAGTTAGAGGTGCAGCAATGGTAGAAAAATTCCTAACAAACCTCCTATAGAAGCTAGCTAACCCATGGAATGATCTCACCTCAGTAATGGATGTTGGCGTCGGCCATTCTTGTATGGCTCTCACCTTCTCTTGATCTACCTCAATTCCATGTGAACTCACAACAAATCCAAGGAAAACAACTTTGTCAACACAAAAAGAGCACTTCTTCAAGTTAGCATACAACTTTTGTCCTCTTAAAGTGCTTAGTACTTGTGTGAGGTGTCCAACATGCTCTTCTAAGTTCTTGCTATATACTAAGATATCATCAAAGTACACAACAACAAACTTACCAATGAAGTCACGCAAGACATGATTCATAAGTCTCATGAAAGTACTAGGAGCATTAGTTAATCCAAAAGGCATAACTAACCATTCATAAAGTCCAAACTTTGTTTTGAAAGCAGTTTTCCATTCATCCCCTTCCCTCATTCTAATTTGATGGTACCCACTTTTTAAATCAATCTTTGAAAACAAAGTAGAACCATGCAACTCATCAAGCATATCATCAAGTCTAGGAATAGGATGTCTATACTTTACAGTGATCTTGTTGACAGGCCTACAATCCATGCACATGCGCCATGAACCATCCTCCTTTGGCACCAAAAGTACAGGTACGGCACAAGGACTCAAACTTTCCCTCACAAGGCCTTTGTCCAACAACTCCTTTACTTGCTACTCAATCTCCTTAGTCTCCTCGGGATTGGTTCTATAAGCTGGCCGATTTGGAATTGGTGCTCCCGGGACTAGGTATATTTGATGCTCAATGCCTCTAATTGGAGGCAAACCTCTCAGATCTTCAGGGAAAACATCTTCAAAGTCCTGCAACAAAGACACAGCAACACTAGGAAGATGTGTTAGATATTGACAACAAGTAAAGATTCTTTGTAAATTAAAAGAAGCACTGGTCTTTGTGCTTGAATGGCTTTCCTCACATCACTCATTTTAGCAATATAGCACTCATTTTTTCCACTCAACTTCCTTTCATTCTTTTCTGTTGGGAACTCTCCACTCTTCTTCCCCTCATGGTCACTCATCTCACTTGATCTCTCATTTTGTCTCTCGGCTTTCCCCTCTTCACTCTTGCCCTCAACTTTCCCCTCATCTATTTTTCTCTCAACCTTACTTTGAAGTTTCCTTTGATCCTCCAAAACTTGTTGTGGTGAAAGTGGACTAAGTGTGACTGGCCTTCCTTCATGGACAAATGAGTACAAGTTTTTCTCTCCATTATGTGTGACTTTCTTATCAAATTGCCACGGCCTTCCAAGCAAAATGTGGCAAGCATGCATAGGAACAACATCACAAAGAATTTTATCATGGTAAGTACCAATTTTGAATTTAACTGAAACTTGCTTTACCACTTTTACCTCCCCGGCATCATTCAACCATTGAAGCCTATATGGTTGTGGGTGCTTTTGAGTTGGAAGCTTCAACTTCTCAACCATGGTTGAACTTGCTACATTGGTGCAACTTCCTCCATCAACAATGAGGCTGCACACTTGATCTTTGATTCGGCATCTAGTGCGGAATATGCACTCCCTTTGATTGGCCTCCTCCTTGGCTTGTACACTTAGAGCTCTCCTAGCAACAAAAGCAAAGTCACCTTCCTCGGGCTCAAGTGTGTTTTGCTCATCATCCTCCAAAGGTGGTGTATCCTCCATGGCATCCTCCTCCTCGGATGTGATCTCACCATCATCTTTGAGAATCATCACCTTTTTGTTAGGACAATCTCTCATGTAGTGCCCCTTGCCTCTACACTTGAAGCATTCAATCTCCCTTGACTTGGGCACATCTTTGGGTGGCACCTTGGGTTTGTCTTGTTGAGGCCGAGACATGCCTCCCTTGGTAGCCTCCACTCTTGGCTTTGGTGCCTCCTTGCTCCATGTTCCCCTCCATGTGGAACCTCCTCCTTAAGCCATCTTGGATGCCTTAGACCTCTTGATGATTCTTTCGGCCTTAGTGGCATGGTGAAGCAAATCCTCCATGTTGACATATGGCACCATCTCCACTTTGTTGGCAATCTCATGGTTAAGGCCATTGATGAATCTAGCAATGGTAGCCTCCTCATCTTCAATGATATTGGCTCGGCTTAGTGTCATCTCCAAGTCCTTATGATAGTCCTCCACACTCCTTTGGCCTTGCACAAGCCTTTGAAGTTTGAGGTGTTGATCTCTATAGTAGTAACTTGGAACAAATCTCTTTCTCATCATGGCTTTAAAAGCTCTCCATGTATTGATGGGTTCCTCCTCATTCCTCCTCCTAGAAGTGACAACCTAGTTCCACCATACAAGAGCATAATCAGTGAATTCAATAGTAGCCACTTTAACTTTCTTTTCCTCAGAATAGTGATGGCACTCAAACACCATCTCAATCTTTTGCTACCACTCCCAATATGCATCTGGATCACTCTTCCCTTGGAAATGTGGAATGGTAAGTTTGATGGAGCTTAGACTGTTGTCCTCCCTTGGCTCCCCCCTCCTTGGAAGCCCATGGTCATGCCAATGCCCTTCTTCCTCCTCGGGCTCTTCTCTCCTTGGACCTCTCCTTGGTTGCAAGATGGGATTTGGTCTCCTTGGCAACCTCAAGTCAATGTCCTCAATCCTCCCAACAAGTCTATTGAGAGTTTCTTGAAGCTCTCTCATGGTTGGCTCATCATTGTTCCTTACTTCCATCCTCCTATCCTCTTGGCCCTCCATACTCCTGAAAATTCAAAGATCCTCACAAGCACTCACCTCACGTGTTTCACTCAAAAGATGAACACTCAAACACTCAATTTGTTAGTGAGATATTGATATTCAAAGAGTTCTCAAAAGTTCTAAGAAAACTATCCTCAAAGCACACAAGAAAACTTGAATTTTTGAAGAACTATTTTGACTCTAAAAGAGGTGGGCTAAACAAGCTTTAAAAGACTCTAGGAAGCTCTTGCAATTGATGATCACAAGAACCACAAAGAAAGCTTTTTGGCTCAAAAACAATGGGATAGGTTTTGGGGCGCAAAACTTTCAACACTTTGAGAAAACTTCTTTTTGCAAGCTCTTTTCTTTTCTTTTCTTTTCTTTTTTCTTTCTTTTTCTTTTCTTTTTTCTTTCCTTTCTCTATTTTTTTTTTGCTTGCTGTTTTGACGCTAAACAAACGTTCTCCTTGAAATTCCTTGCTGCCAAAGACAAAAAGTCAGTTTTCTATTCGGCCAAAACAAGAAACTATTGAAACTTGCACAATTTTGAAACAACTTTTTGATACCGAAGCTTCCTCAACTTGGATCCTTCTTTTTTTGGTGTTTTTCTTGACTCTAGGATGCTAGAAACAATGAAAACAAGAGAGATTAATATGGCTGGACACGAAATAGAAAGATAAGAAACAAACATGAACAATTGAATTGAAACCAAGAACACTAGATAACACGGATTGACTTCTTTTTGTTGTTTTTGTGATTTTCAGACTTGAACAAGGATGGAATAAAAAGGACAGACCTGAAACAAGAAGAAAAAGGATTAAAATAGAGAATTAAGACGTGAAATTACTGGAAAAAATTAAAAGAAAACCAAAGATAAACAAGAACACAAAGATATGTCCTTCAATGGAACTTGTGGCTCTGATACCAACTGATGCAAACCCCTATGGTATAATGACTATGAAACGCGCCCAAGATGTGATTCAAGCTCCACAAGACATCAAAAAGACTAGGTTTGAACACCCCCACCCCTAATCAACCTGTGATTAGAAACGAGAAGTATAGAACTCCAAGAACACAAGCACACTTGTGCACCAAGGCAGTCCACAAAGAACCAAAGAGAAAACCTCTCCAAAGAGCAATATTATTTCGGCATTAATCTGTGTTTACATCCAGAATATGTGCCTTTATATAGGCCTAAACTAGGGTAAAAATCTGGGCAAAATTCGCATCCCAAGTCACCTAGGAAACCTAGTTACAAAGGACTCAAGAAAACCTAGTCCAATTAGGACTCCTAAACCCTTTCTAACTTGTTTTGTGTATGCAGCGCATGCCACCTATCCTAAGCGACCTGAATTAATTTCATAGCCTAAATAACATCCTAAATAATGTATCTAAACAGTAATTGAACAAAAATAAAATGCAAATACAAGATTAAACCCGAAAACCCCCAAATAGCCTTTTTCGGGTGCATTTTTGGGCACTTTAGGGCTTTCACTTGTATCTTCAGCTCCCAGCTTGAATCTTTGAGTTCCAATGACATGAATCTTCCTCTTAGATGTGCAAAAATAGGTCTAGAAAGTTAGAGCTCAAAATCCAGCTTATGGGCACAAAATGCATCAAGAACACTTAAGGTGGCTCAAATGGTGCACTTTGAGTGATGTCCTTGGTGTCCTTATTTTGTGACTTGTCTAACCACTCCAGAAATGAGTACCAAGAATATCCATCATCTCCATATGGTGTCTTGAAAGTTCCAGCAGCTCCTTGTGAAGTTTCATGTCCATTCTCCATGAAGAAACTTGAAACAAAAGCTTGTAGTGCACTTGAGAGCTCCTTAGCTTTCTTCCTTGTCATAGGTCCACTAGAAACCTTCAATGGGTCCTTGCCTTCTCCATGTGTGCCTTCCTTATGTTACAAGCCAGCTCTGTCACTAACGCCCTTCATTCTGGTGTAGTTTAATTTTATAGACAAAGCTGCTAATTTATCTTCTTTTCCCTTTTGAGCTACTGATTTCTATATACAATTTTTTTCCCATCTAAGTCTAATGGGTTCTATGCTATACTTGAATACAAATTAGTTGTGCCCATAAAAATCCACACATACGTTATATTCATCTCCTACCCTCCACATGTGATTAGATGATTCATTTTTTTATAGGTCCTAAATTTTTCCAGCATAAAAAATATCAAATTATGTATTTTTAAAAGATTACTTTTGGTCACAAAAACAAAATCCATTCAAGAGTCACTGCTACATTGATGAAATTTATGATAAAAATAAAAGGTGGATTGATTGTTAGTTTTACTAGAA